>JAWNLC010000233.1:2800000-3155000 GCA_035041535.1 Drosophila cognata | reverse complement strand
GAGCAACAAGGCAACAGCAAAATATATTGAACTCTAAAGTTTTCAGCAATTTCAAACGAGCAGGCTAATAGCAAGAAGCGAAATACACAAAAATCAGTCACATTAATCCTTCAGATGAGCTTACACCCAATTAACTCAGTATTAGAATGCTCTTAAGGTTATATATAAAAATGAATTGGAAAATATGAGAGTTATTTTATATATAGTATATACTAGTAAAACAAGTTCACATTTAGTAGATGGCACTGCCACTAAGTTATTAACTAAAAAGTTATTCTCTGTAAAACTGCGATATAAATTTTTTACTTCTTAGTTGCAAATTAATTTAGAAAATCGTAAATATGTATATATAACTTTATAATGTATCTTTAGGGCTTATCTAATGAATCTTATGTTCAAATTTTGATTTTAAAAGACATTTATCTTCAATGACTAAGTTTAAGAACACACAACACATATTCCAGCAGACTAAAGATAATACCATTATTGATCTTAATATATAGCTAAAATGCTTCGTGTAAAAAAAAAACCAAAAAATCAACGTAGTCTAGGTTCAACACAAAATATAAGTAAAAGAAGTGATTTCACAAGTGGAGAGAAATTTGATTTAAAGTCCTGTCGTCCTGATGCCTTCAACCTTTCAACTATCGATTTTTATTAATCACCTCTGATAAAGGCATAAATGTTATATTACAAAAAGCGAGCGCATGAATAATACTAAATAATTAAGCATGCCTGCAGTTGGTGTGAAACATTAACTTGGCCAAGTAGACTGGCGCTGGCATTGGGGCTGGCTGTAGCTGTGGCTCCGACTGTGACACGCCATTGGACATATGAAATTTTGATTGATGGCTCCCCGAACAGTGTATGCACTATGGCTTTATCTGACTATCGATTGTCGTTGTCATAAAAACGCTAAAAAAAAAAATAAACGGGAGTATTGAGAGCCGGGGCTTATGCAAATCAAGACATGCCGCACATATCACTTTGCCGCCCGCCCCGCCCCGCCCACGAGCTTGTCAAAATTGTTGCGCGCCTCGTTTTTTCTATATCTATATCTATATGTGTGCCATTTTATTCTTTTTTTTTCTCTGCAATTTTGTGCTGAAGAAAGTTGAGGGAAAAAATTGTCAGTGCATATTGCTTTCCGTTGTTTGGCAGCCCAGCACTTGCGGCATTTGCAACAGCCGAGTTGATTTTTGCATATTTCTGATAGCGCCGGCATTAGTCTCCAGCGAGCTGGTACATAAATGCGCAGTTATGGACTGATTGTTGGCGCACCACACACTCACACACACACACACACTCACACACACACACTCACACACTCATACACACACATAACTATACACGCCAGCACTCGAATTTTGCACAATTCTTAACTGAGGGTGGCGGAAAGGGTTACTATTTCAAAGTTCTACTCAATAAGATTTATATGACTGACAGTTTGGGGAATTCTAAACAACAAGCAACAAGGATTGATTTTTCATCTCTTTTTTAACAGTCGATTATTGAGCTTATTCAAAGCCTGAATTCGCAGTCGGCAGCGCAAATCGCAAATGCTCAGTTTGAAATTTATTGTAGACATGTTCGTGGTTTACATTTGAATGAATTTCATTTTCAGTTATTGCTTGTTGTTATAGAAAGAAAAACAAAAGCATATATCTTTGGCATGCCGCAGAAAACAATACCGTGCAGTTGGGAGTTCAACTAGCCACAACCAATTTGAATTATTATTCAAAAATGTTCTCGGTTAAGATCGGCAACCAACAAAAACCAAACTTTAAGCAATTAAGGAGATGAACTTTATTGGCTATTGATTTAAAAAAAAACAACAGCTTCTGTTTTGATAGTAGATATGATATTTTTGAATCGTAAACCAAATAAAGATTGGAATTGGATTGCGTCAGTCAAAACGTAGTTATGACTTATCTCGGTCATGTCGATATTTTTTCATTAATTTAGAAGTATACACCATTGGATGATGTCTGCTCTTGAGTGGGTATTTAACTCCTGGTATAGTTTCGATAGGCAGACGACGATGCGACATGCAGTCTGGTAACCATTAATAGATGCTCGATTGGGGGCAATTGAAAGCATTCGAGCAGCAGATTGAAGGGTGGAGTGTACGCAGAGCGCCCTTGAATCGCCTGGGGAAAATGAGTATAGGTGTTGCTGTAGGTGGTATAGGTCTAAAATAATTGCCTGCACTTTAAGTGCGCCATTAGTACTAAATTACAGACAACCAACAACGGCGGCTGCAGCTGCAACTGCGGCACCAACTAACGGCGCGGTCTAATTACGCGCCAGTGCTGCAAAACGTTGTATAAATGGAGGAGTTCACCTGCCCGCCTGCCCGCCCGCCTGCACCCATTCCTGCACACTTCACGCTCGTGGTGTTTTTTGGGTGGATGGCTGGGAAAAAGTAAAGTGCGCTAATGGCAATTAGAAGTTTACCGAGTGCAGTCAAAAATTGTAACGGCTGCCTGGTATAGCTGCATTATTGAACATTTTGCTAATTGCCGTATAATTATTGCAGTTAAAAAATTTAGCACAATTGCCTAGACCGAAAGATAGAAGCAGAGCGACAGGCAGTGGCAGGCAGACAACTGCAACAAATACAGTTCGAAAGACCAATCCTCGCCCGCTCAAGCAGACACTGTGCACAGTGTGCATCAGCAGCATACAAACAGAGGCAGACACAGAAATTACGCATACGCAACGTTTGAGCAATGCCACAAACATTTGCATTGCAGAAGGATTAGGCCAGATGGTATGACAGCATTATGCACTCGCACTGGCCGCAACAAATGTAAATATTATGGTAAAGTCCTATAATTAAGATAAGCATTCCAGTTGAGTGGTTTTAATGAAAATCAAACAATTGACATGCGAAACACACAGCATACACAGCCCGGACACAAACTCAAATGTCTGCCCAATGCGGAGCCCATCGATACTCCACTTAGCCTGCACATAAGTACGTCATATACAAATAGCTGGCTCAGTCCACTGTCAGTGCCACAGACTCCTTGAGCAGTTTAATATTTAATTAAATCTTAGGCAATGCGGCAGACATCACATTGGCCATCTACCAATGATTGTCACAACATTCTGTAGACTCTGTCTATGGCCCTATTGGCATTCAACCTAATAAATGGTGCAGCAATCTCAACAAGGACTTTAACGTGTCCAATACACATTGTTATTATTGGTGTGCACATTTAACTGAAATGTGACAGGTAGGAACGTAGATTTACTGCATATAGATTGACTAGATTCTTAGATAGAATCTCACATATTTCAAAGGGTCTTTTAGAAGTCAACTGTACATGTAAGAAAGCACTCATCTGAATTTTATTTTGCTACTAAATTGAGGTCGCACTAAATGCGATATGCCTAAATGGCCCTGTAGTCGCTGTAGCGTTGCAATAGTTGAGTAATTGCAACCAGCCCATCACACACTCGCACCCCTCACCCTCTTATAGTTTGTAACCCCAAAAAGTACGCAATACCGTTGACTCTGCGTAGTTTATAATTAAGTCTTAATTGAACGTTGTGGTTGACGCCACATCACCTTCTTCTTCGGCGTCTGGCTCTGCGTCACGTAAACAAGTTAATGATGCAATCGCTTACAAGCCTTTGACACGGCATATTTAGTGGTGGTGGCAAAAATCCAAAAATTCAATTTGTAATCAGTTAAAGTTATGCGTTCATGTTCATACCGATTATCAGCGGGTGCATTATGGGGCATAAGTTTATTAAAACATTTGCCAGCTCAGTTAATTCGGAGCCGGCTCCATTGCCGACTACCCACAAACTGTGCTGTATGATATATATTTTATTACAACAGTCGAAAAGTTGAATATGCAATTTAGTGCGCATATTAACCCGTTGCACAGCTGCACCCTTACACCCCTAAACCGTTGCCCGCCCCTCCCTTCCGTCGGCAAGGTTACCTTTCGCAACTATTTAGCACAGCGTCGGGCGCTCATTATGAGGCCAACTCGTTCCCTGTCCTTGCCCCTTTCCTTCCCTGTTGGCCCACTACGTCCATGACAGCCCGTAACTTTATTTGCGTAAAAGAGTATTTGGCTGCTGCCCAGAAACTCAGAAACTGACCTGAACGTAGACCAAGCACCGTCGCCAGGCACGTAAAATATGCGCAGTTGTACACGGGGCAGTATATGCCAGAGATCACTTGACTATAAACGAGATTAAAAATTCAATTACGTTGGAGTTGGATGCTGAACCTGAAGCTGCATCGAGCGCACACTCACACACCAAAACAACAAAAAACAAAAAAAAAAAAAAACGAGAATGGAAAAAAAGATGCAAAAGTTGGCCGAACAAAAAGAAAAGCACGCCAGAATCTCTGGCGAGGCGAGCAGCGAGCAGCGAGCACTCAAGTCAAAGCACACTAGGATGCTTGGACACAGGAGTAGTAGCAGCACGAGAATAGGATAATGGTAGCAAGAGGGTCACCAGCTGTAGAAGTGGTCAGTGGCGACGACGTTGTAGCAGCCAACGGAAGTTGACAACAATTTATGTGCCTGAAACGGATACAATTTACAAGCCGGAGCGCTGCGTACGTGAAAGCTAGAAATCCAAAGCAGTGATACGAGGGGAGTTGGAGGGAGATATATATATATATATATATATGTGTGTGCGTGTGTGTGTGAACATGTGCTGGCTGTGCAGGTGTGGCCAGCGCACAACTTCAAACGGAATATGGTTTTTGTGAGTACTTAGTGCAGAGTGGGCAGTGTGGATGACTTTTTTCAGTGGCACCTAACGGTTGTTACGGGCAACTCACAGTCCAGAGGTGGAGTGACAAAAAATACGAGAGCCACATTTGAATATCGTTGCAGGCTAAAGTTGATAAAATGCCAGTGATTTAGGGCGTGTCCTGGCCTCAGCCAGCCACATCTGTTGTACCATTGGCAACCAAAGTCCAACAAACGAACGGAAAAAAGCAAGTCTGCAATTAAGATAAAGTTTTGACTTGTTAATTTTTGTGTACTGTGTCCCACAAAAAACTGTTCGACAACGACGACCCTAACGAGCTATTAAAAAAAAATTTGTTCCACTTAAGTCAGATTTTATTAATTTAAACATTCAACATTCACAATAACAATTTAATTAGTGCGACTTATGTGCCAGGGGTAACGCAACAAATGAATGGAGAGGCTTAGAAGTTAGAAGTGCCATGAAGTTGTACACTTGTACTTAATTAACTATCTTACAAAAAAAATTAATTGTCTCACATATATTTAATAGAAAACAAATAGAATTTAAAATAAGAAGATAAGTAGAAGTTAAGGCAACAAGCATTAATTATTAAACAATCATTTCTTAAAGATAAATATTAATTTTATCTAATCAATTAAGAAGAATTTATGCAAATAATTAAGTTAATTATGTACAAACTCATTCGCTCCTGATTCTTAAAATCATCTAATCCCATTTTCTTTTCATAACAATATATTCAAGATCTGAAGTGCATAAGCGGAGGCCTTTAAAAAAAATGTTGCAGTGCCTTGCAATGGCTTTAAATTGGAAATATTTGCGCATCAAACTTAAAGCAAATTTCGATTTTTATTGGCCGTTGGTTTTTTATAACCACTTTGCTGATCGGTTACATATCTTCACGGCGCATAGCTCCCTGATGGCTACGCATTTGAAGTTCAAAGAGGCCATCCAAAAAGCTATATCAAAGTACGTATTGCGATGCCAAAAGTGGACAGGAGCATTTGACTATTGGCTATTTGCATTTTGACTGTGCGATTTTGACTTTTGACATTTTGCGATTGACGTTTTCATTTTCAATCGTGTGATTTACCATCGCTGCGCTGGAGCTAATCTCGTCTTGATAAGGACTATATTTTTTTGTATATATATAAACCGAGATATATTCACCTACATACCCTTGCATGTGTATAAGCATGTAACAATGGTTTTGATTGTGCGTTGTCAGTTTAGTGACAGCTAATCTATTTACGGATTTGAACATTCTGATTCTAACTAATCATTGAAAATGTTTGTCAGAAGTTGAGGCAGTGAATAGTAGTGAACAGAAGTAAGCAACAGGCAGGAGGAAACGTCCCCGAGTCCATAAACTATATATATTATTGATCAGCTTCCAAAGTAGATTCGATTTAGCTATACTCGTCTGCCTCGCTATAAGAGTTGGAGAATTCAAAATTTCGAATGTTGGTTCTCATATACCATATCAATATTATCATTAACATAATGCAAAAATTCTAATCAATTTAAGTAACTTTACAAACGAGATATTGTCTCTCAATCAAAGTCTCGCAAATATGCTGCTTACACTTTAAGGCCCAAAACACACAAATCTTGTCAACGTCATAATAATATTGACATTCAGCTTCTGTACAACTGATATCAAAACTTTTATTATTCTTAGCAGTTATGAAACCACTAATTAACACACTATCACAAAACAAATATTTCTTCTGCTTATCGCCACGCATTCTCTCTGCCCCGACGAGCAGGCGAAGTAGCGAATTGGGGGCTGATATAAATCACATATTATATTATAATATTAGCTTTCAAATACGACCAAGAAGCACAAATGTGGCCAGATCTTATCGCCTTTTGTCTGAGGCGCACGACCGATAAGTAACAAAAAATCAAAAAAACAGATTCAAGTTGAGTTTTTACCCGTTCGCTCTCAGCTGATTTGAAGCGCTTGCTAATAGCTATGCAGAGATATAAATGTTAAAAAATACTTTGAGCAATGCTGATGTCATTATGATAATGATGAAATTCACTTCTAACTAACATTACACGCTAATGCTTCAAATATTATTAATTATATTGTTAACGACTCAATAACAATAGGTCTTTGCGGCGGCTTCCTAAATTCAGACAAACTTAATTAAATTCTTAAATTCGGACTAAAAGGTATATAGAAGATGATAAACTCCGGTCAAACAGCCAGGTGATAACTTTAATCAGTATGAACAATATCATAAAACGCCGTTAAAAAGAACCAGAGTGTCCACTGTGATGCTCAATGTTGATTAAGTCACGGCGCCTTGATTCATATCGATTCTGGCTGATAGTGAAATTTGTTTTATCGCTTTTCCAAAATTGGCTCAGTTTACTTGGCTCAATGGTGAGCAGATGGTTAGTCAGGTAAAGAATATTGCCTGGATTTGCCCGTATTGATTCTGCAATCTCTGTCCATGGTCATAATTTCAATGCTTTGATTCTATACCTTAAAGTGCTGTGAAATGTATGAATTTAAATATGGGTTTTAACTTTGTAAGCAGTTTTATTTTGCTACTTTTTAAAGTTTGTGCCCCTCGTAAATTAATGATCAGGAACTTGTTGAAAATAGTGCGGAATAGGGAATTTTTATGCCTCTAAATTTGTGCATATCGGGGTAGCTGGTGCTGGAGCACATCATCACTGTCTGTAACTGATGTCTGGCTTTCGAATTTGCGCAAATGATGAGTTAGTGTTCTAAATTCCACGTTCCGTTCTAAATTGTCTGGCATTTTCTGGACAGGAAAACTGAACTGGTGTAAAGGCAAAATTTAAATTTACTGGTTGTAGCTGCATTCTTTTGCATACATTAACAACTGCCACAGAACTACTACGAATTTCAACACATTTCAGCTCTATAAACGAGTTGTTGTTTGGCTCAGTTTTGTGGGTGCCAATTTGAAATACCAATTTTGCATTTTCAATGGAAGTCGGAGTTTAAGTTTCACATTTCACATTTCGCAATGGAACTTAGTTACATACTTGCTAAATATATTAGCTTGGCCGATCTATATATTTACTAATATATAGTTATATATTTACTAATAACTATATTTACAAAAAAAGGGATTTGTTGATAATTTCATAAACTCATTTTCAAGCATATTTCATTTAAAACCAAAATGTTGCTTTAGTTTGGCTTAAATTTTGTCTTGATACTTGAAATGCTTCCGAGCAGCGGTTGGACAAAGTGCCAGGCAAATTCCCCAGCGTGAGTGCGTGAGAAGTGCAGGCCAAACTAGTTGTCTAAAAACAAGACGCACAACAGGAAACGGAACGAAAGAGGGACAGAGTCAGGGGGGGAGAGCAAAAAGCAATGCAGCAATTCCGTGCTGTCCAGATGTGGGCGGTGGGCGGTGGGCGGTGGCCAGTGGGCGGGAAACGGCGCAAGCATAAAAGCCGAAGCACTCCAGCGTTGTCTAAGAAAAGAAATTATTTGCTTAAGCGACGGTAAAGGACCTTGTCCGGGTTCCCTTTCGCTGCCTACGCAGCCAGGAAGCAAAACAACAAAATTAAATATATATATGTATATGCGTGTATATATAGTCTGATGGACTATATTAAACTTTTATGCTCGCAAAAATTTTAAGTGTATGTCCGGCGGGAAAAATTGTTACTGTTAATTTATAAATAAGGTCGTGGGTTTGCTGCTGCTATCCACAGCAGCTGCTATGGGCCTGGTCTATTTGTTTTTACTCCAATTTTATTTGCCTTCTTGCGCACATTTTCACTCCTTTTCACGAGTTTTTGTTTGCGGCTTGTTGTGGCTCTTGTCCTTGTTTGTTTTCTGCCGTTGTTGTGCTTTCTTGTGGCCTTTTCTTTGGTCTCTTATTAAGCCTTTCCCCTCCTCCCCCCACCCCCCGCCAAGTAGCTTGATTCAATTAAGTTGCCTGATTATGTTCACCGAAAATAAAAAGTAAATATGTAAATAAAAAAAAAGTGTGCCCCTTTCTTTGTGTTTATTTGTTGCCTCAGTTCGGTTAACAATTTTCATACCCATGTTTTTATTTTTTTCGTGGGTGACGCAATGAATGTCCGCTGTACAAGTCTTGAAAGGAGCATAGAAAAAGAAGAGTACGGCATTGCTGTACCTCAGTATCTTGTTCACAACTGCTGGTTTATTGAATAGTACGTTGTTCTGGCTTGCTGTTACACTAAAAGAATTTTGTATATAAACTAAAAGTACAATATTAGCCATAGTAATTGCCAAACATAGTTATGGCCAAGTTCCCATCAGCGATCATTTGAAACTCTGATTAATCGTTGTTCTTTTCCTTTTTATGCCATAACCAGAGCTTGCGCATGCTATGCCTGCAGCATAAGGTGTGGCAGCAATAGATGCCACGTTGATGACGCTAAAAGAGCAAATGCAATTTGCTTGCAACAAGAATTTTGGGCACATGTCTGCCCAGCAACAACAAAAATTGATAAATGGCAATAACCGAATGGCACTGGGAAAATCATTGGAATAATTTGCGCATAAGTAAAAATCATTTTTCATTTGTTTTCATTTCCGTTTTATGATGCATTTCGATTTATGCATAGATGCCACACAATAGCCAACTTTCTTCTTCTCGCTGCATGTGGGTAAGTGTTCGAGCCAAGTGTGGGTATGTGCATCTGTGTTGACGCTTGACAAAATGTTAAGTGACAGCTGCATGTTGCATAGCCTGCAGGTCAAGGAGGTGGTGGAGTTGAAGCTGGTGGTGGTGGTGGTGGTTCAGGTGCTGCTGCATACCAGCAAATAGGTCGTGCAATGCGAATGCTGCTAGTTGCAGTTGTTGCAATGCTGAATATTTCTTGAAACTCTGCAAAACGAAGCAACAACAAAAATTCAACAACAAAACGGAATGTCAGACAACGCTGACAATTGACTTTTATTGCTGTTGACAGGCAGGTTGGCATTTTGGGGGGTGGGACCAAATCGACTCAGAGTCAGGCTCAGATTCCCAGTTGCGAATTTGTCAATTCCCAGCTATTACGTTTTACTTAACATCTCAGCAAATTACGCACCATTCTCTACATAGTCCGGGAGGTGAGAGTTCGTTTTCTTCCAATTCGAAATATTCGACATTTCTTGTTCATTTTTCTTCATTTTTTTTTCTGTGAAGCAGCACTGGCATTGCCCGGATATGGACAAGCGCCGTGCACTTACGTCAATGCCAATTGCATAAGCACAATTTCCGGCTTCCACAAAAATATCCAAGACCAAGCTGGTGGCATCTAAATTACAATCATTAAAACGAAAATTAAATGCCCTACACTCAATATATTTATAATTAATTTACATTTATTACATTCTTAATAATCTTACAATTGTATTTGAACTTTCACTAGTTGCACTTTTCATAAGTCCAAAAGTATTTGTTGTTGATTGTTTAACGATTCGTATATATTGCATTATATAATACAATAATAAAAAGCCAACTTTGTCTTTGAACGTTTTAGATTTTGGTATTGTCTAAAAAAGGTTTTTTTCTTTTTTTTTAATATTAATAAAAAAAACGTTTCAATTAACATTTATGTATTCAGCTTTAGAGTAAAATCTAGACAAGAAAAATTAATAGTTTTATATTCACCTGAAAAGCGTGATTAACAAAATGAATAGGAAAAAGTTTGCAATATTTCCATACATATCTGAACTCTATATTCAGAAATTCATGTGATTTTTTATACCCTTTAAAACATACTTTGATTATGAAAGGGTACTGAAATTACGCTCACTCGAATTTGAAAATGTTGTTGTAACATTTATTGCAACACGGACAGGAAATTAAAGTGTTTGCAGCTGCATTTGAGTCCATGTGTATGTTTGTGAAAGGAGTGCAAGGCAGCATAGCCTCCAAGTATGCAACAGACTTCTGCGTGCGCCCCAATCAAGGCCCCACAAGTTTGGTGTAAATTTATGTGTGCCATGTTGAAGGTGAATCGAGAACGAGAAGAACAACATCAGAGGCGTAGCAGCAATAACAAACAGTTACTTGACTTTGAGCAAGTATTTGCTAAAGCTCAATTTCGTAGCCTGCTCTCGGTTTCATGTCCATTTTTCTGCGCTCGAGTGAATCCTGGTCTGGTCCTGTAGCAGCCGCAGCCGCAGCTGAGGGAGTTGAACATCGCCGGGGCAAGGTTTAAGACATTTTTTTGTGTCCGTTTGTTTTGTGGCGTTTCCACTGCGCTAAGTTCAAGTTATAATCCATCCGGGGAATAATTATTGTGTACACATTATGATAGTGGCATAAAAACCAAGGGTTTATCGTTCGCCGCGATGGACGTAAAGCGCCTCCCAACCGGTTTGTCAGTCCTCCTTGACTGGTTGAGTCGAAAGCAAGAAATGAAAGATGCGCGATAAATTTGCGTATTTTTAAGTGCTGCTCACTGAAAGGTTATTTACGTTGGAAAGTAAGTAACGTAATGGGGCCTGTGTAGCTTCTGTAGCTCAATAAACAGAACTAATTCGCCAGCCAAAGTACAGAAAGAACTCTTAAGCTGCTACTTTACAACCTACCTTTAATGCTCATAGATCTGCCATTAAACATTTTCCACTTTGCCTTCAAGGCTGGAGCAGCTTATAATTTCCATGCAGGTGCAGTGCCACTAAACGGGTCCATTTTAAAACAACGCTTTTTTATTTTGTATATTAAACTTGCAGGCGGAGTCCCGTGGGCTGAAACTTGGCCAGGTTATATGAAAAAGCGTAAATTAAATCTAATTATGTGCGGCCAACAACTCCAGTCACAACAGTGACCAGAGGCAGAGTGCATGGTTCAAGGTGCAGGATGCAGGATGCAGGATGCAGGAGTGGAGCCTCCCAGCTAGCCAAGCTGCGTCCAGCTTTGCTTTTTCTGTGTCCAACTGACCCGCACAAATGCGGCTATTGACGGAAACAATGCGGACAAAAGCTGCAGCAGCACAGCACAGTATAGCGAATCAGCAGCTAGATATGGTCCAGGTAGGCCAGTTGACCACCAACTGGCCTTAATGCAACGTCATCGGAGCGCAGCGATGCCAGTAAGTGAGAATAAAAAGAGCTTACTGAACACAACAACAACATCAACAAAGAACTAAGACTAACAAACTTGCTCACTGCGAGATACCCTGTCCTCATTGAATAAAACAAACATAGCGATTTCAATTTGATTCAAAGTAAACAAATACATCCATAATATATAATATATTATACATATTTTATTCATTCCATCAGATACATTTTCGACAACTTCATTGTGCCCTTTCTACCCATTACTTCATGCTGAAGGGTATAAAATAGAAAAAGAGATTTAAAAAGGAGCTAAACAGGAAGCAGCTGAATCGAAAGGGATGCCTAGTGAAAGGTTTAAACTACGGCCGAGTTATGGAATGTATACAGACGCACCAACAGAAAAGAATCCTTATTTATATATACACACACACACACACACACACACAAAGCGGTGTGTGAGGCGAGCTCAGTTTGTGCTCAGTGCTGCAGGCTGCGGGCTGAGCGTGGCAAGGGGGCGGCTCAGTTACTTACGCCTCAATGAAGCTAGAACTCATGTGCCGCAATTGCGGTAAAATATGTTTGCACAAAAGGAAATCGCCAAAGCCACGTGTGCGAAAAATGCTGAATTTGTCTGCTGGGCGCCCTAGAGGTTGGATATTTCATGTTCCTGTTGCAAAGCCCAATGCTGCAATTGGTCAATTCCATAGATTCCACAAAGCACAATCTACACTACTATGTAATCCAGTATTAAAATGTATTTTTAAGATATATAAAATATATTCGATTATTTGTATAATTATATTTAAGATACAAGTTTCATAACATGTGTACTTTAATAATAATAGTTTCCAAACTGATGCATCATTAATTATTTATATTGAAAACACAACTTTGAAAAAAATAAAATAAGTGAATGCAAAAACGAGTTATGCAACTGCAGTTTGTAATTAAGTCTTTTTAGTTAATAGTAATATATAATAGAAATAATTTTCCTATGATTAATTCCTTCTTTATAAAGAATGCGATAAATCCCAATTAAAGATTTGTTGTTCATAAACTTTGCTGTAGCTTTCGAGTAAAGAACTCGGAATGAATTCACTTGGAAAACTAAAAACTTCTATGCACCGCTTCTATTGAAAATTTGTCATCAACATGCCAGCATTTGCTTTTTTAAATGCTAATTTTTTTAATACAGCATAAAAGAGCTCAAAATAAATTAGAGCAAGTGTTGCGGAACACAATTAAACTTTAAATCCATTTGCCGTCTGCAAATGTCATTTATCTCTTTGTCTTAATTATTTGCTTCTGCTCAGACTTGTATTGGGTTTCAAACTGAAATTAATTAGCTGTGAATTGGTGGAGAAATCGGCTTTCGGAATACATATAAATGAGTGACGCTTGTAGGTCCTTTTAGGGATATTGTTGCAATATGGCTGCCAGCGAGCGCCAAAAACTATGCTATATGTTCAACTATGGCGGCACTTCCGTTGCCGTTCATTGTCTCTTCTCGTCCTCCGCATCCTTTTGGTTGCCATCGTCATAGTCGTTGTCGTCATCGTCATCGTCGACGTCTGGACTGGACTGGACTGGGCTGGACTTTTGGGAATATTATTGAAAACTTTTACCGCAAGCTATGCTGAGGCTGCTGCCATGGCGCACTAAAACCAAAAACAAACGTATTGTTCGCTAGCTGCTGCAAAAACGAGGATTAACATTTATTTTTTATCTTTTTCACTTTTCTTTTTTTTTTTGTGATGTCCAAAGTTTCAGTTTTGTTGCAACTTTGGCCACAGACACCGACACCACATGGCCACAATGCCACGCCCAGCTGTACGGCTTCAACCAACCGCCCACTCTTAACTGGAAGGCAGTACATAAATTTTCTCAGCAATTTTCAAGCATTCTACCACTGCAGCTGCATTTACTCTAGCGCCCAATCAGACAACAACCCAACTCTACGAAACTCGAATGCGCTGCACACCACAGAGCATTTTTTTAAAAAAAAACATGCATCATCTATTTAGTTTTTATAATAACACAATGAAAACTTTATGAAAACTACAAAAAGATGCAACCAACAAAGCAGTTCATTTAAAAATTTCAATATGCTGCAAGTTTCCCTTGCAGCGCACCACTTAAATAATACTCACGCATAGGTGTTTGCAACTGCTCCTAACTGTTAGTTTCTTATGTTTCTTGTGCTATTTTTTTTGCGCAAGTTCAATCGCAGGCAATAAGTTTTCCATTATTTATTGCAAAAGTTCTCCAGCGCAATAATTTAGGGGCATAGTTTGGATGACCGCTAGTTTCCTTACTGTCCCTACAAGGTTATCAATGGACGAAAATATGGCAGCAAATATATTTAAGCTAATTGCATATTTCTCATCTGCGACCTAGCAAATATAATAAGCCAAGGCACACAGCATTCGTATGTCAGCAAGTGGATTGCAGTTTCTGTGTACAAATTTCGTAGCCTTGACATTTTAAATACCCTGTACAAATTGGAATCGGTGAAGAGGTTTGCAAATGAAGCAGATGTATTTTATTCATTATTCGAATTAAATCAAATAATAATAACAAAAATGTTGCATCGATAAGATAATGAATAAATCACAAGTTATTAGATAATTGTTGGAATCAGTTACAGGAAATTCTGAATAAAGTCCTGATGGACTCAATTTATCAACGGTAGGCTGTGCAATTTAGTTCGACAGGGTTTTGGGGCGTAAAATGAAATCCATCAATTATAGAAAATCATAGTCAACATTGTGCCAACTACGAAGCCAAGGCTTGCCGTATGGAAAAGCTTTGTTTGCGAGTTTGTGTCAAGTAGTTGCCAATCAATTTTTGGCATTGTTACGGTCGCAGCCTACTTACATAATCCCCCCACACCCATTCATTCAACCACTTGCACAGAATCGAGCCGTCGTCAACGGTTTTGTGGTAAACAGGCACGTCGTTTCCAATGTGTGCCCAATGAATGCGGTGCAGCCAACTATCGACTCTGGATGACCATTGTCCAACCGTACTGTGTGTCATGGCTGCTCTGTCCTGCCTCTGTCCATTGTGACACTCTTCGTTACAAACACAATCACAAATTGTTGTTACGTTTCATCTCGTGTTCCCCGCCTCGCTTGCAGTTGACACTTTGGTCTCCCTAACTTCCCAGTCCAGTAAATGACGTGCTGTCGTTCTGTTTGCCACTTGCATTGTAGTTGCACGTCAGTTAGGCAATGGCAGGAATGTCTCTCGTCACGAGTTCGAGTCGCCAGTGCTGAGCATAGTTTCATTTGAATCGCTTGACTCACTTTGTGGCAACATCACTTCCGTTGACATGTGTGCCTTTCACTCTCTCCATTTCTATCTGTCTCACTCTCCCCTTTATATATCTACCTAACTTCCACCAGCTTCCACTAAGCGCCGTTCTATTTATGATATACATTGTGCTCTGTGGGCTGATGCAGAAAATCAAATTCAGATTAATAGCACAAAGGCTTACAAGTAATCTTCTTCAGCTTAAATAAATACCAAAACGATGAAAATAAATTAAATGTGTATGGGGTATTTTCGCAATAATTCCAAATCGTGTTGCTTTAAATTTTAGAAATTTCTAGAAAAATAAAAAAAAAATGTAAAAAAAATCAAAATTTTTGTTTTGTTTATAGTTTTATTATAATAATAACTTTATTTAAATGTGGAGAACATTGCTTATAATTTTACTTAAGTTTTTCCTTCATTCGGTTGAGAGCGCTTCCGGCTTTGAACCACTCTATCTGCTCGGCATTGAAGGAGTGATTGAGTTTGATTTTATCAGAGCTGCCCTCATTTTTGATTTCACAATCGATGGGATTGCCGGTTGCCATGTCTTTGAGATTGAGTAGGGATATCTTGCTGGTGGGTTGGACTTTGTCATAGTCGCTGGCAGTGGCAAAGGTCAGGGCAAGGAGGCCCTGCTTCTTGAGGTTGGTCTCGTGGATTCTAGCAAAGGATTTTACAATGATGGCAACTCCTCCCAAGTGGCGAGGCTCGAGGGCGGCATGTTCGCGGGAGGAACCCTCGCCATAGTTGTCCTCGCCGACTGCGATCCACTTGACCTTATTGGCCTTGTAGTCGCGGGCCACATCGGGGACAGCTGCCCACTCGTTGGTGCGCTGATTTTTGATCTTGTTCATCTCGTTGTTCTCAGCATTGGTGGCCCCGATAAACATGTTGTTGGAAATGTTGTCCAAGTGACCGCGGTACTTGAGCCAGGGCCCGGCGGCTGAGATGTGGTCGGTGGTGCATTTGCCCTTGACCTTGATGAGAACTGTGAGATCGGTGAGGTCTTTGCCGTCCCATTTCTCGAATGGCTCCAGCATTTGCAGGCGATTTGACTTGGGATCTATGTCCACTTTCACTTTGGCAGCATCTTCCGGTGGAGCGGAGTAGGTGTTCTCGCCGGGATCAAATCCCTTAGCGGGCAACTCCTCACCTGTTGGTGCTTTCAGCTTGAACTTTTTGCCCTTGTCGTCTGTCAGCTCATCTTTCAGAGGATTAAAGTCCAGGCAGCCCACAATGGATAGCGCCGTGACTATTTCCGGGCTGGTCACGAAGCAGTGCGTCGCTGGGTTTGCATCATTGCGGCCGGTGAAGTTGCGATTGTAGGAGGTCACGATGGTGTTTTTCTCGCCCATCTCAACGTCCTTGCGGTCCCATTGGCCGATGCAGGGCCCGCAAGCATTGGCCAGCACAGTTGCGCCAAACTTATTGAAAGTATCAATCATTCCGTCGCGCTCTATGGTGGCGCGTATCTGCTCCGAGCCGGGTGTAACATTAAATGGTATCTTCGACTTGAGCCCGTGGCTGAGAGCGTCCTTGACAATGCTGACACAGCGACCCATATCCTCGTACGAGGAATTGGTACAGGAGCCGATGAGTCCTACTTTAATTTCCATGGGGTAGCCGTTCTTCTTGGAGTTCTCGGCTAGCTTGTCGATAGGGTGTGCAAGATCGGGCGTATAGGGGCCATTTACCAGAGGCTGCAGTTTGTCTAGGTCAATCTCGATGACTCTGTCGTACTTGCAGTCCTTGTCGGGTGTAAGCAGCTTCTTCCGGTACTTCTGTGCCTCCGCCGCAATCTCTGCGCGTCCGGTGACACACAGATAGCTGATCATGCGCTCGTTGAGGGGGAAGAGCGAGGTGGTCGCCCCGATCTCGGCGCCCATGTTGCAAATAGTGGCCTGGCCCGTGCAAGAGATGGACTCTACTCCTGGGCCATAGTACTCAATAATGGCGCCCGTGCCACCTTTGACTGTGAGAATCTCTGCAACCTTTAAGATGACATCCTTGGATGACGTCCAGCCGCTGATCTTGCCGGTTAGGTGGACTCCAATCACTTGTGGGCACTTCAGTTCCCAGGGCATATTGGCCATCACATCGACAGCATCGGCCCCGCCTACACCAATGCACAGGCCGCCTAGGCCGCCGCCATTGGGCGTATGGGAGTCGGTGCCGATCATTAGGAGGCCGGGAAATGCGTAGTTCTCTAGAATTATCTGATGTATGATGCCACTGCCCGGCTTCCAAAAGCCCAGGCCATACTTGGCGCTGGTGGAGGCCAGGAAGTCGAAGACCTCCTTGTTCAGCTTCTTAGCACGTTCCAGATCCTGCTCGCCACACACCTGTGCCTCGATCAAATGGTCGCAGTGCACCGTCGACGGAACAGCCACCTTGTTCAAGCCCGAGGACATGAACTGTAGGAGTGCCATCTGAGCGGTGGCGTCCTGCATGGCCACTCGATCTGGCTTTAGCAATAGGTATGATTCTCCGCGCTTGATTTCCTGCCCTGCGGGATCTTGGAGATGCGAGTAGAGCACCTTTTCGGATAAAGTGAGTGGTCGGTTCAACCGACTGGCTACGCAATCAAGTTTCTTACTCAGCTGCTCGTAGGGCAAAAGTTGACCTGCTTCGAAATTGGACATGGCCACACCGGATGCCTTGTGTTTCATCAGCGGATTGAAGGCTATTTCGCGCAGTTTAACTGCTGTTTGTGATAGTTTTTTCAACATATTCGAGTCTGTAGAAATATAATCGTTTGTCTTTAACTAAAACTCGCAATAATTTTGTCAATGAATGATCGTTGAATGTATTGAATTTGAAACGTATGTGTTCAAGTTACTAAAATCAGATGTATGTGGAATATTATGAATTGACTACATCTGCCATGAAACTTGATTTCAAAATGTGATTTTCATTTTGTATGGAGATGAGTTTTACTTCCAAATCGATTGATTTTGTGCCCTGAACCCATTGAAGAACCCCCAAGAAGCGACCGTCAAAATAATTCAAACCAATTAACTTACCCCCACAAGCGAAATTCGAATAAATATTTAAACATTCAACAGACGTTGATTTTAGTTTTCTGTTTCAGTAGTTTTGTCTAACAATTTTCAAACGGTTTTACATGGAGCGAAATGATTTGGAACTAATTAAATTCCACATAATATGCAAGCTGGTTGGAATACAGAACGATGCTAATGATGTAATTTCTCCAGGATGAGCTGGCCAAAAACACCGACATCGACAACAAACCAAAGCCATTACTCTGTCATGTGTGTGAATGAGTGAAACGATAAGAAAAAGAGATGGAAATACTGCAACATATTTGCATTTGCAACACTTTGGCATAGAAAATGATTTGCTACTTTTAATTAGTGCCAAAAAGTCAGTAGGAGAGCTAACAAAAAAGCCGTCGCCAGTGGAGACCAATGCCAAAACACAAGTTCGTCGTGCTGATGCTTTTTGTGGCCAAATTTGCACAAAGTCCAATGCCCAATTAACTGTCAGCTATGTGCTTTGGAAACATGCTCCGACAGTCCTAAAACATTGCAATTTGTGCTGCCAAAAGCGAAAATGCTCAATTATTATCTTATAATGAGTGGATGTGGGCTGCGTGGAGACAACAGTAACCTTGTGGCATGCCGTAGAGATGAGCACCTTTTATTCCACCGATGTGCACAACATTAAACAATTCAATAAAGATATGAAAACTGTCAGAAATATATATAAAGTTGTTCTGCACTTTAAATTATGTTCAACCAGAGTTGATGAAATAAAATCTTCATTATGCTTAAATTGCATTGAACAATTAATCTCTCCTTTGGAAAAATTAATTATAGTGCACTCAAAATAATGACAACAATAAATATTGTAATAATAATGCCTTAATAGCTCCTGCTCAACACAGTAAAATTGATATACTGAACATATTATAAAATATATTGAAAATATTAATTTGTATTCGCAGAGGAAAAACGGTGTCACGCTTGCATCTCTCGTAATCGGTTTGTTGTGGTGCTTGTTGGAATATATTGCCCTTGAAAATATAGAGCTTGATTTTTCTGAAAATGTTGTCATTCATTCCCGAGACACTCTTGCTCAGAAACACACAGATTTACTGGCTGCAAATGTCACTCATACATTTCAATTTAACTTAACAATATTTACGAATTTATTTCTCAGTTACAGATAGTCGAAACTTTTATCGGTTTTGTCTCTCAAATGTAAATTTGGCATTTGCATAGTTTGCACTTAAGTGAAATGCTACACAATACCTTTCTCTGTGTTGATGTTTGCGAGTAGCAATCTCAAAAAAAAAGTATTATCTTTTGTCGTCTGCCAAGTAATCTCTATGTAAAAGCAACAATTGAATATATTGAAGTATTATTATAAAGGGCTTTTTTTTATATATTAACTTCTCTTTGCATAAAAGGTTACTTAATTGGGGTTGGCTTGCAGAGAGTGTGAAAGCCCGTTGCGAGAATGCGATTGTGTAGATGCCATGTCATCGTGTATCAACAATAATATCGATAAGCTGACGAGCAAGGCAAATTACACACTTGGCTTCAGCGATAAGCGTAAATCACGCAAATGACAAGTGCCAATAACATCAGACGAACATAAAATGAAATCCAAACCAAAGAATAAAAAACAAAAAGCATTAAAGAGGGAAACAAAAATCCAAACGCTCAACACTTGGCCAATACACATAAATTGCATTTTGGCCGCCGGGGAGGTAAACAGCCGCAAATGCCACAAAATGAGCGAGGAAACTGTAGAAGCTGCGAGCAATGGGGAAAATAAACCAAAACTCAACAATAATCGAAAAATTATTTTCATTGATTTTTTTTTTTTACAAGCAGGTTCGGGTAAATTAAAGAAACAAATAAAATGGGCAAATACAAACGGAAAACCCATTACACACGCACACACCCACACACAAACACAGTCAGGAGCAGGTAGGAGGGCTGATGGCGAAATGAATGAACGTTGAGAACAGCTCGAATTAAGTTAAGCTCTTTTATTTATTATTAAAAAAGTTTCAAGATTGCCAGTGTGCAAAATTGTGTGCACCAAAAAAGCTATATGTGGGAGGTGGGAGGAATCAGCAAAATCTGCGCATAATGCAAAGAAAATCCCAAATTTATCGTATCACTTAGATGGAGTGTCATGTGGGGGGAATGCCACACTAGCGCCATACCCTTAAACCCGAAGGGGTTAAAATGCGCATTATGTGTGTGTGTGTGTGTATGTGTGTGTGTGTATATGCGAGTGTATTTTCCATGTGCGTCTGCATTCATAATATAACTGTTGATTATTGCGCCAACACGCACTCAGTGTAAGTGAAGCAGCAACTTCAGTGGCAGTCGCACAGCGCGTACGCGCAATATTATTAGATATTGAAAGCAGCCATCGATGGCAATGTCGACTACATCGTCTGCCAAAAGCAATTGAGAGCAGCAACAGGACCAGCAATACCAACATATGAATTTTCTCAGTCATTGCTTCAACACACACACCATCAAGATATGGATATACATTTATTTATCATTGCAATGCTCGACTGACTGATATCCCTTTGACCAGTTGCTCTACTTCCATCACTCACTGTATTTTTATGGAACTTATTTACGATTTGAAGAATGCGGGAATTAAAAATATTAAACCCAAGTCAAAATTCTCTGTGATTAGTTCGGCTAAATGATTTACTTATTTCCAAAGAACTTGTTGCTAACACAATAGACTTATTAATAACTGCGATAGTCTTAACGGTCCAGCACACTTTAGGAGTGCAGGGTATAAAGGGCATATAAGGGGGGGCGTGGCGTGCCAGGAGTGCTGGATCTTGACTCTAAGTGGGCGCATCTCCAGATTTGATGCAGGCATCGGCATCTGTAGCGGCTGCTGTCTATGTGGTCCTGTATTAAATCGATGGCAATGTGCTAAATTGTGGCATATTACTTATTAATGTAATGACTTTAAATTGCAATTGCAAACAACACTGGACGAATTTTGGTTACGCAATTGAGTATTTCGATTTAAGTGCAAAGGCGAAGTTAAATGTAGAATTTAAAAACAAATTAAGAATTTAGCAGAACACATTATTTTCTTCGAAAAGTTTGATTTAAAAACATGAGTTTTTCAGAAAGATTTTGTGTTTTTGTAGTACTCATTTCGTATGCCATTTCTTGTCTTTATTGTATGGCAATCATCCATTTGTTATGACTTTTCATTAAATATCTTCTCTCTGGCTTGTGCAGCGATTTCTCCCACTCTCTTTTTGTCTAGACAATTTTAAAATCACATCTCACAACTGTCAACAACCAACATAGTTAGGAAAAAAAACAAAAATCCTATTTGAAAAAAAAAAATCGAAGAAAATTCAGCGAAATTGCTAACGTCAAGAGAAAATCTAATAAAAGAATAGCTCAAAATCGGTGTGTAAAAATGAAATAAACGCTGCAACTGCAACGGCAACTGGGTTTTTCCTCTGAAAAGTTTGTGGCTGCTTTTTTTTTATCATTTTGTCTGGTGCCAAGTTTTGTGCGTTTTTAAATGGCAGAGCTGTTGGCGCAAAAACCATTGGCAACACATGTCCAGCAAACAGTGGACGACTTTGCTGGCAGGATAAGCATTGAGCAGCAGGAGAATGAAAAAGGAGCTGAAAGGACAGAAAGCAGAAATACAAATGTTTGTGCGCGTTAGATTCGCTCGTTTGGCCATTACATTAAGTTTCCTATCTCGCTGTCTGTTTGTATGTGAGTCTGTGCTCTTTTTCCCCAATCCCCATTCCTTCCAATGTTTTTTCGTTGTTGTTGTTGTTGTCTTTCACACACCACTTTTATACATATCAGCATTAAGTGGTTGCTGCTTCTCGCATCCGTATCTGTATCTGCAACTTTTCCTTCGTTTGTGTTTGTGCTTCTGTTTGTGCTTGTAATCCGGCAGCTTGTAGAGCAACGGCTGCCTCTAATGGCCAGCGATTCGTAATATTTTTAATATTTGCTCAATAAAATGTCTGACAATTTTTGTCGTTGCCACTTAAACTCATTACATTTATTATTTTGTTCGACCATTAGCCTTGACCAGATTATCCCATTCGGTCCAAGTGGAATATCGAATTTCTCATGGCATAACTATTTGTAAGACTCTTGAGTTCCCTTCATTCAAAGTATGCCATTCAAAGCACAAAACCTAGCTCATTTTTATATATAATGTTATATATTTTCATTATATATCCTTTTTATATATTTGTTAATTTAAGAACCTTGAAACCATGAGAAGTCTTAGTTTTTTTAATTGATTTATTTGAATTTTTACTAGCATCATATTTGGAAAATATTTAAATTCGAAATACTTAGGTTAACTCTGCTACACATATAATTCAATTGAAACATATATTTATTTTTAGAAAATATTTAAATGGAAAATACTTTCATTAAAAATTAGATGATTATTTATTTCAAATCAAATATTGCGATGAATGAAATATAATAACCGAAAAACTTAAAATTTGGGCAGCCATGTTTATAAACACTACTGAATAAAAAAGGAATCATGATCCAAATATGCCTTGCTAAACCTGTTACTTAACTTATTTATTTTTTAATTTCTACATATTTAATTTATAAACCATTAACAAGTGTTGCGAATACATACTTTAAGCAATCTATATATCCTATGTTACAGAACTTCACTACAGCTAATTCTGTGTGGCATGCTCATGCTTAAACCCAATATGCTCAGCATTGAGTGTGGGACTTGAGTATTAAAGTCACTGGGTATAACAATAACAGGGATGCGCACATTTTTCTTCATATGGCATGTGGTAATCCTTTTTGTAGTTGGCCACAAATCCGCTTGCTGTGTGGCAAGTCATAAAGTTTAATTTAGTTTTAAGCTTTTGAACTGGAAAATTGCATGAGCAAGCGACGCTGAGATCTGCAGCGAGTGGAACTTACTTTTTAGCAGCACACACACTCATACACACAGACACACATACAAGCACACACACTGGCTTGCACTTGAAGGCAGACATGGCAACAGCAGCAACAACAATAATAATAACAACAACAACAAGAACAGCAGCAGCAGCAGCAGCAGCAGCAGCGATGACCACAAATGTCAGTCAGGGCTGCCTCAGAATGACGTTTCATGCGCCATTTGAAGAGGACGCGTTGGACGCCGTTCCGTGCAATGGAAATTGACAGCGCCTTTCTGCAAACGCATAGCAATAGCCACGACAGCAACAGCGGAGTAAGGGAGAGAGCGAGAGCAGACAGAGGGAGCGAGAGGGAAGATAGATGGCATCATAGCTGCTGGCTGCTCTAAAATTAACACACGTTTAATATGCAAGTCGTGCATAAATTTTCGTGCTGCAATTTTTTGCTCAGTGCATGCAGCTTGCTTGTTGGAGAGCTTTATGCTTTTTAATTTACCGTCAGACGTCAGGTCAACAACAGGAGGACGCCAAGGACCACGACATTGTGGGTGACATGTCAGCGTCACAGAGACTCCAGCGTAGTCCTGGACAGTCAACGCTAGATTCAGAGCCAGAGGCAATCATGGTCATTGCCTTTATTCCCCCCCCCCCCCTTCACTCCTTCGCCCTTTTTCAGCACTCCTCACTCCATCGGATGGTCGTTGTATGTGTCTCTGGCATTGTTGTTGCCTGGCGCATACGTGCAATGGCCGATGGCGGCTCGTTATCGTCATTATCATGGCCAGCATTAATGTTGATGCGATTTAATTGGCAATTGAGTTGATGGAAGTCGCCGACTCAGGCCCAGGCCAAACTCAGCTCGCTAGTCTCCACATCCTGATCCTGACCAGCCAATCGTCTGACAAGTGCACCCAGCGTAAATTTTATAATTTCATTATAAATAGCCGTTATGGGTAACAGGCAATCAGTGAATGCGCCTGTTAAAGCCACAAGCACAGATGTCGGACAACTCAGAATGTGCCTGAATTGACTGCTCTAACAAAACGAACAAACAAGCCGCCAAAAATGTTTTCAAATGAAATGCTGCGCTTTCGAATTATGGAGATTAAAGCAACTTTAAAAAGTCTTTTGGGGACATTTAAACATAATTATAAATACACGAAGAGCGTTTAAGCAATCCCTTATGCTCATGGGAAATTCGCTGAAATGCTTACGGATATTTTATGAGACTTGTAGATTTAATTTTAGAAATATGTCATTTGCCTGTAGCCTTGCATTTGGTCAAAACAAAACAAAATATTTTTAGACTTGCTTCCTAAAATCATTTTTCATAATCACTATTCATTAAATACATAATACGTTCATTCGCAAATGGCAGTGCTACTTGTTTTTGGGCAAGTAAAAGTTTTTATAGGGATTAACATTTTAAATAATCACTTATAATATTCAGAAAGATTGTCTTCCATAATTTATCACATTCAAAACTCTAAGAGTAAATTACTAATTCGAAACATTATTTTTGCGAAAACCATCTTTTATGCTGTAAACATCTGAATTTATGTGTTTTGCACAATTATGCATATAGGCAAAAACTATTAGCCAAGATTTCCATATTGCTGAAGCCAATTTTTGGACAAATCTCCGCACTGCCAGCACATTTGTCGCTAGACGGCTGACGCCGGCTGGCCAAGTCCTGCCAAATTCCTTTTGGCATCCATAAACGACAACTGTTGCCAAAGCAAGAAGTGCTATGGAGAAAACGGCATTGGCATCACCGTCAGCTCCAGCCTCTGCCCAAATCTTTTCCAGTTCGTGGCAGCATCTAATTAGATTGTTCTGGCAGCCGTACAAATTTCACGACGCCACTTTTGGCGCCAGCAGCCGACTGGCAGCTCAAAATTGTTAAATAATTTAAAAATAAATTAGCAGCAAATTTTTTTTATCTGTTTGGGCGCGGAACAATGAAACATAAGAATGCCATCCGAATCGTAATCAATTTCCTGCATAACAGTTAAATGAAATTTAATTTGCCAGAAAAACGAAGTCAATGAGAGTTAAAATGCCAAAAAATATGATAATAAAAAATCCAAATAAAGTCAAATATAAATGCAGAAATGGCCAAGTGGCGATTGCGAAAGTGAAAGGCATAGCAAGTGAGTCCAGTGGCATGAATGCATTAAGGCTGGCCTTCGACGGACAAGATGCGTTGCTCACTTGTGTACACCAACAACTGTCTGCCCAAACACTAATACAAATGAGGTCTGTCAACATTTATTATTAATTTTAATATTTTAAAGTGCGCTGCAAAAAAATGAGAGAAGCAAAAACTTGGCCGCTTTGCAAGCTGCTGAGCATATCCGGGGTCTGCGAATATTCATTAAGTTCTGTCGGTTGCACACAGGCACAATAACAAAAACTTTTCCAAGAAACTCACACACTAATTTTGTGCTTTGTTGTGCGCCACTGGAGCTTAGCTTTAAAATACTCAATATGTCAACTGGCTGGCCAAGAACGTTCAGCTTGGGAAATTGCTCTGCTTATATAACTTCTAAGTATCCTGTGTCCGACTTCTTGACAACCCTATGGCATACATAAATTATTTATGTATATTTTTTGTTTAGTTTAATGTTAGATTTTTTAATTTTCTAATAAGCTATCAATCATATTTCATATATATATATATTTAATCAGTTTCACTAAACTAAAATTATTTGTTTTTCTCTGCATATTGGCATTATATGCACAGATTTACATATGTATCAAAGTACATATACAGACATGCATAACAAAAATATTTTTTTGTAATACAGTTTCATATTTTCTAGATGCTGGCAGCATATACAAATTCGTCTTACTAAATTCATAAATAAAATAAAAGTCATATTATATATACATATATATATTTATATATATATAAATTACTACCTTAAAGTTAAAGCAACAAAATCATCAGTTGTTTCCTCTGCTGTGATAACAGACACATCAGCCTTGTCCCTAACCAATGCAGAAACCCATCTGTCATCTTGTAATTTGCGCGTGTTAAAAGCAACTGAAAAAAAGCAGACAAGTGAAGTAAACAAAAAAAGTACAAATAAAACCAACTTAATTTAAGCGACAAGCAAAAAATAAATGGTTGAAAAAATTTAACAACGGGGAGCAGCAAGCAGCAAAAAAGAAAATACAATGAAAACCACAAAGCGACGTTTTTGTATGTGATTGTCGCATGCAGTCACGCTGTACTTGTGTGTGTGTGTTGGTGTGTGTTGTGTAAGAGTGTGTGCGCATATTTCGCATGCCAATCAACTCAACAATCGCAATCAATTTGCACACTGCTGCTTCTGCAGTCGATGGCCACCCCATTTTGCAGGCGGCAACGCTCCCCCGGTTCGAGAGGATATTGTTATTGTGCAGCAGCAGCGTCTGTGTGATATATATCAGCGAAAGCCAAAATAAAAAGTGTTGGAGCCGCAATGCCTTTTTTAATTACGTTACTGCGCCATTAAGGACCGCAGTGTCTGGCAATGAATCATCACAATGAATATGGAATGAGCTTAAGATTTGCGGCAAACGCTTCAAAAACGACAACGACACGTCTTCCAATGGGGAAATCAATTCAAACATAGTCCGTAGTCCGTAGTCCGTAGTCCGTAGTCAGTATGGTGTACGCAGTACTTTAAAGTCGGCACAAATTTATGGGCATTATATTGAAATCATAAACATAATACGCATTCGACGCGTTGACGCCAGCTTATATCACAAATTGCCAAGTATTGTTATGCTAAATTTATTTGTGCTCACACATGAGCTCGGGGCAAGTAAGAGTGTGATAAAACTTTTGTTGCTGCTGGTAACTTTATCAGGCGCACGATTGAAACGCAGCTTCCGTTTCCGCTTCAATATGGCTGTCAATGCGGACTGGGAACTTTGCCTGCAAACAAATCAGCTTGAACTTCCGTTTCATTTGGCATTTTTTGTCATTCCATATTCTTTTGCAAGTTCCCATCCCTCACTCAGCACTCCTCCACGCCGCTGGATATATCTCACAATTTTTACTCTGCATTTCGGTGAGTTTTGCGTAAATTTACTTTTCACTTTCAGCGCCCGCCATCAGAAAGTTTCCTGCCTAGCTAACTTTTGGTTCACATAACGTATATTTTCATAATTTTTTTTTTTCTCTCTCCCAACTGCTTTTCAATGTCACTGCACACACACCCACCCACCCACACACACAGATACTCACTCACACATATTGGTGTTGGGGAAAAGGAAACTTTGTCTTTTTGGCATTTCATTTCGTTCATTTCGGGCTTTTGCACCTCGAGCGTATGTGTAGATTTCAATGCTACCGTGATTCTGTTTAATTTTATGCTCGGCTGCTTTTTTAAATTCTTTCCCTTGTCTGCATTAAAATATTGTTTGTTTTTTCCACCTATTTCTCTTTTGTCACATTCTGTTTGGAAATCAATCAGCGGGCACGTGTTTTGTTAGGGGCTGATAGCTTTCACCATAACAATGCCTTTTACAATGTTGTTTCGCAAGCAGTGAAGATGCAAATAGGGATCCAGTAGGGAAGCTCGCATTTAAATTAGCATCTATTTTTCGACTCGCAACTGAAAACGAATCTAAAATGAATTGCAAACAGTAAGCAATGTTCACTGAAATTCATCACTTTTAGGGAAAAAGTATTTAAAAACGAAAAATTAATTTCAAAGCATGTAAATATTGCAAAAAATTGTTACATAAGATTACTTCATATTAATGTCGATTTTATATTTTTTTGTTATATGTCTGATTTTGGCTTAACGATATACATTGGTATGTTTTTTGCTTATTGCGCTTCATGCGTCTTTCCGCTCCGTCTCACCGCTGCTTGCACCACAACTCTCTTGACTGCCGATCAGATATCGATACTTATCGTATATCGGTACTGACTCGATTACTCGCTATCGACAGTATTGGGACAACGGCAACAAGGTTGTCAGATAGCTTTGACCGATTCTTGTTTGTTTTCTGCTATTTCAAATTCCACATTAATTTAACGGATCTATTCAGCTTTAAGATCTAATAATTGCACAACAAAGAGCTTTCGTATATTCTAAGTTCTCTTAAGTAGAACTAAAGAGCTCATTTCAAGTGCAGACTCTCTTTGAATGGTTGCCGCTCTCTCCACACACAATTGGTCGGTATCTCTTATCTGTTTTGCCCAAATAGAACTTGAATAAATGGCACCCCTGTTTAGATGGTTTGTTAGTTTTTCGTCAGAACTGAAAGTGTGAAGTAGACTTCGTTGCACGAATGTTAAAAATGAACCTGCTTCGTGTGTGTTTAATACTACTGGCCAGTTTGTGCCATGTGTGGGGCTACTCCTATCTTATGATATCGCACTCAGCGGCCAAGTCGCACTTTTATGTGGGACAGGCTCTGGCCAAGGGTTTGGTTGCCGCCGGTCACGAAGTCACCGTTATTTCACCATTTCCACAAAAGAATCCCCTCAAGAGCTATGTAGATGTGCCAACGCCAAACACAATTTCAGTGATGGAAGGTAAGTCCTGATGGGCTAAGCGATAATTCTAATCAGCTAGTCGCCGACTGATAGTATAGCCAATATCTATATGCAAAAGTAATGATAATATTTTATTATATAATTCAAATTAATTTTCATATTAACTTATTTATTTTTTAATTTGATTTCTGATGTAGGTACAGAATTTAGCAAGCAAAGAAATTACTAAATTCCTTATCTTTTCAGTACACAAGAACAAAATAATGGATGTTGTCAGAATACACATGGTATTTCGGCTGCCTATAATGCACGGAATGGGAATGCGCTTGACCAAATCTCTGCTGGAGGAGCAAGCGGTGCAGTCGCTCCTATCTCAGAATCGAACATTCGATGCGGTTATTTGTGAGGTATTCATGAACGAGGCGCACTTTGGTTTCGCGGAACACTTCAACGCTGCGCTGATAACCTTTAGCCCCCATGGCGCCTCCTCTTGGACAACCAATCTGGTTGGCACACCATCGCCACCCTCGTATGTGCCCAATTTCCTGCTCCAGTTTGGCGATAAGATGAACTTCTTTGAGCGCGCACACAACCTGCTCTTCACATTGTACCAGGGCGCTTATGAGCAATACGTCTATTTGCCTAAGCAGGAACAGATCTATAAGAAGTATTTCCCCAACAACAAACAGGATTTTTACGATATGCGTAAGAATACGGCTCTGGTGCTGCTCAATCAGCACGTCTCACTGGGATTCCCACGCCCCTATGCGCCCAACATGATCGAAGTGGGTGGCATGCACATCAATCGCAAGCGCCATCCTCTGCCGAAGGACATTGAGGAGTTCATTAAGGGTGCCCAGCATGGCGTCATCTATTTTTCATTGGGTTCCAATTTAAAGAGTTCTGCTTTACCCCTGGAAACGCGTGAGGCATTGGTGGAAACCCTCCGTAAGCTCAAGCAGCGAGTTCTGTGGAAATTCGAGGAACCCAACTTGCCCGGCAAGCCGGATAATGTCTTCATCTCAGACTGGTTCCCACAAGATGATATATTGGCTCATGAGAATGTTATCCTGTTCATCACACACGGTGGCCTACTGAGCACCACGGAATCGATTTACCACGCCAAGCCTGTTCTGGGCATTCCATTCTTTGGAGATCAGTTTATGAACATGGCACTAGCTCAACAATCAGGTTATGGACTTACCTTAAGATTCACTGAACTGACAGCTGAGACGTTCAAGAATTCCATTGATAAAGTACTCAATGATCCGAGCTACACTCAAAAAGTGCGCGACATGTCCGACAGATTCAGGGATCAGCATGAAACGCCGCTGGAACGCGCCGTGTATTGGGTGGAGCATGTGACTAGGCAGAAGGGCGCCCGATATCTGAGAAGTGCCTCACAGGATCTGAACTTTATACAGTACTACAATTTGGATGTTTTAATTATGATTATTGGAGGCTTGGGATTTGTTATCTTTACTTTTATCTACTTGTTGATGGCTCTGGTAAAAGTAATTGCTAAGAAAATTGGGAGAAAACCAAAGAAAACAAAACGTAATTAATAAATTCATTAAATATTTAATTTCTTAAATAATTTTGAAAATTATATATAAAAAAAAAAATGGAAAATCTCAGCTTAAAACTGTTTAAATCACAGAAGTTGAGTTTGGAAATTAGTTTATGTTGAAAAATAAAACAAAACTTTTTCAAATGAAAAAGAGTTTCTTAGCAAAAGAGCAATTTTGCACTCATCCAAAAGCAGTGATTCAAAAAGAGACAGACTTAAGAGAAAACACAATGAAGCTAGCTTTGACTCTTTGAGAACACAGCTGCGAAGAGAGCGACTAGAAATATGTGAGAGAGCGCATTAGTTAAAATCATGGAGAACCATATAAGCTATGCATATGTTAATGTGCTACGCAATATAACGTGAAGTAAATAACAATATCTACGATTAGTCAAGCCTCGGATAGCACAAGTGAATTATACAGATTGTTTGGTAGCCGGCATTTGGCTGACGGCACAATATATTTTATATATTAATTATATTTTTATGAGCAAACAAAAACCGGCATCGAATGTCGAGTCAAAGAAATTTTGTTTGTTTTGCAATTTGGTTAGTATTGCACGAGCTGGCGACGCGTTGGGATCGTTAGTTGATCTGGCTGCAGCTGGTCACCAGGTGACCTTGGTGTCAACGTTTCCCCTCAAGAAACCCATTAAGAATATAAATGATCTGCCAGTGCCGAACATCATGAAAGCTATGGCCGGTAAGTAATCGTCATAATAGTCATTATGATGAAATTTATGCGAACAATCGGCAATCCAACGACTTGCTAATTTAACAATTATCACTTCCCAGTTGCTTATCAATTATCTATACCTTCCTGATTATATTTCACGAAATGAATATTGATTCTTGCAGTGGGGCAAGTGAATATTCATTTACTTTGGACAAATTGACTAAAATGAGAACTGCTAATTTAGAAATGACATTTACAACTGAGAAAATCAATTATATTAGAATTTAAGAAATATTTTTATTTGCAGTATGTTATATAAGTGAGAATCCGTGTGTTCGAAATTTATCCGCATATTTTTTGCACATATAACAATCTTTTGAGTTGTTTTTTTTGTGTTTACCATTTTCAATGCATAAAAGTAGTTAATTATTCAGAAATCAGAAATATTTAAAAACTGAAATTTACACTTCAGTAACGCATATTACTTCGAAGAATTATTGCTAAATTTTTTTCCTGACTTTCCAGGTGATATTGGCAGCCTATTAAAAACCTCCGAGGCACCCATTATCCAACAAATGCTGAATTTCTATAAAATGGGTAAGTTCACAAAGAATAAATTTGAATATGCATATGTATAATGGGGGTGTATCGGTATCGTTTTAGGCATACGGTTAACTGAGGTAGTGCTAACCGACCCGATTATAATTGAGCTGCTGCAATCCAATCAGACATTCGATGCTGTCATCAATGAGGTGTTCCTCAACGAGGCGCATTGCGGTCTGGCGGAACATTGCAGGCGTTGCTCAAGTTCTCGGATCATATGTCGTTTGTGGAGCGTGTCATCAATATGGCCTTCCTCACATATGAGTATCTGTTTATGAAGCTGTACTATTTGCCGCAACAGGAGTGCCCAGGAGGGAGATCGCTTGGATTCTCTGAAATGGGACAAAGACGTCCTGAGTTCAACATAGCAGAAATTTCGTATACAAGGGTACGAAGCTCATGAAATGTGAGAACAGATTTTCCAACGACGCGATAGAAATGGTGTTTGGCAGATTTTACCGCAGCCTCCCACAAACCACCAAAATGAGGAGACCGAGGCGGAATGAAATTCCATTTGATTCCAATCGAACGGCAAGAGTTCGAAAGCTCCTTAATATGAGGGTCGCTCAAAAAGAGTAGCCTCAACTCGTTCAGCTCACTCCGCGCTCCAACAAAATTTGTTGCATTGTCAGACCAGATTGAATTGGGTTTGCCTCTGATGCCGATGAATCGCTTTAATGAAGCGATAAACGATGCGGTTGATAAGTCCTCAACCAATTCCAAATGTACTGCCTTGGTGGCAAAACAAACGAATATTGATATGTAGCACTTTGTGGGCGGCCTGTTCTTGACTTCTGACTTGGTAAAGAATGGTCCACAAAAATCAATTCCAGTTGTGCAGAATGGGCGGCCTGGTTGCACTCGATCTGCTGTTAACGGTGCCATAATGTGCTCGAGAAGCTTGGGCTTTATTCGAAAACAACGAATGCATTTGTTGATGACTGCTCACACGGTTTTTCGCCCTCCAATGGGCCAAAATCGCTGTCGCAGTGCGGCCAACAAACTTTGTGGTCCGCTGTGTAAGAATTGGCGGTGAAAATGATCGATGATGGCGATGGTGACTGGATGCTGAGCTGGCAGAATTATTGGGTGCTTTGCCTCGTAATCCAAAAACGAATTCTGAAGACGTCCGCCGACGCGAATTAATCCGGAGCTGTCCATAATCGGATTTAACGATATGAGCTTTGATTTCGATGATACGACCTTCTTTGTGAGCAAGTCCTTGTGTTCTTCGGCGAAGTGAACCATTTGTATTCCTCTAAGTAGAAGATGTGTACCAGCCTTTATGTCGTCGACTGTAAGTGGGCCTTTGGAACGATCTTGATCCTTCGTCTTGAGCTGAGAGAATCTGTATATGTATCCAAAGACTCGTTGCATCTTGCCAAAAGAGTTTTGGTACTTGCATCTGAACGATATGTCAAGCTTGTCCGTTGAAATTAAGGCATGACGACGACGTTCGGGCAGATCTGAGCGGGTAGGAACGTCTGGCGGCCAATCATCAGTAGATGAGCGTAGAAACTCAGGTCCTTCACGCCAAAGACTCGATTCCAAAAGTTCGAGTGCTCCGCAGCCACGTGATAATATGTCAGCTGGGTTCAAATGGGTAGGAACATGGTTCCAAATCATCCCCTTGGTGCGCTCCTGAATCTGAGATATCCTGTTGGATACAAAAATATTAAATTCAGATGGAGCTTGTCGAATCCAAGAGAGTGCGATAGTCGAGTCAGACCAACAATAGAACCGACAAGGGTGCGGTGCGCATTTAGCGATGTTAGAGACGAGCTCTGATAGTAGATGTGCAGCGGCTAGTTCCAGCTTAGGAATTGTAAGCGTTTTTAGTGGTGAAACTCTTGATTTGGAGCATAGAAGATGAGAGGAGTAGGCACCCTGCGCTTCTGATCGCACGTAAACACAAGTGCCGTATGCGGCTAGGCTTGCATCACAGAACGCATGTATTTCCCATGATGAGTGCGGCTGTAGCACAAAGCGAGGGAATTTGAGCGTACCAGCCACGGCTATTTGGGAGATGTGCTCGATCCAGGCAGAGTGTAGAGACTGAGGAAGGGCTTCGTCCCAATTGAGTTTGTCCTTCCACAGCGTCTGTAAGAATATCTTTAGCTTCGTGATTATAGGCGATATTAACCCGAGGGGGTCGTAGAATTTGGCGATTGTGGCTAGTATTGTACGCTTGGTTACAATATTGTCGGAGAGAGTAGACGACGGACTGAATAGCAGATAGTCCGAGTTGGTATCCCAAGCCAAACCCAGGGCCTTCTTGACATCGGTTCCATCGTCGAACTTTACCATTTTTTCGCAGTCCGCTTCCAGCTCGCCATCCAGAGCAGTTTCTTCATTTGAACACCATTTGCGAATAGGGAAGTGCCCTCTTCGAAGCAGCTCCTTGACCTGCTGACGAATTTCAACAACTTCTTCAATAGTGTCGCCTCCAGTAATTAGATCGTCAACGTAGAAATCCCTTCTAATGATTTTTGAAGCAAGTGGTAGCGAGTTTTCTTCGTCGTAAGACAGCTGTTGCATAGCTCGAATAGCTAAAAATGCCGCAGGCTTTGTTCCGTATGTGACGGTGTTTAAGGTGTACACCTGGACTTCATCGCTCGCCTTGTCGCGCCATAGGATGCATTGAAGGAGTTGGTCTGGATGAGTCACGCGAACACAACGGTACATTTTGCAGATGTCCCCCATAAGGCAACCTTGTAAAATCGAAATCGAAGTAGTGTGGTGAATATTTTTGGTTGTATGGATGGTCCTGCAAACAACAAATCGTTGGGGAGGGGGGGAGTCCAGATGTGGTTTTTGCGGAGCCATCAAAAACGACTCGCAACTTGGTAGTGGTACTGTCAAGCTTCTGCACGCAATGATGAGGCAAAAAGTATTGAGGTACAGCAGATTGCTTGGAGGCTAATGACATGTGCTTCAAATCAATGTATTCGTTCATGAATGCAACATATTGCGACTTTAAAGATGCATTTTTGGCCAATTTCGATTCGAGTGCATTGAATCGACGTAGGGCACGATTGTATGAATCACCAAGCGCATCGAAGCGATCCTTGGCTGGGAGCCGAACTGTGTACTCGCCTGATTCAAGACGCGAATAATTGCGGAGAAATAATTGCTCACAAATAGTATCCTCCTCCGACGGCATGTCTGCAGCGCCGCAATAATTGTCGATTTCCCAGAACTGTTTGACTAAATCGAACAACGGTTCCGATTCCGAATCCTTGATCGCTGCAGTTAGAGATGAGTGTTGGGAGTAGCACAGCCTCCAGAAACTATCCAGCCTAATTTGGTTTTCTGAAGCGTGGGTAAGTGATTTGCGAGACGAACTTGCCCAACGCAAAGCAAGTCGAAAAATATGCCAGCGCCGATTAGCATATCAATCCTTTGACCTTTGTAAAAGAGCGGGTCAGCGAGGTGGCAGTTGCTTGGTATTTTCCATCCGGTGGTTAGCGAGGCTGATAGTCAGTTGATCCTTTGCGTTGCGACTGCAGAAAATGATCCTTGATATGAGCCAGTAGCTGATTGTGCAACAATGTCAGCTGCTTTGTTGAGCGAGAGAGAGGATTCGCCTATGCCTGAAACTACCATATTCGAGTGGCGTACTTCCAACTGAAGCTGGTGGATGAGACGAGTGGTGACAAAGTTGAGCTGCGATGCTGAATCCAGCAGAGCTCTACATGGTACGAAGGTGCCAGATCGATTTCTGACAAGTATGATAGCCGTTGCGAGCAGCACGTAGTCGTTCTCATTTTGTTTCAGGGCTCTAGGCGGCGATGTGGATGCGGAAACAAGGGATGCACCTTGAGACCGCGTTGTGTCGGGCGAGCTGAGATGCAGAAGAACTTGTGTCCATATGCTAGCAATGAGTGGTGCTTCTGTTGGCAATGTTTGCAGTGACCAGATTTGCATTGCTGTAGACTATGCCCTTTGCGAAGGCAGTTAAGGCAGAGGTGCAGCCTTTTAGCTTCTCTATAGCGAATTGTGGGAGTTAAATTTATGAATCGTGTACATTTTAACAGATGATGATCAGCAGATTCGCATAAGACACAATATTGAGTGGTGTTAACGATTAGTGTATTGCGATTTTGTATATACGATTTTCCCACCTGCTTGCCAGGTGTGTGCGTTACCATGGCAAATTCTAAATTTTCCATCATGCGGCATCTTTTTTCCAAGAATGTAGACATGTCGGTCCATTTTGGCAGCCCTTTCAGGGGCAATGTTTCCTCCCACTTCTCCTGCGTGGCTTGATCCAATTTGGATGTGATCAGGTGAATCAGCAAACCATCTGCAATGTCGTCAGCAGATGCCACTGCGTGCAACGCGCGCAGATGTGAATTAATACTGTCACTCAATTGACGCAGACTGCTCGCCGAGCCCTTTTCCACACCTGAGAGCCTGAATATGGAACGTACGTGTGCCTGAAAATGCAACAATTTATTGTCAAAACGATTTATTAACAATTCCATAGCTTTGTCGTAATTATCTTCCGTTGGTTCGAAAGCGCGAATCGCTTCCAACGCTGGTCCTGTCAGACATGATCGAAGATGCTGAAACTTCTCCACTTTAGTTAATTCCTCATTTTGGCCGACGACAGTGTTGTACATAGCGAAGAAATGGGGCCAGTCGATGTATGCTCCGCCGAAACGTGGAAGTTCAAATTGAGGTAATCTAGAGAGACGCGCTGCGCCTCGTGAGCTGCCATTTAGCTCGTTCGGGTTGCTCCGGATTGCTGTAGAATGGAGAATCGACGCCTTACGCAGATTGATGAGTTCACGAGTAAGCTTGGATGTTACTTCGCAGCTGACTTGGTCAAATTGCGACCTTGCGTCCGTGGCCAGCTCCATAAGATTAAGCTTCTCAAGTTTGGATTGTGCAGCATCAAAGCTGGAGCGCATTTCGCTGGATTAAATCCAGTCTAGCCTGCAACTCAGCTTCATCGAAATGCACCAGTTGATCAGCAGAACAAAACGCATTTAATGCATTGAGTTGCCGAGATACTGATTCTGCCTTTGCCTTGTAAAAGTCCAAGTCAGAGTGAGGAGCCGCATTTGAAATTGATTCGTTCTCAGTCATTTCAATTGCTAGTCAAGACTGACTCACGCGATTAGCACTGTCGAATATGCACGTGGGTTTGAGTGAATGTTGGTTATGAAATAACGGACGATCGAAATGCAGACGAAATTAACCGCAAGTACAGGTTGACCGCTGACTGACCGCTGCGTTAACGAAAGTTTTGGCAAAGCGAGACGAAAAAGAGTATGCGCGCGTAATGAAAACGAGAGCGAAAATGTGCGAATGTGTGTGTGTGTGGCGAGCGCGTGGTCTTTGCATCGAATTATGTAGAAGACGCAGAAGAATGATTATTAACACAATAGTTTTACAATACACAATTAATGCTCTTATCGATCTGTATTTCTTATCTGTTTTGCCCAAATAGAACTTGAATAAATGGCACCCCTGTTTAGATGGTTTGTTAGTTTTTCGTCAGAACTGAAAGTGTGAAGTAGACTTCGTTGCACGAATGTTAAAAATGAACCTGCTTCGTGTGTGTTTAATACTACTGGCCAGTTTGTGCCATGTGTGGGGCTACTCCTATCTTATGATATCGCACACAGCGTCCAAGTCGCACTTTTATGTGGGACAGGCTCTGGCCAAGGGTTTGGTTGCCGCCGGTCACGAAGTCACCGTTATTTCACCATTTCCACAAAAGAATCCTCTCAAGAGCTATGTAGATGTGCCAACGCCAAACACAATTTCAGTAATGGAAGGTAAGTCCTGATGGGCTAAGCGATAATTCTAATCAGCTAGTCGCCGACTGATAGTATAGCCAATATCTATATGCAAAAGTAATGATAATATTTTATTATATAATTCAAATTAATTTTCATATTAACTTATTTATTTTTGAATTTGATTTCTGATGTAGGTATAGAATTTAGCAAGCAAAGAAATTACTAAATTCCTTATCTTTTCAGTATACCAGAACAGAATAATGGATGTTGTCAAAATACACATGGTATTTCGGCTGCCTATAATGCTCGGAATGGGAATGCGCTTCACCAAATCTTTGCTGGAGGAGCAAACGGTGCAGTCGCTCCTATCTCAGAATCTAACATTCGATGCGGTTATTTGTGAGGCTTTCGCGAACGAGGCGCACTTTGGTTTCGCGGAACACTTCAACGCTGCGCTGATAACCTTTAGCGCCCATGGCGCCACCTCTTGGATAACCAATCTGGTTGGCACACCATCGCCACCCTCGTATGTGCCGCACGCGTTGCTCGAGTTCTCGGATCACATGTCATTTGTGGAGCGTGTCATCAATATGGCCTTCCTCACCTACGAGTACCTCTTTATGGAGCTGTACTATTTGCCGCAACAGGAGCAACTTTACACAAAGTATTTCCCTAACAACAAACAGAACTTTTACGATACGCGCAAGAATACGGCTCTGGTGCTGCTCAATCAGCACGTCTCGCTGAGCTTCCCACGCCCCTATGCGCCCAACATGATCGAAGTGGGTGGCATGCACATCAATCGCAAGCGCCAGCCTCTGCCGAAGGACATTGAGGAGTTCATTAAGGGTGCCCAGCATGGCGTCATCTATTTTTCATTGGGTTCCAATTTAAAGAGTTCTGCTTTACCCCTGGAAATGCGTGAGGCATTGGTGGAAACCCTCCGTAAGCTCAAGCAGCGAGTTCTGTGGAAATTCGAGGAACCCAACTTGCCCGGCAAGCCGGATAATGTCTTCATCTCAGACTGGTTCCCACAAGATGATATATTGGCTCATGAGAATGTTATCCTGTTCATCACACACGGTGGCCTACTGAGCACCACGGAATCGATTTACCACGCCAAGCCTGTTCTGGGCATTCCATTCTTTGGAGATCAGTTTATGAACATGGCACTAGCTCAACAATCAGGTTATGGACTTACCTTAAGATTCACTGAACTGACAGCTGAGACGTTCAAGAATTCCATTGATAAAGTACTCAATGATCCGAGCTACACTCAAAAAGTGCGCGACATGTCCGACAGATTCAGGGATCAGCATGAAACGCCGCTGGAACGCGCCGTGTATTGGGTGGAGCATGTGACTAGGCAGAAGGGCGCCCGATATCTGAGAAGTGCCTCACAGGATCTGAACTTTATACAGTACTACAATTTGGATGTTTTAATTATGATTATTGGAGGCTTGGGATTTGTTATCTTTACTTTTATCTACTTGTTGATGGCTCTGGTAAAAGTAATTGCTAAGAAAATTGGGAGAAAACCAAAGAAAACAAAACGTAATTAATAAATTCATTAAATATTTAATTTCTTAAATAATTTTGAAAATTATATTTAAAAAAAAAAAATGGAAAATCTCAGCGTAAAACTGTTTAAATCACAGAAGTTGAGTTTGGAAATTAGTTTATGTTGTAAAATAAAACAAAACTTTTTCAAATGAAAAAGAGTTTCTTAGCAAAAAGAGCAATTTTTCACTCATCCAAAAGCACTGATTCAAAAAGAGACAGACTTAAGAGAAAACACAATGAAGCTAGCTTTGACTCTTTGAGAACACAGCTGCGAAGAGAGCGACTAGAAATATGTGAGAGAGCGCATTAGTTAAAATCATGGAGAACCATATAAGCTATGCATATGTTAATGTGCTACGCAATATAACGTGAAGTAAATAACAATATCTACGATTAGTCAAGCCTCGGATAGCACAAGTGAATTATACAGATTGTTTGGTAGCCGGCATTTGGCTGACGGCACAATATATTTTATATATTAATTATATTTTTATGAGCAAACAAAAACCGGCATCGAATGGCGAGTCAAAGAAAACTAAAAAAAAAAACCGAACGAAAATTTGATAAGGGGCGACAAGTAAAAAATTGCTGTAAACCACACAGATAAGGAAATCCACTACATAACACAACTTAAGCTGTTTATATATTTATGCAGGTATTCAAGTGTGGCAGTTTGATTACATTTTGTAGGGGCTTAAATTGAAAAACAGGAGAATCATTCTGATGAAACAAGTTGATCGGTTTGGTATAGCGCACACTTCCAGTCGCATATGAGTTACTTCATGCCCAATCAGCTGTCTAACCGTTACGTCATTTGCTATTTTTTTGTTGTTTTTTTTTTTCATATATACAGATTTGGAATTGCAATTTGGTTAGTATTGCGCGAGCAGGCGACGCGTTGGGATCGTTAGTTGAGAACGATCGCTTGGCCAGTGATAATTGTTAAAGTGAATTTCTCAACAATTAACAAATAATTAATTATTATTCCGATATTGTGCTTAGCAAAGAACAGTGCAAATGTCGCAATCAAGTAGTAGGACTGGTTTCGTTGGAATCACATTGCTATGCCTGCTGAGCTGCGTGGCGGCCTATAATTATCTGATGGTGCTACCCACAAGCGCTCGTTCCCATTACAATGTAGGCTCGGCCCTGGCCAAGGGTCTGGCTGCGGCTGGTCACCAGGTGACCTTGGTGTCAACCTTTCCCCTCAAGAAACCCATTAAGAATATAAATGATCTGCCAGTGCCGAACATCATGAAAGCTATGGCCGGTAAGTAATCGTCATAATAGTCATTATGACGAAATTTATGCGAACAATCGGCAATCCAACGACTTGCTAATTTAACAATTATCACTTCCCAGTTGCTTATCAATTATCTATACCTTCCTGATTATATTTCACGAAATGAATATTGATTCTTGCAGTGGGGCAAGTGAATATTCATTTACTTTGGACAAATTGACTAAAATGAGAACTGCTAATTTAGAAATGACATTTACAACTGAGAAAATCAATTATATTAGAATTTAAGAAATATTTTTATTTGCAGTATGTTATATAAGTGAGAATCCGTGTGTTCGATATTTATCTGCATATTTTTTGCACATATAACAATCTTTTGAGTTTTTTTTTTGTGTTTACCATTTTCAATGCATAAAAGTAGTTATTATTCAGAAATCAGAAATATTTAAAAACTGAAATTTACACTTCAGTAACGCATATTACTTCGAAGAATTAATGCTTTTTTTCCTGACTTTCCAGGTGATATTGGCAGCCTATTAAAAACCTCCGAGGCACCCATTATCCAACAAATGCTGAATTTCTATAAAATGGGTAAGTTCACAAAGAATAAATTTGAATATGCATATGTATAATGGGGGTGTATCGGTATCGTTTTAGGCATACGGTTAACTGAGGTAGTGCTAACCGACCCGATTATAATTGAGCTGCTGCAATCCAATCAGACATTCGATGCTGTTATCAATGAGGTGTTCCTCAACGAGGCGCATTGCGGTCTGGCGGAACATTTCAATGCACCGCTCATTGGATTGGGAACCTTTGGTGCCATCAGCTGGAATACTGATATGGTTAGCTGCCCTATTCAAGAATTCTCAAGAATCACCTAATACTTTAATTTCCATCAGGTTGGCTCACCATCGCCGCCTTCGTATGTGCCGCACGCGTTGCTCAAGTTCTCGGATCATATGTCGTTTGTGGAGCGTGTCATCAATATGGCCTTCCTCACCTACGAGTACCTCTTTATGGAGCTGTACTATTTGCCGCAACAGGAGCAACTTTACACAAAGTATTTCCCTAACAACAAACAGAACTTTTACGATACGCGCAAGAATACGGCTCTGGTGCTGCTCAATCAGCACGTCTCGCTGAGCTTCCCCCGTCCCTACTCACCCAACATGATCGAAGTGGGTGGCATGCACATCAATCGCAAGCGCCAGCCTCTGCCGAAGAACATTGAGGAGTTCATTGAAGGTGCCCAGCATGGCGTCATCTACTTCTCCATGGGCTCTAATCTGAAGAGTAAGGATCTGCCGCAGCAGAAGCGTCTTGAACTGATCCAAACGTTTTCAAAGCTCAAGCAGCGAGTTCTGTGGAAATTCGAGGAACCCAACCTTCCTGGCAAGCCGGATAATGTCTTCATCTCAGACTGGTTCCCACAGGACGATATATTGGCTCATAAGAATGTCATTTTGTTCATTACACACGGCGGTTTGCTCAGCACCACTGAATCAATTTATCACGGCAAACCATTTGTAGGCATTCCTATATTTGGGGACCAGTTCTTGAATATGGCGCGAGCCGAGCAGAATGGCTATGGCAGGACTGTTTTCTATGAGCAACTGACAGCTGAACGACTGCTGGCAGCCATTAAGCAGCTCGTGGAGGATCCGAAAGCCATGGATCTTGTGAAGGCTATGTCCGCTCGCTACAAGGATCAACCCCAGTTGCCGCTGGAGCGTGCCGTCTACTGGGTGGAGCATGTAACCAGACACGGTGGTGCGAAGTACTTGCGCAGTGCCTCGCAGGATCTGAACTTTGTGCAGTACCATAACCTGGATGCCATGTTGATACTTTATGGCGGCATTCTGTTTGTGCTCTACTGCATCACATTGCTCATACGTCGCGTGTGGCGAGCCCTGCAGGACTGTTTTATGGGCCGAAAAACGTCGCAAGCAAAAATGAAGCAACACTGAAAAAAAATCACGCTTAAGCCTTTAGATTTGTCTATATTCTATTTTGTAAAGGGTAACTATAAGTTTTAAGTCACATTCAATTCTCTTCCCTTATCAGAATTTCTGTGGAAGCTACTGTTGTTGTCGCGCTGTCGGAACTTGTACAACAAAATGAAAAATATTTTGTGTAGCTATTGAAGATTTTCACTTCACACGCTGCCACGCAGCCTGGTCTCTATTATTTTCGATCGATTTTTGAACATATTTTCCCACTCTTTTCCATACCCTATATATCTATGAACCCATATTGTGCATATTTTTCTTTGTCGAGCCAAGCGCGTAAAACAAGTTACGTTGTTTTTGTCGATAACTTCAATTATTTGACAGATATTGATTTCTCATTTAGAGTTTTGTAGAGAGTAGCTTCAAGTCGGGCCGTCTTGCCTGTAAAACTGTTGGTTTTTTTTTTTAGTTTTTTTTTGGGTACATAGTTAACGCTTCAGTTGTAAAAATGGCCATCAGTGCGTTTAAATTTTTAACAGTTAGCCGAGGAGAACTAATGCCATGGCCACGTCCACAAAACCCCAACGCCCCCACGACCAGGCTCAACGCTTTTATTTTCTTCGCCGGTCGCTTTTTTCGGCATGGATTGAATGGGTTTTGCAAAGGCAGTTTTTTTTTGTGAGGTTTTGGCTGGGTGGGGGGGATGAAGTGCAAAGGGCGTGTAAAAGTTTTAGCGAAACTTATTGAAACTGTTTTGGGCCATGGCCGCGCTGGAAAATCAGCGTCCGCGCCGGAAATGTTGGCGGCTATAATGGCGGCTGCCGCATTAAAACTGCACGTCAAGAAATATACAAAACCAAAACAAAAAAACCAAAAAAAATAAATAAATTTGGAAAAAAAAAACAAGATAAATCGTTGGCTGAACTGTGGGAAAGTGGCAGCCAAAAACAGTCCACTTTTTGTCGTTGTTTTTGTGGTGACCGCTGTTTTATCTAGGATTTCTGTTGATACGATTTGGTTCTCTAAATTAGAATACTTCACATATTAATTTACAATTCCAGGAAATTTTTGTACGGACATGATCTACATATGTAATTCTGTATATATATGTCACAACAGCTCATTGTTTGTCAGTTTTGTGTTTATCTGCTTTTTATTTGTATTATACTGCTCAACAAAAGTTTTCCAACAACTGAGCAAATTGTCTTCAATATATATCAAAAGTATATCTAATATATTCAACTAAAATATTTTAAAATTACATATGTATATATATATATAGATGATAATTCTAATATATAATATACAGAATTCAATTTAAAAAGAAATATTTAATTTGTACGTTTTAACGACATACATTAAGTGCAAGTTTCTTGCCGTACGCATACAGTCGAGCAGCAATGTATGTCAGCTGAGTAAATTTCAGTTTTTTAGTGGTTTATTTTGAATCGTTCATTGAGTGACATCTGGGCAAAACCCAGTCGCTGTTTGGAGAATCCCCGAATGCGTCTATAAATATGAAACTTTCCACTTGAATCCAATCAGTTTACATCGGAGCGTTGTCTCAAGATGTTGAATTTAGCTGCGTTCGTTTGCCTGCTGCTCAGTGGATCAGTGCTGGGCATTGAGTTGGACCTGGAGCTGGGCCGCATCAGGGGCGTCAATCTGACCTCTAGGCTGGGCGTGCCCTTTCATGCATTTCGAGGCATACGCTATGCGGAGCCGCCCTTGGCTGAGCTGCGTTTCAAAAATCCTCAACCTGTAAAGCCATGGGCACCGGCCACTTTCGATGCCAGCCAGGACGGACCAATGTGCCCGCAGCCGTGGGACAATATGACAGATGTGTCCGAGGACTGCCTGCGCTTGAATGTTTACACGAAGAGCCTGAATGCAAGCGCTCGTTTGCCAGTGATTGTTTTTCTGCATCCAGGCGGTTTCTATGTCTTCTCCGGGCAGAGTAAATACTTTGCCGGCCCAGCACATTTAATGGACCGCGATTGTGTACTTGTCTCGCTTAATTATCGGTTGGGCAGCCTGGGCTTTTTAGCCACGGGCAGCGCTGATGCCCCCGGCAATGCTGGCCTTAAGGATCAGGTGGTGGCATTGCGCTGGATACAGCAGCACATCCATCGATTTGGGGGCGATGCCAACTCAGTGACGCTGCTGGGCTACAGCGCCGGCAGCTTGAGCATCGGCCTGCACATGTTGTCACCAATGTCGCGGGGTCTTTTCCATCGCGGCATCTGCATGAGTGCCTCGCCGTACGGCCAGTGGGGCTACGAGGAGTCAGATTTGAAGCTGGCGCAGAGACAGGCGCGTCTTCTGAAGTGTCCGGAGCAGCCAGCCAAGGATTTGGTCAGTTGTCTGCGTGGTAAACCGATGTTGGATTTTGTAAGCACATACAATGGCATGTTTGAGTTTGGCTGGAATCCGGTGCTCAACTGGCGGCCAGTCATCGAACAGGATTACGGGCAGGAGCGTTTTCTGGTCGAGCATCCGTATAAAACGGCGCAGAGTGGCCAGTTCTACAAGGTTCCCCTCATCACGGGCATCACCGAATTCGAATTTCTTTCGGGCGCATTCTGTAAGTAAACAAAATAATTGTCCGTCATCGATTTCTAATCCTCTCCAGCTAATAGTTGATCTGCGCAATGAGAGCATTCGCACTCAGCTGAATGCCAACTGGGACCACTTGGCACCCATTGCGCTGCTCTACGAACGGGATACACCCCACTCAAGGGAAGCCAGCACAGTGCTGCGCCGCGAGTATCTGGGCAAGGGACCCATTGCGAATCCTGAATCCCTGCAGGGCCTGGGCAGACTCTATAGTGATGCGCTGATTGGCGTCGAGTATCATCGCTTTATGCGCCTCATGTCCCCACATACCCCCATTTATACGTACTATTTTCGCTACAAGGGACGTTATAGCTTCTTGAAGCATCCGGACACCAATCAAACATTTGGTATGGACTTACTCAAAGAAAGAAGAAAATTTGTATATTAATTATTAAATTGTTACAGGCGCCGTGCACCACGATGAACTCTTGTACTTGTTTCACGTGCCGATCCTCACACCGCTCTTCAAGCAGACTGATCCCGAGAATTTGTTAATTGAACGCCTCACGCGCATGTGGACAGAGTTTGCCAAGAAGGGGTAAGTACAGATGAAGGCAATCCGATTGCCAAATAAAACAACAAACTCCTTATAGTGATCCACACAACGCCTCTGATGAATACTTGCGTGATCTTCACTGGCCTCTCTACAATCCTGTTGATCGCAAATACTTGGAAATCGATGCAAGTCTGTGTCCAAAAAGCGGTAACATAAATGAAGAACGTTACAGAATTTGGGATAACTTGTTTCCTTATCCGACTTTCTGAATAAGTTATTTTGTTGGAATAACATTTATATATAATAATAATATATATATATATATTCACTGCATGACTTGAATAACAAATTAGTTAAATATAAAACATATTCTTGCTATATAGAAATACCAAGTTATTTCTTAGATCAATATAGCTATTCAAATAAATGAAAGAGTTGCTCAAATTTCAATTGCTCTGTTATTTTTTCCAGGCTGTTGCATGAATTGGGGAAAACCCAGAAAAAAACCCAATCAGACCACAAATAATTAGTAAGATCTACTTAAGCCCCACAACCTGTGCCTGCGAAAAAAAGCATATCAAATTCAAAAGAAAGACTGTCAACATATAGGTTAGGGAGCTTAGTCTTAAGACCTTTAACATTCTGATATGGTAGAGAAAGAGAGGATTGTATTTGTTTGGTGCAACATTAAAAGAAGAAGCACTAGAAGGATTCAGAGGCAATGTAATAGGACGAATCCGTTTTTTATTTGTATACTCCTTTATTACTAAGTCTTTTGGCCAGAAATTAGCTCCGCAAATTGTGCCAAACACTTCATAGATGTCACTTTAGCCTGTCATCCACTGATACATATATCAGGGGCAAGACGCGAAATAAAAATTTGCTTTCTAGGTGCAAGCGCTATAAAATGCTTGGGTGCACTGCTAGAAAGAGATGGGGGAGTCGAATCGAACATTATGGACTCTGACACAATAGAACCACTACTGTAGATTGCAGGTGGTGCAGGAGAAATAAACTGCATCAACTGCTGACTGTTATCAACAGTAGAGGTTTGCGGTGCAGGGGCAATGACAGAACCGGGCCCAATAAATTTGGATCTCGAGGCAAAGCAGGCTCAGTCGATCGCTTCTGCCTAAGAGACTCATCCAACAGTTTTACACTATTAAATTGTGTTTTACTAAAAGATAGACGAAGATCGTGGAAGCCCCGTCTAGCTTGCCTCATAAAACCCTGCACATCTGACTCTGTCTCGCGGCATCGCAACTACACTTTAAGCCCGACTTATTGCCGATTATATCCCTTAACCGTTGCGTGCAACAAGCACATTTGACGTGTAGCACGTTATCACACAGCCAGCAACAGACGAAATCGGCCTTAGGGTCAACTTTTTAGGTAGGACGCAGACATGTCTAATATAGAAATTAATATGCCCGAAAAGAAGAGAATCTATTCAAAGATTAGGCACAGCACAGAGAAAACAACAAAACAAACAGCGAACAAGAGATGAAATAGAAACAAGAACACCAAGCTTTGGCGCTGTAAGAATATCTACGAAAATCGACAAAGCTTTGAACAACTGAAACAACAACACGTTCAAACACAGTTATGAGAGCACACGAATGTCGAGAGAGCGGGAGTAATAAAGCGTTGTGAGAGCACACGATTGTCGAGAGAGTGCGAGTAATAAAGAGTACACAACAAAAAAAACGAAAACAAAACACAGCTGTTGAATAATAAAAAATAAAAATATTTGTGTTTTGCATAAAATTACTGACAGAAAAATGAAGAAGAGCAAAATCAAAGATATATTTTATATTAATCAAATTAAATACAAGAGATAAAATTTAATAACAATCACGAACTGGACACCGCACAGCAAAACCACAACCGATCACAGCAAGGGCTAAGACTGGACGATATATACAAACAGATAAAATAATTTATGCGGAACAAAGAACAAAAATATATACATATTTATATATTTTATAATATTTTCTTTTATTTATTTCTTATTTTTTACCAAAATAAAAATCTTGCCTGTGTAAGACTCCAAATTTGTTCGGCTAAATTCTTTACATTCTTGACTTTTGTTCCCCCAGGTAAACTAAATGTGTGTAATTATCTATTACATGTATTTTCACATAACAATACCTTAACTTTCAGGCGCACTCTAACTGAAAAAGCAAATAATTTAGTCGACTGATTTACTGCTGGCACACATTTTTCACCAACTGCAATTGCGTTTTTGACACATTGGCTAATTGAAAAGTGTTAAAAATGTTTTTTTTTTTCCTGTCAGACTACGCAAAGACAATCGAAATTCCATGTAACACCTAAGATTTACTAAGTAAATGAATATTCTTGAAGCTCAATCGAGACTTGGTGGCCTTGTTTTCTACAATAGTAGTAGTGGTATAATAGTTTATTGCTATTTTAAATGCAACCCCAATTAATATATGAAATTAAATGTTCCACTGACTGGTTTGATAACACATCTCATATTTCAGCAGTTTGAAACAATTTAAAAACGCTTTTAAATAAAAGGTGAAAATGGTGAAAAATTACACATAAAAAATCATTTATTTTAAGCAATAACAAATAAATTTCATCAGTTTCATTATAACTTAATCAGCTTCAGGGTTATTTAGTATTTTTTTTTAATTATGCCAGTCATGATTATCAGCAAAAACTTCAAATCAGCTGAGAACGAAATAGCCACTTTAAAAGCGGCTCCCACAAAAGTCGATCGCTCTGTTTTAATCGAGTCATCAATCGAGTAAGAACTCAATATGAGACTGCTCATGATTTTATTGATGGCGCTGGTGTCACTTGTCGGTCGTGCGACGGAGTCAGAAGGTGCCAAGATCTTGGCCACATTTGCCTTTCCCGGCCGCTCTCAGTATATCTTCGCCGAGTCGTATTTGAAAGCGCTGGCAGCTCGGGGTCATGAGGTGACTGTGATCAATCCCTTTGAGAATAAGCCAGTGCCGAATATGAGATTTATAACAGCCCCCGAAGTGCACAAACATTACGATGGTAAATTACACATGAACGCTTAAATTCGATATTCTAATAAGTTCAATTTCATTTATAGAAATAATGGGGGGTGTGATCGACCCAGGATTCTGGGAGAAGAAACAGTTATTCTGTAAGATGATTTCACTCATTGCCGAGTGCTTCTTGCAGGAGGAGAAAGTGCAGCAGCTAATGAAATCTGGTGAAACATTCGACTTGGTAATTGTTGAGGTCATCCATACCGAGTCAATGTTTGGACTTGCCCAACATTTTAATGCGACTCTCATGGGCTTCTCCACTTTTGGCAATGATCATTTTGTTGATGGCCTATTGGGCAACATATCGCCGCTGTCCTACAGTCCGCTACTCAGCTCGCCCAGGACCAACCCGATGAACTTCTACGAGCGTCTAGGAAATCATTTCGAAATTTGGCAGGATAAAGTAGCTCACTGGTTACTGCTCCATCCCGCAATGGAGCTGCAGTATGCCAAGTACTTCCCACATGCCACGAAAACGCTCGATGAAGTCCTGGACAGCGTTTCACTTGTATTGCTTGGTCAGCATTTCTCAGTGAGCTATGCACGTCCATATTTGCCCAACATGATTGAGGTAGGTGGCCTGCACATCTCTCACAAGCCGAAACCCTTGCCCGAGGATATCAATCAGTTTATTGAGTCATCCCCGGATGGTGTCATCTATTTTTCACTCGGAAGTAATGTAAAAAGCTCGGATTTGCCTGTGGAAACTAAGACTACACTATTAAGAGTCTTTGGCGGTCTCAAGCAACGTGTGCTGTGGAAATTTGAAGATGATCAGTTGCCTGGTAAGCCCGACAATGTGTTCATCAGCAAATGGTTTCCACAGCCCGACATCCTGGCACATCCCAAAGTAAAACTCTTCATCACACACGGCGGTCTCCTAAGCACCATTGAGAGCATTCATTTTGGCAAGCCTATCCTTGGTTTGCCCGTCTTCTACGATCAGTTCATGAATGTTCAGCAGGCCGTACGAAAGGGCTACGGACTGGCCCTGGATTTGCTGAACCTAAGGCAGTCCGAGCTGGAGCACGCGATAAATACACTGCTAACTACGCCGAGTTATCGAGAGGCTGCTTCTGGTCTCTCCAATCTTTATCGCGATCAGCCAGAGCCGGCGATGGATCGCGCCATTTGGTGGACTGAGTATGTATTGCGGCACAAGGAGGCTTCCCACTTGCGAGCCCAATCGCGAGACATGAACTATGTGAAGTTGCACAGCTTGGATACTTTGGCGGTGCTCTTGGCCGTGCCATTGATACTACTGTTGGTGGTGATAACATTAACTTGCCGGCTACTTCGCCTGCTCGGCGGGGCAAGGAAAAGGCATGGCGATAAGCAGAAGATACACTAAATGTTTGTTTTGTGATAGTGTTTTACTTTATGGATTTATAGTTGATATGTATAATAATAGTTTTGTAATCAGTTGTATAGAAGCTAAATTTATTATGTAATTACAATTGTGTTGCTCACTCGACTAGTCTTTTTATGCTGATCAATAATAAGTATACATATATTTAATGGGGTCAGAGATGCTTCGTTCTGGCTGATACATACTTTTGCACATTTACATTATATCGTTTTACCTATTCATAATAGCTGGCTTTTTGTAGAAACATTTAAATTGAATTTTATTTTAATATATCACAATTCAGCGTAAATGATGTATAAACTGTCTACTGCAAACACGTATAGCAAATTTACAGCTGATACGAATCAGGGATTCATTAAGAGTTCAGCAACCACAAAGCAGGACCGGAGTCTGTTTGCAATTTTTGTCTGGGTGGCTTTAAGGATACCATCGAGTGGCACATTGATCAGCTTTAATCAGATGAAATCATTTACATTTGCATTCCAATAAGGCCAGCTGCTGAATTTAATGCAAAATGGCAGCGTTAATAACAGCTACAGCAACCAACAATAGCAACAGTAACAACAACAAATAATACCACATGAAGCTCATGAATTTTTGATTACGCATTTGGCGATGCAGCCAAAAATACCCGTCGCACATACAACGGAAGTGGTGCTGCAATTTAAAATTACGCATACGCCACCGTATGCAACTGATTGGACAGCGGTTAATGCAATTTTTTTTGGGATACCAACATAATAATGAACAGCATAGAAATGAGCGTTATTCATATGCCCCATGCCGCATAATATCTCATTTATTTCCTTAATTTTCTTAAGTTGCTGTTCCAAATATAAAAGATTTAAATGCCCAACTGCTTAAACATAAATTGAGCTATTTATTCGAGAAAGAAAAATAAAATAAATTTAAAAGGAATCCCCAAGCGAAGTTTCACTCATCAGTTACTGATTCTTTAATTTCTGTGTGCTCTTTCCACTTTGACCTCGCAAGCAGCAGATCAACTTGAATAGCGCAAAGGAGATCGCAGCAAGCATTAAAGTGCTCACAGCCAACAGCAAGCCGATCACATCCAGACTGTGGTAGGCAATGGAGCTCAAATCCTGTGCTGCCACACGCATATGTGGGGCACCCCTGTGCCGCAGCACATACTCCGTCCACCAGATGGCCGTCTCCTGCGCACTCATGGGCTTATCGTGATAGCGAGCTGATATTTGCCGTGCTCTTGCCGCAAATTGAGGCTCCCCAATCAGACGCTCGATGGTTTGCTTTAGCTCTGAGGCTGTCATCTGCTGGAGATCGAGACCCAGGCCGAAGCCCGCTCGCTTGGCACGCTCCACATTCATGAACTGATCATAGAAGAAGGGCAAACCAAGCATCGGTTTGCCATGGTGAATGCTCTCAATGGTGCTCAGGAGGCCGCCGTGTGTGATGAAGAGTTTCACATTGGGATGTGCCAGGATGTCGGGTTGGGGAAACCATTTGCCAATAAATACATTGGCCGGCTTGTTGGCCAGCTGATCGTCCTCAAACTTCATGATTACGCGTTGCGGTAAACTGGCAAATACCTGCAGCAGCATCTGGCGTCGCTCCAATGGCAGATTTTTGATCTTAACGTTCGAGCCCAAAGCGAAGTAAATAACACCTGCCGATCCAGCGCCCACAACAAAGTCATCTATATCCTTGGGCAGTGGTGCTGGCTGGTGTGCAATATGCAATCCCCCCACCTCGATCATGTTCGGCACATACGGACGGGGATAGCTCAAGGAGAAGTGCTGATTGAGCAGCATCAGCGAGAAGTTCCTGTTCAGCTCCGTCAAAGGCTTGGCTTTGGCAATATGCGGAAAATATTGCTCATAAAGCTTCACCTGCTCTGGCATATACAACAGCTTCCAGTTGAGCCAAGCTACCGAGGTAACTAAAAAGTTATGCACTCGCTCGGCGAAGGTCATGTGATCGCTAAAGTGTGTTAGCGGCAGCGGGGTAAAGGAGAGTGGAGAGGTGTTGCCCACCGTCTCATCGATATTCCAGTCTGTGCCGTAGGTGGAGAGGCCAATGAGCGGAGCATTGAAATGCGCCGCAAAGCCATAGAGCGCATCCACACGCAGTGCCTCTACAATGACTAGATCGAAGTGATCCTTGCCAGGCTGCAGCAGCTCGCGCTGCACTTCGGCATTACGAAGCACAGACTTCGTAACGCGGATGAACCACGCGTTCATATAATTGTTTTGCTGCCACTGAGACTTGTGATTAGTAAAGTCAGCTAACAATTCTGAAACAAGCAGAAGATATTCTTGAATTATCCTAGAACAATATTTCCAGATTTTCTAGGTCTTCTGTCGGCTTGAAAATGAAAGCAAAATCTGATGAATCTACAATCTACAGATGCTACGCGCAATTTTGAATAATTTTGTTGTTGAGTTTCCCCAGCCCAACTGTAAATGTTATATGAATTACTTTTATGCACCTTCGTAGTTATCAAATATTTCTGGCACTGGTATGTCACGAAAGTTTTTCACTGGCTTCTTTTGGGGGAATCCACTGACTGAGGTTATTTCGTGACCGCGCGCTGCAAGTCCTTTCAAAAGGGGCACCACATTAATGTACTGCGAAGGACCCGGGAAGGGAAATAAGGCCAGTATGCGTGCGCCTTCCAGCAAATGTGGCAATATCAAAATTAGCGGCAACGCACAGCACAGCCGAAGCGAGAACATTTTTAAAAAGCGTGTGGCACGATCAACTGCAAATTTTCAACTAATCTGTGCGAGTGGACAATGTCAATTGGATTTATTCAGCCAGACAAACAGACGTGCTTGTTATATCAATTTTCTTATCAACTGCGATTCTTTATTTGAATTTCTATCCAGAATACGCGGCTGCAGCTGAACTCATCAATCTTTTTGAAAAATATAGGTTCGTTGCACATCGTCTGTCAGGCAAGATTACAAATTGCAAGTCTTGACGACTGTCAACAGCAGCACGACTAAACGAGCGTAATTATTGTTAACTGACATTACTGATAGACTCCCACGTACCCCGCAATATCTTTACAGTTCCCATGTTACCTTAATAGAATATAATAGAATAATATAAATAAAAAATTGTGTTCACATTAATATTTAGTGATTGATTTACAAAGTTTGATCTATTTTTATTAAAATCTTGAAAATATTCTAAACTCTTGCATAAATACATGTATTTCAAATATACAATATAAATATATATATATTTACAGATTGATTTATGATTGATATATTGTATTAAAATCGTGAAAGCATTTTAAAAAAAATGTACAGAGAAATCTTGCGTAAATAAGTGTGTTTAAAATATAAAATATATGTAAGCAAATATTCTTTAAATAAAAGGTTGAAAACACTCCTCGCAGCTCACATGAATCTTACATAAACAAAAGCGTTTAAAATATAAAATATGCAATAATGAATAATAAAAACTAGAATGCATTCTTAAAAGTAATAGTTGTTAGTCTTGTTAAACACAGACACTTTTAGAAAATCTCCAACAATTACTACGTACGTATTATAAATAATTTCCTTGCGTGTCACTACGAGTCTTGACATTGACTTCTACTGCGTCTTTAGCTTATTATTAGTTTTACAACGTCTACACAGAAAATAGCGTAGTATTCTCAGCACACGCGAAAGCACGAACAGAATCACTAAGCCGAGCAGTGAAACGGCGCCACAGAGGAGACCCCATGTGTCCAAGCCGTGCAGTTGCAGCAAGTTTAGGTCGCGCGATGCAGAACGCAGATGCGGAGCGCCTTTGTGCCGCAGTACATATTCCGTCCACCAGATGGCGCGCTCGAGTGGCGTATCCTTCTGATCGCGATAAAGCTTGGATTTGAGCTGCGCTGCCTGCGTATAACTAACATTGCTGAGCAACTCCACAATCTGATCGTGCAACTGGGTGGCATTCATGGACCACAGATTGAGGACCAGGCCATAGCCCGCCTGCTTGGCGCGCTCCACATTGAGGTGCTGGTCATAGAAGACAGGCAGACCCAGCACCGGCTTGCCAAAGTAGATGCTCTCAATGGTGCTGAGAAGGCCGCCATGAGTGATGAAGAGTTTTACATTGGGATGCGCCAGAATATCCGGTTGTGGAAACCATTTGCTAATGAGCACATTCTCTGGCAAATCCTCCAACTGCTCCAGCTCGAACTTCCATAGGATGCGCTGCTTGAGACTGCCAAAGACCTGTAGCAACAACTGACGAGTGGGCGCTGGCAAATTGGAACTCTTAATATTGGAGCCCATGGAAAAGTAAATGACGCCATCGTTGGCACCAGCCACAAACGTGGCCAGATCGTCGGGCAGCGGTTGAGGATCTCGCTCCTGCTGCAGATGCAAACCGCCCACCTCAATCATGCTGGGCAGATAGGGGCGCGGATAGCTAAGCGTAAAGTGCTGGCCCAGCAGCATCAATGAGAAACCATCGAGCACCTGCTCCAGTGTCTTGCTCGCCTGGGGAAAGTATTGCCCATAGAGCTTCTCCTGGCTGGGCAGGTGAACCCAATGCTTATGCAGCCAGCTGATGCAGGCATCCCAAAGGTTCCACAGCCGCTGCTCGTAGCTCATGTGCTCGGTGCGCGCGGACAACAGCATGGGATTGTACGAGAGCGGCGAAATATTCCCCATGAGCTTATCTATGTGCCGATCTGTGCCGTACGAGGAGATGCCCATGGTTAGTGCCCCAAAGTGCTGCGCCAGGCCGAACAGTGCCTCAGTCTGCACAGTTTCCAGCAGCACCAAGTCAAAGGCTTGTCCGGATTGGAGCAGCTGCTGCACGGCGGCATCCTCCAGCACACTGGTCGTCAGCATGTTTAAGAACTGTGTCGTCATGGTCAGTATTGTCCACTGGCTGGCCTGCTGATCGTACTCCGCGCTGCCGAAGGCTTGTTGAAATTATTCTATTAGCATTTTTACTATTAATTGCATAAATAAGTGGTCGCTAGGAAATTATAGACATAAATCGCTTTTTTTTTTTGTGTTTTATTTTGAAAATGTTATTTCCGATAATTACATCTACCGAGCGACCCTTATATATACATACATTCGATAACATATTTCCACTCACCAGCCATTAGCTCATGTATTTTTGTCGCTCCGATTACCCTGAAATTGGGATCGATTTGGCTGCTGCCAAAGGTGTTTATCACAGTTACATTGTGGCCTCTTCCGGCTAGCTCTTTCAGGTATTGCTCTGCAAATATATACTGCGATTTGCCGGGAAATGGAAAAACCGCCAATATCTGTGCAGCTTGCACGCCGACTCCAACTGCAGCGAGCAGCGTTATAAAAAACACAGAACGCAACAGCTCCATTTGTGTGAATGAGCATCAACCAAATGGTTTTGTGTTTCGTTCAGAATCGAAAATTGCTTTTAATTATCAGCAATTTATCGCCAATTTTGCGATTACGATGCACGCGTCTCCATTGTGGAGGAAGGTCGCGAGTTAAATACGCCAAACCGCTGAAGCATAACGTAGTTTTCGTAGTTCTTTTGTAATCTCATGAATTTCCTATTTTATTTATTTTCGTTTTTTGCTGTTGTTGTTTTTGTTGTTTTTCTTTATATAACGGGTTTAACGATAAGTGCGAGCCGCGTCGTCATCGGCGTTCGCCTGACAACTATTTGATTTGATTAAAGAGTTGTTTATTTTCAGTTACTATGCTTTGACGAGTCGTTGCTGTCTGTCTGCCTCTCTCTACTTAGTTGTATATAGTTATTTTTAGCCTCTCTCTCCCTCTCTTAGTGTCTCTCTCTGACAAACAAAACAGTTTGCAATGCGTCGCATAAATTTGAGAGAATATAGCGAAGGCCAAGCATTAAATTGAGCGTTAAAAGCGACGCTATTTTATTTTGATTCTAATTTTAGCCACTCCCAGAAATTTTTGAGTAGTAAATAGACCTTTTTAACATATTTTTATAATACAAATTGAATCGATTTATTTTTACATAACTTATTTTATATTTTGTGCATAATACATTTTGTATATATCTAAACGTATCTTATTGAAAATACTTTCTTTAATTTATTATCTCAAATGACTCAACTATTCGAACATGTTTCTTGACAGTCAATAACATTGTCAGAAAACCTTAGGAAAAAGTGCACCTCTGCTAGGGACATTTAATCAATTTACAGTCAGATTAAAGTAAATAGTAACAAGATTGGCATTATCGATTTCGAAATCAAATCAACACTTTTACTGATTAAATTAACAACTGCCATTTAGATAAGATAATAGCGAAAATTTTCCTTTCAAAAGTTGCCAAATTATTGGCGCCATTTAAACAGCTTGCAGAGCACATAAACCAGCAAGCCAACGAGCAGACCAAACCACCAAAAAACTCCAAGTATATTGTCCAAGTCATAGTAGTCATATAGCTTCATTTTGGAGGTGGAGACACGCATGTAGGGTGCACCTTGGTGTCGCAGCACGTACTCCGTCCAAAACACAGCCAAGTCCAGCGGATGCATGGGCTGATCTCGAAAACGCTGCGATAGTTCCAGCGCCTTGCTCCGATATTGAGGCAATGCCAGCATTTCTCTCAATGCTGTCTCAAAGCCAGACCTGGTCAGCGTGTGGATGTCCAGCCGCTGTCCCATGCCCTCCGCCTGCATGCGTTCCAAGTTGCGGAACTGATCGAAGAAGACGGGCAATCCAAGCACGGGCTTGCCATAATAGGCTGCCTCTATGACGCTCAGCATGCCGCCATGGCTGATGAGCAGCCGGCAATTGGGATGCGCAACGATCGCCTGCTGTGGGATCCACTCACTTAGGTAGATGCTGCTGCTCACATTTGGTCGTGCGCTTCCCTCGAATTTCCATATGATGCGCTGGGGCAGGGCCTCAAAGGTGTCCACTATCAAACGCAACTTGTCCGCCGGCAGATCCTTGCTGCGAACCTCTGGACCAAGGGACATGACGATGACGCCATGCTGTGCCCCTTCAATAAACTGCGCCAGGTCTGCAGGCATTGTGGGCAACTGCTTGGGCACATGCATGCCGGCCACCTCTACCATGTTGGGAACACTGGTGCGCGCCTCAAAGAGACTGAAGTGCTGATTCAGCAATATCAACGAGAAGCTCTCTCGAATCTCCACAAAGCTTTGCTCGAGATGGCCAAAGAAATGCTCATGAATCGCTCGTTGTGCTGGCTGAAAGATTAACCTGTACAACATCCACTCCTCGGACATTTGTATCCAATTGTGAAAACGTTCCAGCAATGTTATGCCCTTCGTAATGCTGGTCCACAACACCGGCTCAAAAGTTGATGATCCTCTGTAGCCGACCAATGACTCCATGGTCCAATCGGAGCCACATGTGGCCAGTCCAATTAGAAGCGCATTGAAATGTGCCGCCAGGCCAAAGAACCCTTCTGTACTCGATGGCTCCAGCACAACCAGATCATAGGTCACATTGGAGCGCATCAGCTGCTGCACTTCCAAGTTATCCAAAACATTCAACACTATCTTAGCAAAAAAGTTGCGTATCGAAACGAGTGCAACCCATTTGGACAAGGAATCCCAATAACGAACATCAAAATCTAAATAAAATATATAAAATATATGACTATATGTTGTCTACATTTAATTTTGTAGTATACTATTTTTATTTATAGCTAACAATAAAATAGATTTCATAAAAATATGAAAAACTCAATTTCTATCAAAATTGGTATCAAAATGACTATCAAAATTTAAGGTAAACAAAAGTTTTTGTTCTGCCTGAATAAGGCCTTTGCACTGTTAAATAGTTGGAGAGAGATTATCTGTTTGCAATATACATGAGCTTAACAACTCACCCGATTCTGAGTCATAACGATCCTTAACGAATATCGAGTGGAACTGCTCCAGGGTATCGCACTCAAAGGCATGGATGATGGTCAGCTGATGACCGCGCTCATGCAAGGCCAGCAGATAGGGCGTTAATAGCTTGCACTGTGACTGCATGTCAAACGGAAATACAAACAGTATTTGGGCTGCACGTGTGCTGGGGCACAGGTGCAGCGGCAACAGCAGCAGCACTGTTGCAAGACCGAAACCCCCAACCGGCAACTGCTGCAGCCGCATTGTAAGAGACTTCCAACAAAGAGCACATTCGGAATCAAACTGAAAATGCCGTCAATTGGCGCTAACCAAAAAGAGCAAACGGCCAACTAGCAATGATAGTGATAAGATTATCACTGCTCTCTCCACAACATAATACCCTCGATAAATTCAGTAATGCCCAGTACTGTGTAGAGCATTGAAATGTACGCACCTGAAGCGGCACGATGGTAGCGCACCTGAGTGTCGCTTTGCTTGTATTAGGCTTATGCCTTCAGCTGGCAATGGCCGATAACATATTAGCCGTATTCGTGTACACCATCCCGTCGCCCTTCTATATTGTGGCACCCTTGATGAAGGCGCTTGTGCGGCAAGGCCATCAGGTAACCATAATTTCGTGTGGCAAACACTTGCCTGACATTGAGGGTGCACATCACATTCGCGTCAGCATGCTGGATCAGCTATCGGAGGGTAAGCGGAGTCAGCCTCAATTTCTATATAGAATTGTTGGTCAGGCTAATGGGAATTAACAATATACATAAGGAAGAACGGATATCATAGGCATATCCGTTTGGACCAGAGTTTCGGAATTTATAGCTTCGATGATAGAAATAATAATGCATTCGTTCTGATGACATCGTCTATGTACAACTGTAAAGTTATTACACTTATTATCTGCATGATTGTGTGGTGACCACTTTTATCATTTAATTAACCCTTTCGCTTGCTGTAAGTGTTGTTTGTATAACAATTTCCCGATATCGATCAATATTCATTTATCAGCTTTGCATTCTTTTGACATATTATAAAATTCCTAAAAGCGTACTAATTTTTTTGCAGATCTGCTGAACGGTGGGTGGGAAGAGACCTTTAGCAAATGGCAGGAGGCGTCGGTAATAGCGAAATACTACCACAACTGCTCCAGCTTTATACTGTCGGATGCTGGTGTCCAAGCACTGCTCCATGATGGAAATGCCCAGTTCGACATGGTCATCGTGCAGGCATCGCAGACCGATGCACTCTATGGATTTGCCCAGCACTATAATGCATCCCTTGTGGGTATTTCGGCGTATACCACTGCTTGGAATATCGACTTTCTGGCCGGCAATACGGCTCCCAGTATTTACGAGCCAATGCTGTCAGTGGGCTACTCAAATGGTTTTGGTTGGTGGGATAAGTTGAGGAATTGGATTTATATCACCGAGGAGTGGCTGGTGGAGCGTTTTATTTATGTGCCCTCTCAGGTGCAGCTGTATAAGCATTATTTCAACCAGTCCGCTGAGAGTCTGTATAAAATCAGGCATAGCTTCTCGCTAATGCTAATCAATCAGCACTTCAGCCTGGGACGCGCCAGGTCGAATGTGCCCAATGTCATCGAGGTGGCGGGCATGCATCTGGATGAGCCCAGCAAACAGCTGGATGCCGAGCTGCAGCGGTTCGTAGACGAGGCGGAGCATGGCGTCATCCTCTTCTCGATGGGAAGTGAAATCAATTTCAAATGGCTGCCCGTGCACTTTATGGACGTGATGCAGCGCATCTTTGCCCGCTTGCAGCAGCGCATCGTTTGGAAATATGAAGAAGCCATGCCGCATAAGTCAGACAACATTTACACAAGTCCAGTGCTGCCGCAGAGGGAACTGCTGGCCCATGCCAAGGTGAAGCTGTTCATCTCCCACTGTGGCACTCTGAGCACAATCGAAGGCGCCTTTTATGGTGTGCCCATGCTCTGCCTGCCGCTCTACTTCGATCAGTTCAGCATTGCGGAGCGCATGAAGCTGGCGGGCGTAGCGCAAACATTGGACTTTGCCACATTGACCTTTGAGTCGGCCAGCGAGGTCATCCAGGAGATGATCGAGAATCCAATCTATACGCTCAATGCCCAGCAGATGTCTAATCGCCTCAGGGATCAGCCAATGAGTCCGTTGCAAACGGCCATCTGGTGGATTCAGTATGTGCTGCGCCACAAGGGAGCGCCACATATGCGCATCTCTCGGCAGGACATGTCGATCGTGCAGTATTACAACCTGGACCTTATAACGGTGCTTCTTGGCCGCATCGGTCTGGCCATACTGATATTGAGCTGTGTGGGTTTCAACTTGGTCAGCTACATATTGAAGCGCTTAAATTTGCGTCTAACTGTGCCGCTTGTCTTCTAAAAGTTGCCTATCAATAGCAAAGAGAAAGAGAAAGAGAAAGAGAAAGAGAGAGAGAGAGAGAGAGAGAGAGAATGGGTGAGTGAGAGAACAAGTGCTTGGTTTGTTTTGATAAGTAATGAATTGGTAAATTGATATTGCCAAGCGACGGCTAACAATAACAGATACAGCTTCGATAAGCAATTCGACGTAGATAATAAAATAACAGAACTATTTAGCGATATGTGTTGAAGTCAAATAAAATTTAACAAATTTAGACTTTATTCAGTGAAAACAAGTGCCCGACTGCGACATACTCTGACACCAATCAGCTACTAATCGGTGGCAAATAACAGGGTAGGCTTAGCCAAGAAATGGCTTTCTTTTTAACTCATTATTTTTCGAAGTAGCAATCTACCTTCCAAATATATAAATATAAATATAAATATATATGAATAATTAGATTTAGACCTTAAATTATGAGAGATAGAGGCTTTCCGGAAACCAAGAAATATGCTATCCAATCCTTGGAGGAGATTCCTTGCAATCTGCAAGTTTGTTAATTTTAGCTCTCAATTTGAGCAATAAATAGTTTTTACCCGGTTTGGCTCGATCCCACATTTTTTTTCCACTTTTGAAGGGTTTTACTAACAATATTCATTTCAATTCAATCGATTTTATCAATTTCTCCAGCAGCCCAAAATTATACCTCATACTGACGCGAGTATCAAATTATAAGAAAGTTGTTAAGTTTATGTACAATAAATGTTAAATTAATAATAATAATATTAAAACAATAAAGATGAGATATTTTGTGCATTATTGAAATCTACTTGATATCAAATCAATGCATGTACATATACATATATAAGCAGTCAGTACAAATCATGCCAATCATGATAATACTTTACAAGTCAGAAGTGCAACTTTGAGATAAGATAGCTCATAGAGTTCTGATGAAAAAGTGCAATTTGTGTTTTTCGAATAAAATATTTATAACTTAAGCCATAAATTGATTGTGGAAAACAAAGAAAAATAATCATGCAGCTGTAATTAAGATAGTACTAATTTTAGAAACAAAACAAAATATAATTTTCTTATGCGCATTGCAAGTGCGAGCATAATGGATATTCTTGCTTCTAATTGGCTCATGGAAGTGGTAGTAGGAGGCAGAAAAAGGGTCAACCAACCAAATACAGTTGGCAACTGCTACGTATATTCTAATTTCAAAAGTTTTCTTTATCGTAGGGTCATTATCAATCTATACCTTTGGTTAGACCCCGCTTTCCTCATTTTCATCCCGGCCATAAGTATAACCGCGCTCATTACGCATTTTACATCAATCAGCACGTGCTCAGCATGTTTTAAACTCTTTCGCAACCATTTTTTGGTTTTGTATTTTGCCAAAGGTTTCCTTCCGAACAGAATAAAAAAGCACGGGCGAAAACATTAAAATGCAAAGTCGAAGCCGGGGAGAAAAGTGCGCACAATTGCGTTCACAATTGCTGGGCAAAATACCCAGAAACGTGGCTGGGAACAAGCAGCGGACACTTCGCAGGCGACGGTATAAAATTCCTGGTCATTGAAGCATTATCTGACTGACTCTGTCTGCGGCTAAGACCCTACATAGTACACGGCACACAGCCAAAACAATTGGGCGGGACTACTACAGTGAAAGCTACCTAAGGGCGACAAATGTGCCATAAATAAATGAAATGCTTGAGTGACAGATGACAAACTGGCAGAGGCAAATACGCCAACACATAAACATATTTTTACTTACTTCTATTTTACGTTTACTTTAGTCGCTTTTTACTGCATTTGGCGAATCATCAAAACAAAAATAAAATATTAATAATAAGCTCACTTTGAAGTCTGGGAGTAATAGAAAAGAAGCAAATTGATTAAATTTATGTTGTTCTAAGCATAAATGTGAGTCGAAATTTAACATGTAAATAAGTTTGACTCAAAATCATGCGAAATGTGCGCAACGTGTTGTCAATTTGATGTTTATTGCATATTTTTATTTGATTTTATGCTGCAGCATTTGAATTTATGTGCTGGCCATCAACTGGCGAGTGTCTAATCCAAAAATTCTTGTGAAATTGCCAAGTCCCTGTTGGCCTCTGTATCGAGCTAAGCCATTTTTATTAGCCATTTGGCAGGGCAGCGAAAACTTTTTGGTCAATGCTCAAGTGGGCGGCTTTCATTGGCGCTTAACTAACTGAAATTAAGTAAACTTTCTTTTGACTTTCATAAGCCTTTTAATAAGCCATAATCCCGCAGGCCTTCTTCGGATTCTCTGGATTGTGCACGCACATACAATCACAGCAACACACACACACCCGCACACACACACGCATGCATATCGTGAAAACTAATTAACATTCTGGGGGGCCATGAAAAACGCATGCAATAAACATCATTAATGGTAGCAAAGAACTTTATTAAAAGTACTTTTAATCCAATTCCAATGGGGCTGCTGTTGCTTCTGCTTTTCACTGGGGATAACATTTGAGGCCTGATTAACTTTATAACTCGCATGCGAGGCTAGTGTCGGCAGTTGCTTTGTAACTATTCTGTCCACTGATTGTTGCTACCTCAAATGAATTATGAGAGCCTTATGATGAACTCGAAAATCCGAATTATTTATTGTGTCTAATGGGCAACATCGTTTTGGGGCTGACTATCAAGCCGGTTCCTGCTGTAGGAGAGTATTTAAATGTCGGTGCTATCGATGACACAAATTTCATATCTTGCATGTTGGGAAAGTTGTGCTGCAGGCTTTTAATTAGCGTCTGCCGCCTTAGTCCCAACGCGCATTACGCATACGACGCGTTGGCTGACGCAGCCACTGAGTTGGGCAACCAATGACGCGGGCGTTTGTCGCGTTGTCTGTTGTGCCTCTGGGCGGCCTGGGCACGATTTTAATTAATTAGACTTTTATGAGGCGTGCATGTAGCTAGGCGACGGGTTAAAGCCCCGTTATTGTTTTTGGCTTTAGAAGCGACTTAGTCGTGGTCGCGTTTTCAGGCTTAACACCAGCCATATATGTAACGCATACAGGCACACACTCACACGCAGACTCACTCTCACACACACACACACACACACACACACATGTGCTAATATAAAAATTTAGCATTATTTTTGTTGTCGGTCTGATATTTGGGTTGACATGTCCGAATGGGCAGCGTTCGTTGTGTGTGGTAATGAAAATTGTGGTCGCATTATGCTAAGCATTCGACATAATTGCAGCCAGGATATGCGTTTATGCTCAGAGATTACTTTTTGTGGTCGGCCGTTGACCAAACAGCAGCAACAATGACAGCAACAACAAACACAACAATGGCAGCCGCATATCCATAATAAAGGCCAGACGATGTCGCATTTGTTTAAGGAAATAAAATTAATACCACTAATTCTACGTGTGTGTGACTCTGTGTGTGTGTGTGTGTGTGTGTGTGTGTGTGTGTGTGTGTGTGTGTGAGCCGTAGTTCCTCTGCTTTCGCCTTTGTATGTTGTCAGGCAAATTAATTTCCACTTCTTTTTTTCCTGTGCTGGTAGACGACAAATTCGGAGTTGTTTTATTTTATTTTTAAGAAGCTGGAACCACAGTTTGCAGTTGGAGGCTTTGCCGGCTTTGTTAGCCGCATTTGCTGTGGTTACGCAAGCAATTTACCGTCTCTGTGCACTTGGCTGGAGGATTGTGGTAAAATAGTTTGTGCTCAGGCTGCAGATTAAAATACGAGACGCATACAAGCGATAAACAGAAGATATTATGGCAAAATAATTCAGAGTAGGGATTTAAAAGACCAAACAACAATTTATAAACTGCAACACATTTGGAGGCATTCGATTCCCAGACACACAATTAAATTGCCCGCTTCTTAAAGCGCGTTACGAACAACATTAAATATGAACGAAAGCTTATAAAAGATACATAGATATGGGAAAAAATGGAAATGCATAAAAATGCTTTTTAAATAATAATTAAAATGCACATAAGAATTATGCGTGAAAGGAATAAAAAAAAAAACTTTGGTCAACATAAAAAAGGGGAATAAAAATAAAGGAAATTATTGTTATGATTATTATGCATTATGCTGGCAGCAACAAAAGAAATGAAAATGCGACCCAAGCTCCGGCTCAAAGCTATTGCATAGAGACAGAGTTGTAAAAGCAGCATCAGCAGCAACAGCAGCAACACCAGCAACAACAACGTGGCTAAGAAGTAATCCGCTTGTTAAAAATAAACGAAAATAAAACGAAGCAAAACAAGGAGGCGACAGGCAGACTGCGGACTGAGCAGGACTCTAAATGGTGGCCGTGGAGGGGTTTGCTGCCTGCAAGTGGGGGGGTGGCAGCGCGCAAAACATAATCATCATAAACCGGAAATATCCCGACGGCGAAACATCCGCACATAAATTTCTTAAATAGTCTACAATTTTTCGTTTGCCGTTCGGCATTTGCCGTTTGCTGTTTTGTTGCTTATTGTTTATTATTGTTGTTGTTGCTGTTGCTGTTGCTGTTGTTGTTGTTGTTGTTGGTCCTATTTGTTATTGTTGCTGCTGTATCGCGTGTAAATACATTTAAGTATCTACCGCCCACCCACGGCGACACAAATACAAACACAAGCGCAAACTTGGCCAACTGCAATAAACACACAAATTAACCCCTAATACCAACAGAGCCACCCAGAACTGAGAACACCCCTACCCTCCAGCAGCTAAAGCGCCAACCGAATGACAATGTGGCAGGACGAATGTCCTGCCTCAGCAGTTACTGTGCCACAACAACAACAACAACTACAACACAAGTTACAACAACACAACGCACATAAATAAAATATTACAATTTTAATTTGTCTCTAATCCCAAAGGGCACGGAGTTGAGGTCGTAGTTCATGGCCCTCTGTTTCCTGGAGGCGTTTTGTGGCTTGAGTTTGCCCCCCATCTCTTCTGTCGCCCCTCTGACCCAACCACAATAACTTTCATAAATTGCCAGAATACTCGTTGCTCAGTTTTCCCTTAGCCACCCATAAATCATATAAGATATAAACAATTTTGTAGCTGGCTGACAGGTAAATACGGTCCGAACCTTAAATGTCCATGCCAGCGTTTATTCCTTGATTGAAGACTAGCTCAATCAGGCTGCATTGTAATGCTGCATATGACCACAACAAACTGGAAAGTCAGAAACGAACTTTACAACTTTTCGAGTTAGTTAAGTATTCTTGCATACTTACAACTAGCTCAAGTTGTGTGTGGTGCGGTGCTTCTGTCTGTGGCACAACTTATGAAATTTAACATACTGTATTGATGTCAATTTTGTTGCCTTTTAGTGATGCATAAATTTTAATAATTTTCAGTTACGTTCATGCTTTGACGTAATCAGCCGAGAGTAAAGTAAAACTATAAACTGGCTGACTACGCAAGTACGTTGCCGAGCAACATCATCAGCGACCTTGATTACATATCGCATTTGTGCGTACACACAGAAAAATATAACCCTAATATTTATGAGAAATGCTTTCAATTATTAAGAAACTTATAACTTAAAAGTGATAGAGATAGATAGAGATTAGAGATATAATCTCTGATCAATAAGTTGGAATATCTTAAGCGCGAAGAGTAACTTGATTTTCGCAAATATAGTGCAATTTTTTCTGCTTAGTGTAGTTTTGTTCAACTACTCGTTGCCATTCAGCCAGCTAAAGTTGCTCTTCCTATTCCAGTATACTTTGCTTGCCACTTCGCTTTCTCAATGGCATTCCACACACACAGCCACTTAATGCACTATGCAAAAATACTCGCAAGCGGGGCTAAAAACTGCGATTTCGCTTAGCGCCCAGTGGACGCGACCACATTGCCTGCAGCTGGACTCTTTACCAATACCAAATAGCAGCAACAAGAGCAACAACAAAGCAACAACAATGAAAATATCTGCTTCAAAACTCAACGGCCTTTGAGCTGTGCTTCTGTTACTGCTGCTGCTGCCACTGCTGCTGCCACTGTTGCTGCCACTGTTGCTGCGACAGTTGCCATTGCGATTGCGATTGCGATTGCCTGGTCGCTATTGCTTTCACGTCGCTTTTATTATTTCACGCCATTTCAGCAGCCGTGAGGCAAGAAGATTATTTATGCGCTATTCGCAGCAGACGATGTGACGCCGCTGTCCTCTCCTAGGCAGGCTTTAAAATATCCCGGATCCGGAGTGTTGTGTGGGTCGCGAGTGAGTGTGGCCAACGCATTTTGTAGACGCGCGTGTTTGGACACAAAAGTTAGCTATTGCCAGCAATTCATGGCTGAAAAGGGAAATTGGTAGCTGGCACTTTATGCCTTGCCTACTTCGTAGCGCTATAACAACGAGCCAAGCTGCGAACTTGTCCCGAATATGCTCACACCCACACCCGGCCACGTCCCCCCTCCTCTCCATGCAACGCAGTTATTGTGATTTTTGGCAATGAATACGAAATACGAAGTGCTTCTCGTTGGTTTCTCTCCTTTGGACTGTTGCTGCTTTTGACAAATGGCTTCGATGATGTTTTTTATTGCACATAGCTATCTGCTCAGCTCTGTGTGTCTGTGTGTGTGTGTGTGTGTGTGTGCGTTGGGGCGTGTGTGTGTATATATTTACTATATACATAGTTTGTGACAGCAGACACACATGCCCTTACATATATGCAGTCAGAGAAAAGAAATCAAGTCGTCAGTGCTAAGCAGATTAATGCGGACGAAAAACTTAATTTTTTCAGCATGTTCTTTTTTTATTAAATATAAAATTAAATAAACTGCTCAACAACATTATTAATAGCATCTTCAGCAATTGAAACTACACTTAAAATATGCTTTATTTGTCGTAAAATTTATGCTCATGAGATTTATTTAAGAGCTATAAGATTATGTGGATAAAGCACAGTTTACAAATCGACGAAAAATTCTGTTCGCGAAATTTCAACATATTTCGCAAAAAGACGTGCTGAGAGGCAAAAATTTAATGAATTAATTTTCTCGCTTTTACGGCGTTTATAATTACACTTTTCTTGAAGATTAAAATTAATTTTCATTTATAATTAACTATTTCCATTTCGATTCACTTGCCGCTTAAATTAACATATACCAAATTAAATTATTTTGACACCGTCGAACAGCTGTTCACAGAATCCACACAGTGAGTTAACATTGTGGATTTTAGTTTTGCCGGCCGTCAAAATTACGCTACGAAATACTTCGCAACCTGTTTGATTCCGTTTTTTTTATGTGGAATTTTTGATTGTCGATAACTTTTTTGTATTTATTAGTAAACTGTGCTTAAAGTTACACTTTTTAAATATACATTTGTGCAGCAGGCTACTGGTGACGCAGTAATAACATCTGTAACTTAACATCTGTAATTAACATTGATGTCGATATCGATTGTGTGATCAGCAGCTGACAGTATAAGAAGAATCAATCGATGTGAATAAGCAGAATTGTCTGAGCAGAAATATAATTTTGTTTTGACTGCAACATTTGTAATATGAGCTTTGCTATAATTCCTAATTTACTTTTTCTGAGTGTACACATACGTCTGTACAGACTTGCTACATACATTTTTGATGTTGAAGATTTATATATAAGTATGTAGGACGCGTTGCGCATACATAAATTGTTGGATGAGACTGTTCATCATTTGCGTCTTGTCTGACCAAATATTTGTTTTTGTTTTGCAGTCTGTTTGTCTGTCTGTTGCTTTGTTTTCGTTTTGTTTCTCTTCTTTTTTTTTGTCTTTTTGTGTATATTATGTGTTTTCTGTTTGTTTTTATTGTTGTCATGTTGCTTTGGCCCGTAATGGCAGCTCGTAAAAATGTTTCATTTATGCTAAATTCATTTTTGTGCCAGCGAAATCTGTTGCCGCGCCAAAAGTAATAAAATGATTCCTTCTTTTCTTGCATTTCTTTCATTCTTTCTTCTTTTTGTGTGTGTGTTTTGTGCCCGGTTCTATTCTGGTGTCGCCGCTTCAGATTCCGTTTTATCTAGCTTCGAATTTTTCACCCCTGTTTTGTGGCTTCCGCTCTCTTGGGCTCCGCTTATTTGTTAAGGCCATATAACAACAGCAGCAGGAGCACTGGGTAGACGGCTATGCGACTGAATATAGCAAATTTATTGGGCTACAAATTATATTTGCTTTGTTTGCAGTTAATGAGTCTGTTAATGTTATGTGTTTGCATTTTGAGTGTTCATAAAAATTGCCGGAAACAGAGACTGAGACTGAGACGATGACGAACACGAGAATGATCAGCTTCTTGGGCAACTAGACAGTCGTAATAATAAGTTGGCACCGCCTTATGAATGGCTTACCTTCTGATGCCGCATAATTACTCAATAATGTGCTGCAAAATCGTAAAAGCGTAGCAGTGAAAAGGTAAGAACTGCGCCTGCAACTTTTCTTGCACTACGGCAGGTCCTTAAATTAAAATCAGGTGGATTTTGTGAACGAGTTGGTTGAGCACTCCCTGAAAGCAGCTGGCAGCAATTCGAGTACGAGCTGGAGAACTGCATCAGAAGATGAAAACATATAAAAAGCTAAAGAGTTTACCTATTGTTAGCAGCGCATAAAATAAACGAAAATGAAAATAAATAATTTAAATCGAATGAATACACTAGAAAAAGACTAAGCTAAGCCCAAAGTCAGTTTAAATCTATAAGATATTAAAAGGAAATATAATCGGTGGATAATAGTTCATAAAGCTTAAAATATTTGATCCTATTATTGAACTGTTACTCGAAAATATTCCATTTTTAAGCACACACATTTCGCTTCAGCTTTCCCCAAATATTCTCAATTGAAATTCGGTTCGTTTTGGTTGGGTAAACTTTTTTATGCTAATTAGCTGCAGCTACTCAAAACGAATCCAAGTGCTAAACAAAATATTAATAGCACACTTTTATGCATAGATTTTCACAATTCACAATCTCAGTTTTACTTTGGCCACACCTCCCGTCGTCGTCTCCCCCCAGCCCCCCACACCTCTGCTATAGGGAAGTACGCATTTTGCACACAAATCACAAACCCAACAAGCTGTGCAGCAATTTGCACCCCTGCCACACTACCGAGATGGGGGGGGCGCTGAAAACGTGGACTTGGTAATCTTCAGCGAAGCGTTGAGAGAGCGAGAGAGAGAGAGAGAGAGAAGGAAGGGCATTAAAACACAGCGCTGAGTAGAGGATTGATGTGGGAGTGGGAGTGGCAGCCGGGGCAGCTGGGCCAGGCGGCATGTCATTAAATGCAAGAATCCATTAAATGCCGAAAATCAAACCAACTTTATTGAATATCAAATTAACATGTTCATAAAAATGCGCACATTAAATTAAAAGCCAGCAGCCGTGCCAAGAAGAGAGTGCAAAACGCTGGACAATGTCAATTTCATTGGCTGTGTGTCGCTAAGAGGAAATAATAAAAATTAACTATCTGGCCGAGGCGCACACCAGAAATAAGTAAGTCAAAACAATGTTTATGCGAAAAGTTATCTCGTGAAAAGTCTCTTCGCGAACTGATAAAAGCAGCAAATGCCGATTGTCAAGTTTCGAAAAATCCAATATGCTTTTAATTAAAGTGCCAAACGGAAAAACGGAAACTGCCACTAGAAATTAATGAATTTCATTTTTGTTTTACTTATTTGGAGCAGTGGGATATTAAAATGTTCAATACTCAGAAAAAGTATTTAAGTTATTATTTCCATCATCAAAGTATTCGCGCATGGGCGAAGTGAGAAACTGCTTCTCTGGGCTGACTTGCTTGACTTTAGTGGCGTTGACATTTTATTTATTTATTTCGCTTAGGTGACAAGGACGACAAGGATATTGCCACTTTTTCACAGTTGCCAGGCGACAAAGATCAACACTGTGTGTGTGTGTGTGGTTCTATGAGTGTGTGTGTGTGTGTGCGAGTTCTTGGGTATTTTGGGTGTGTAATTAAGTGAGGCATAAATAAAATGCCTTTTTAGTATTCATCACAATTTATGCTAAGCTCTCAAAGCGTCAAGTCATATACATAGACTTTGGCGTTGCGGCCGTTTCTTGTTACTGTTGCATAACTAAGTGCGCCTGGCGACAGCAACAACAACAACAACAATAACAGCAACACTAAATGGCAACAACAACGGCAGCAGCAGCATGAGCGAAGGATTACAACAACGCCAAGGATCTCGGTATTGCGCCTAGCCATCCATTTTGGCCGCAGCCTCAAAGCTCATCAAATATGCAATTAAATCAGTTTCCGTTTAATTAAACCGGAAGTGCGTTGGTTTGAGTGCACACGCACACCCGGCCATATTGTCAATGAATTGCTGCTAGCTCACACACAAACGCATTCACTCACACACACAAACACACACACACACAGACACACAATGCGGTTTGCTTTTTAAGTGGCACGTTGGCTGAACAATTTTTACATTTTTATGAGCTTCTTCACAGCTTTTCCACTTTTGTTTTTACCAATATTTTTGCATTTTATTGAATTGAAAATGGCGCGAATTATTATTGTTTGTGTGTGTGTGTGTGTGTGTGTGTGTCAGTCAATATAAAGTCATTTACAATCAGCGACTGTGCAGCAAAACAAAAGCTGAGCTGACTAGCAAACTGGCAATTAGCTAGCCATGGCAATTAGCATTAAGCTGAAAAGTAAATGATTTAAGCCAAGTTTTAGCCAGCTGGCTAATTAAACCACATGAATTGAGCGCCTCGAGCAGTGCCACACTCAACAGCAACAACGGCAACAACAAATGCAGCAAGAACAATAAAATTGTCGCCACTGTTGCATGCCGCCTGCTGCCTGCCGCCTGCTGGCTGCCGCCTGCTGCCTGCCGCTTGTCATGCTTATTTCTTAATTATTAATTAAGAATGAAAACAAGCAAAAGTAAGTTGCATGCGCGCACTTTCGCTGCACAAAAGTCTAGCGAAATTGCCACAATTTCCTGGGACGCCCGTGGGCATGCAACATATTTATACCCTATGCTCAAAGTGGCACAGTGCCACAAACGTGTCGCTTGTCACACAATTGAAATGGATTTTGTTGACTTCATTCGATTTCGATTTATTTCCTGGTTTGTCGCTCATTTGCAGAATATCATAAAAGTAATAATAGAAATAGAAAATGTTTTTCGCAGACTCCAGCGAAAAGCATAGTTAAAATTTCATATTTTAGTTTAATATTTTATTATTTTTAATTTTTGTTTTGGCTGGGTATCCAACATTTATATTTATTTCTTGGTTTCTTTTTCTGATATTTATTCAACAATATATAAATATAAATTACATATTTTTTTCTCTGTTTTCTATTTGAAAATCTGTCCCTAGGGGACTATCATTAAATGTTGCAACAATATATTAACTGTTTTTATATCATCATTTAATGTATATATATATATATATGAAAAAGTGCATTGACATAAAAGCAAATTTATTACTTAAGTTTGATATGGTTTTGCGATTGGTAGATTGATTGGTTATATCAGCTGTCTAGTCCCTTTACTCCAATCTTGTCGAGCAGATTAATCGTAAGCTTATTTGGATGATCAGAGAGCCGCTTTACATAGCTGGAGTTAAGCTTTGCTATTTCCTTTGCTTCCTCTGCTCTTCGCGTATTCTCCTAAGGACAATAATAATAATTGCCCCACAAAAAAAGCAGCGTAATTAATTGAACAAGTAAAACATTTCCCACCAAAGACTGTAACATATTCTAGACAAAAATTCTAGAAACGTAATTAAAAAATATTTATTTCATTCAAATTTTGAGTGCTTATTTGAATATTATTTAACTGTATAAAATTTATAGAGCATTTAAGGCTTCGGCGATTTACAAATTTCTTCCTTATTGTTAAGAATTCCAACTACTTGGCTGCGTCGTCAAGGCATTTGGGTAATAACTGTGTCAGTTGCATATACCTACATGTGTGAGTGTGTGTGTGCGTGTGTGTGTATAGGACGAGTCTACCTTCAGTATGCATATGTGTGAATATGTATGTGCCACACGGTATACCTAGCTATTATCCAGCGTCGTCAACGACAACAATGAAGACGATGAGAATGCTGAGAATAATGATGGGAATGATGAAGTTGCTGATGATGTGGGCGATGCCTGCGAGTCGCATTGTTTCCATAAGCTAATTTGCGTCTCATATATGCATATGTGTCAGCAAGCGAGTGTGTGTGTGCCTGTGTGTGTGTGTGTGTGGTTTTTGCATTAAAACTTGAAAATTTAAATGCCCCAAGTGATACATCTTCAACTGGCGCACAAGTAGCAGCAACACAACTGCTTCAGCTACATGTCTCTAGAAGTTGTAATTAGCATGAAAATAACTTTCCACATTTTTCCTCATTCACACACACACAGAAAATACACATGTGAAGGATTTGTGGGGTAATTGAAACAAATGCATATTTAATGGATTACCATGACTGTTAATATGCGCCCACGTCAATAATAGATAGCGACGCTTGGCCGAATAATTGATTTTGGCTATTTATCACACAAATTACTGTTAATTGTCAACTAATATAAAATTGAATTATTCAGTGCTCTCCCTCTCTCTCTCTCTCGCATATGATTGATACATGTCTCAATCAAATGTGCTCCAATTTCTCAACTCACAACTTGAGTATTGCACTTCGTTGAACTTTGTGTGGCAAATCGAGCAAAACAATTATGCCTTGCATGATAAGTGCGGCAATTAAAAGCGTCAATTGCCAAAAAGGAGAATGAAGGGGACTTCACTGTGGCCACTTTGCAGCAGACATATGGTACACCATAAGGAGTGCTGCTCGTACCAAATCGCTGCTGTTATTTCTAGCAAATGACGTTGAAAAGCTCCAATCATGCGCCATTGGTCAGCAAAGAGTCAATGCCGTTAAGCGTGTTCCCAAAAGCGATTTCGCAACGATAATTAACAACTGATTATAATAATAATATATCTCTTGGATTTTGGCTAGCTTGGGTGCAACACAAAATGAACTGCAAAATGAAAGTTCAATTTTTATGTAGCTTCTTAACGGTTCTAGTCTTTTTTTGAGAACGGTCAGTGATTATCTGCGCACACAGTGAGTGCGAGAAAACATGCGCCACTCATTCTCTCTTTTTTTGCCAATTTTAATTATAAAACTTTTAAATTTACCACGCTGCGCCACAGTTTGGTTTGTTGGGTTGGATTCGGTTGGTTTGGTTTGGTTTGGTTTGGCTTGGTTTGGCTTGGCTTGGTTTGGGGTCCTTGCCAGGGGTCTATGCTTGATTACAGGGCGTGCTTATTCGCTGATTGCCTGGCTATGAGAGTTACACTTGTTCTCTCACTCTTTTTACATCTCTCTTTCTCTCTCTCTCTCTCTCTCTCTCTCTCTTTCTCTGTCTCCACACACACGCACATCTAAATATAGAGGAAGCTGCTGCTGCTGGCGCTGACTTTGGCATCGTTATTGAGCAATTGCTCTTTACTTTTTGTTTGATTTCGCATTGTTTTGGCTGTGTTTTATTCTGTTTTGTGCCCACATAGTTGTCCTTTTTGTTATTATTAATTTCCTTTTCGGCCACAAAGTTTTTTTCATCCCCGTCCGAAACCCTTATAATTTGAGTTGAACACATTTTTGGCAATGTTTTTATTACTTTTTAAATACTTGGTGGGGCCACGATTATTTGCGCAATGCCACAAGAAATACTTTTAACAATCATCATAATGGATTTCATGACTGATTGCGCACAAAGGGTACATTTACCTTTTCACCTTTTCAACTTGAACTTATCCGCCGGATCTTTTACGTCGTCTGTGTGGGATTTCCGACATTCCAGCTGCTTATTGATGTATTTCCGCTGCTTCTCTCTCCCTCTCGCCCTTTAGTTCTACCTCTTTCTTATTTGCCAAATTAATTTTACTAAAGTAATAGGTGCCTCTCACTCACCTATCCAGTCGCTATCGCTTCTTCCCTTTGGCGCATGCAAATATCATTTATTTATGGACAAAATATTTATTTGCAAAATTTGTAAAATATATTTTGATAGGTGATTTTTAAATTTACAAAATTTAAATACAGAATTTCGCATTGCGGTTGTTTTTCTATTTGGACAAGTTGGCAGCGTCCGCTGTGAGCGAGACAACTGATTGCGGCAGAGCGAGACAGCTGCCACAACAGCAGCCGACTACGCATTACAATTATGATGACACAAATTGGTTATGTTTTGCGTGTGTGTTTTTGTTTCTCGGCTTCTGCCCCCTTTTTTTATTATTTTTTACTTTTATATGTTTTTTTTTGTTTTTGTTTTTTTTTTTTGCTCTTACCAAGCAACAACCGAAAACGTCAGGCTACCTAGAGACAGGATACAGGACACATGGCATGTCAGGCTTGTCGTCATTCTCGTTATTTTTTGCCCATGTTATTTTATTTGGCTTGCTTCGGAAAATTTGCTGCAGCCTGAATCTGTCTGTGTGGTTTTGTCTTTTTTTGTTTGTGTATTTGTTTTGTTTCTGGGTCTGGCCAAAGTAAATAAAAAAAAGAAGCAAAATCATAAAGTATAATAAAATATTTATGCAAAATTTGTAGCTAACCTGGCTGGCTGACTGGCCACAGCAAGCCTTCAAAATGTGCCCGAAAAACATAAAACATCAAATTACATACAACATATGAAATATAAAAAAAATCCAAGTCATAAAGTTGTGGCGCAATTGTGTCAGATGGACTTTTCAAGGGTTCTAAGCTGCAACCAAGCTGGGGGGGGGGAGTGTTGCGGGTAGCCTGGGATTTAACAAAACAAGCAGCTAAGACAAATTGAAAATGATTTGGGTGAGGTTTAAAGCCGTAGCTGCACAAAAGAGCAGCTCAACTATTGGCAATCAAGGCAAGTCGAATGCTAGCATACATGTATGTATCTGTGTAGGTGTATACTTAAAGTTAATCAGTTACTTAAGTTCTGGTTGTGGTTGGGGGCTAATAGCCACTGGCTATGGCAACAATCCAGCTGCCGTTTGGCACCCCGCTGGGGAAAACAATTTAAGCAGCAGGCGTACAAAGGACTATTACAAACCTCAAAAGCCACAATCTGCGACCTGCAACCCCGCTAACTTTCCACCTGCTGGCTGCAAAACAGTAGCAGTACAACAACAACAACAGCAACAACAACAAATTGTATACATAAATAACATTGTTGCCACTGCGAGAAAATTGTTGGTTGCCAGCTCACACGAGCAAGGGGCAGGGGGTTAAATGAAAATTGTTTACGCCAACAACGCGCAGCTTTTGCCTTTGGCAGGAAAAATACAAAGAGAGCGATAGAGAAGGAAAGGCAAAGATAGAGGAAGATGGCTCAAAGAAGCAGAAGAAGACATTAACTTATTAAATTATTGTTTCGACCATAATTTCAACGACACTAAAATTAAAAAACCATTACCCAACCAAGGCATTATACGAGTATTTGCTAAAAGGACCAAATGGAGCGAGGCAACAGCAACAAAACAACAACAACAACCAACAATAACCACAACAACAACAATAACAACAATGACCTCCGGCAATGGCTGGCAAAATATATTTCCGCTTAATTTATTAACGATTTTTGTTAGCTATAAACTTTGCATGTATGCGCGTGTGTGTGTGTGTGTGTGTGTGTGTGTGTGCCGCGCACACTAAGTGATTTTTATCTAAGGCGCAGAAGGTGGCATTCTCTCTCTTTTTTTTACGATTTGCACATAATTATAATTGAAATTACGACGCGTCGAAACTGCCGCCCGCTTTCTCCTGCTCAGACAGTCTATCGCAGTTGCTTCCTGCTGCCAGCCACCCTCAATTCGAGTGCCAATAAATAATAGAATCAAGTCATAAACTGATAAATGATGCGCCAGGACGAAGCGCGTCCTTGCAACACCCCTGCCCCAGCCACAGCCCGGCCCGGCCCGGCCCGGCAACCTCACCAGTGTAATAAACAAAGTTAATCATTTAGGATAATTGAAATTTTTACGAGACACTCGAATGTTATGTAAAGAAAAGCGCATTCCTCTTCGGCATTTTTCGCTGGCCCTTCCAGCAGGTGGCTTTTGGGCGTTTGGTCCTCATTAGCGGGGCAAGTCGCGTTGCGTGGATGGGGTTGGTTGCCCCGCCCCGCACCGCTAATGTTATTTATCGATACAAACTGTTGATTGGAATTATGTTGAGCATACACGAAAATAAAGAAACAAAAAACGAATGCTAAGCAATGCTGCCAGAAGGGGCAATAAACAAGACGTGCCACACGTGCCACACCAGAGACGCACAGAAATGTGCGTCAGCTGAAATGGGGCAATCGATTCGCTCTGGCTATATATACTGCCACATTAAATATGTATATAGGGTTGGTGGGTTAACTGTGACGCTATGTGACAAGCGAGCTTAACTATACTGATAGCTGCAATTAATCAAAACAGGCTTCGAATTAAGTTCCAGATGGAAAATATGTAAGAGACAGATGTAAGTTTGTAAAGTTTAAATTGCAACTCAACTGAGCACAAGGTACAAATGTGCTTTAGGTAGAAATTACAACCATTCTTCAAACTGTAATGTTAAAGAACCAAACCAGTTAGTAATGAAATATTAACAAATCTATAAAACTGATTGTCTACTCTGGAGTTATTTAAATTATGCATTTCATCTTGTAAATATTTCCTATTTTTAAATTTATATATAATTTTAAAATTTAATTTAATTAAATTTGAGATCTATGTATTTTTTATGTCGACTGACTTTAGTTGACTTTAAATCAATAAATAAATGAATCGCAGTTGTTGCAGTATTTAAAATTCTGTTCGAGCTGGAATATTCAATTTTTTGTATTATCCAAAATCCTGTCAAGTATATATTAAACATAATAAATTTGAAACTGATGATTTTTTTAAATAAATGTAATTAAGTCCATTAATAATACAATTTTCCAAAAATTCTCTTTCAAATCGGCCCCAGACTTTGTAGTGTATATAAATCCATCTGCAGGAAGTAGCCTTGGCATTTTGCTTATGCCAAATAACATGTGGAAACTTTGTAGCTGCATTTTGTGTCAAAATACATAAAAATTAAATATTAAATTTAAGTGCATCATAAACACAAAACAATGAATTCGGCAGCCAGGCTGGGGCACGAATCTAAGCCATCAGACTGAAAAGATACCTACCCGAAAATGTGTTGATGCCTTCAAGAAATTAAAACGAACAAAATGTGTGAAGTGAAAAACAACTGGAAATATGTCGGCGTCAGGCAAAAGCGAAAAGTGCAGAGCGACTAACAAGTAAGTGTGCCCGACTAGCAAATACCCTGTAGCCAAACATAAAATACACTTGCAGTTCTGGGCCAGAGATGGCAGTTGACTTCTTGTTGTCTGTTAACTTGCACTTGGTATCATTTCTTGTACAGGGTATGAAAAGCAGACTCAGTGGATGTTTGGATGGGTGTGGATGTGGGTGGGTAACTGGGTGACTGGGTGTTGGGAGTACAGCTACTTCTGCTGCTGCTGCAATTGCGCTGGCGACGACATCTCGTAATGCCGCACTCGCACTTGTCAGCCTAAAAGATGACAGTGACGGCAATGTGTTACTCCGGCCTTGTCACTCGGATACGTGGAGGGGATAGGGATAGGAAACCCTTAGGTATTGGTGTCGATCAAACCAATTTGTATGCCACTGTGTGTGTGTGTGTGTGTGTGTGTATAGCCAATGCAATTGAGGTCATGTCCATGCGGCATTCATTGTCGGTGGTATTGGTGACATCCTCGTCAGCAAAAGCATTAACTCGACATTTGTTTCAAGCTGCTGCTACTGCTGCAGCTGTGGCAGGGGTTTTGGGCTCGGCTGCAAGATAACCCTACCAGCTCCCCCAACACCACCACCACTATCCAGAGAGCCGAGAGTGGCGACATATTGAAAATCAATGGCAGCGCACTTGCACACAAACACGCCTAAATGGATGGGATTTTAAGCGGGGGGCAAAAGCAAGAGAAATGTATTGAAAGACAAACGGCATTGGCATCAATTTTTATTTGCCTTTGTGTATCTGTGTGTGTGTGAGTGAGTGTGAGTATGGTGTGTGTGTGTGTGTGGGCATGGAGAAATTTTTATTACATTGAAAATTTGCATAAAATATTTAAGCCAAATGGTCGGTCGATTGTGTGGGTTGTTTGCCATGTGCAAAAAAAAAATATATATATCGAGAGAATTTAGAGTGGCTTTCTTAGAGTCCTGCTGCCCGTTGGACTTGTCAGTCCTGACAGCCTAAGGCTAGGCTAGGCAGGAACGACGGTTTCTTCGTTTACGCAATGAGCCGCGCCAAGGATATATGCGAATAGGATTTGTTGTCAAATCTAAAACATATATCGCAGAGGGCAACACTTTTTGATTTGTTTTCATTTCCTTTTTTCCAGCTAATATTCAAATATTTGGTGGAGCTAAGGTATGGGATAAGTGCATGAGTGGGTGTCCTTAAATATGCCTGAGGCCATAAGGCTATATTACATGTTTTGTTTGTATGGCATTGAAAACAATCTGGAAAAAAACGCGGACAAATCTCTCTTGGAAAAGACCTGTAGCTAAAATATAAGTGCACAGGAGAATATTTCCGAGGATACAGTCTAACATTTGCAGCAATGTAGATAACAGGCCGTTAGTGATGTAGTCTTAAGACTGTAACATAACATCTGTAAACTAACATGCAACTTAACATTGACATTTATGTTGATCGAGTTCAATTGTGTGATTATCTATTTAAAGAAGAAGAAGAGTGAATAAAGCAAAGAGAATGAAAATTTAGTTTTGACAGTTACTGAAATGAATTTTTTAAGCATTAAACATAATTCAAACAGACTTTAAATTAGTATTTAACTTATTAAAGTGTACTGCTTGTTTTTGATCAGTCAATCAATGTCTATTATCCAAGCCATGAAAACTACTTTCAATTACGCATTTATCGTCATTTCAAACCTAAGAATTTGATAGTCTTACTTATACTTGATTAAGGTGGTTTTAACTTTAATTTACTCACTTGCTAGATAATATAAGGATGAAAGAGAAATAAACATTGAAACATTGAATTCCATTATCATATTGAAGCTATTAGAAAACCTTTTACTAACAGCAAACTTATTCAGAAGTTTTCGCAAAATTGTGAATAACTAAGTTCGCTTTTCATGCTAAAATCCATGATTTCACTCCTTAAAGAATATGGCATTCCATCGCAAGTATAGTTTTCCAATCTTAGCCAAGTTTGAAGCTTCATTCAAACTTTTGCAGTCTTTAAAAACAGCGGAGTGGGCGGGCTTAAGCCAAAAACTGACTGCTGCTGACTGCCTGCCTGCCTGCTTTGATATCCTTGCCGCATTAAGCAACAACTGGCGGCCTACTTTGGCGACCGCTGCCGACACAGTCAGCGAGATAAATGTACATACGCCCAATGCTGAGGTGCATGCAAATGTAAATTTATTTTTTCTGTTTTTTTTTTTTGGTCGATTTTCAATAGGCGGCCTGGTAGACAGATGTCAAGACAGAAGACGACTTCTTGGGTACTCGTTTATATATGCAGAAGTCTATGTGTGTGTGTGTGGTTAGTTGTTTGTGTATGTGTGTTTGTGTGTGTGTGTGTGTGTGTGTGTGTAGTTGTGTGTAGTGTGCGTTGTTTGTGGCCATAGCATATGTGTCTGGCCATTACAATGCGAGCGATGGAACAACATGGGCGCATTACAGGCACTACAGCGGCAAAGATGTGCCAAAAGACGAGCGAAAATAAATGAAAGTTTATGTTATAAAATGCCAAAGTGTGGCACACAATCTAATAGCAAAAAGGCGAGCAAAACAGCAGCCACAGTATCAACAATAACAAAACTGTTGAAAGTAGAAACAAGCAAGAACAGCTCCAAATGGCCCAATGAATATTCAATACACTTCCAAATTTAAATTGCTTAAATCTAAATTTACTTCTATTCAAAACTGAACAACTCTAAATAAGATGCTAAAAAGTTAATGCAAAATAAAAACAGTACTAACTATTCAGTGATACGTAAATGATATAGTATTCTGATCCGAACTGAAGAAAAAGAAATGCAAAAATGTAGTCAACAAATTTACCAATCCCAGAAATCTTCAAAATATTTATTCTTTTCAAATTTTTAATGTTAAATATAATTTTAAATTTAATTCAACTCTTTACTCTGTGAAATTTTTGTTTCGACTGAGTTTAGTTGACATTAAATAAATAAATAAATAAATAAATATAGAAATAAATAAATAAATAAATAAATATATAAATAAATATATAAATAAATAAATAAACAGACGTTCAGTCAGCTTTGGCTAAATAATTCAGCAATTTATAAACACCCTTCTCGAAGGCATTACACATTTTGTGAGAAAATTATAATACCCGCTGTGAGTGTATGGTAAAAGAGAAAATGGCAAGAGTAGGCCAGCGGCGAACTTTGTTGATGTTGTTGTTGTTGTTGTTGTTGTTGTTGTCAGCAGGCATAAAATAGCGCATATAAGATAAAGGATATGTGCATGGCTGTGTGCGCAAAAATGTAGCAAAAGTCAACATATGGCGTTAAAGATGCGAACGTGCAGCGAATCCTTGAAGTTTTCTCTACATATTCCATTTCTTTTTCTTTTTTCTTTTAGTTTTTTTTTTTCTTTGGTTTTTTTGCAACTTATTTTTTTTTTCACACCCTCTCTTTGCAGTTGGTCTAATTTAGCAGCTGGTGCACCCTTAAGCTGAGCATATTGACATTAGTTTTGGCCAACGGGCACAGGGACATTTAATTTTGTGGCCAACTGTTACCTAAATCACACTTTGCTCCACACTTGAAAACTTCATTTGCAATTGCCACAAATATTTGCAACTATAAATAAACTTCGTTTACACAAACCAGAGAGCCGAGGTTGACAAATAAAAATTTGATTGATATGCGCAATAGTCGACATAAACATATGAGAGAATCAAAAATATATAAAAATATGCAAAATATTTAAAAGCCAGGCAAAATAAATGAATAAATCAAACCCAAAGGAGCGTAGGTCGCTTAGGCTTCACTAGTTCAGCACAAAAATCAAATCCATAACGAACAAAAAGTCCAATTTGCGAACGACGAACATTATTAAAAATTTAATAAATCTCTGGGCAAAAACCGAGAGATGTCAATGCATATGTACATACATATCCGAAAACTGAAAAATGTAACAAGTATGATATTTACTTTTATTGCATTTTAGTTGACTAACAAAGTACGAAACTAATAAACGTTGTTGAGCACACAGTTCTATAGCCAGTAACTATGTCAATTTATGAAGTTTTGGATAAGCAACTGTACGAAAAAGTGAATTTTATAATATAAATAAATCTGCAAAACCAAGTCGAGATGGTTATGTGAAGTGTGCATTAACTGTTTTAGATCGGTTCCAGTTTCTTTTATTATTATTAAAATACAATCGTGAAAATCGTATAAGTTGAACTAGGAAACATAATGTATATATATATATATATCCGATTGTGTATCCGATTACTGGGTAACTACTAGTTTAGCTCATTGAACTTGCTGATTCTAACCTTTTAATAAAAGATTTTATATCCGTTATTGCTATTTGGTATTTAAATGGAATGTTAAATGCAATTCTCTGCAGCTAACGAAAAGTCCATTCATGTGTGTGTGTGTGTGCGCGTGTGTGTGTGTGTGTGTGTGCGTGTGTGGTCTAAGCTTACCTTGTTAGCTTTGGGACAGCTTGGTGCAGGCACTCCGTGCAGCATATTGTCATCGACATATTATCAACAATCGTTGCTGGAAGCCCACAGACTTTAGCAAAGGGCAAAGACAATCAATTTTGGTTGTGCAGATACAAATGTGCGGTAAAATGGGGCAGCCAACTGAGGCTATTGTCTATTATCATTTTTACTGATTCGCACACAACCATTTACAAGTTGCCAAAAACTCATTTCATTGCTGTGTGCCTCGCTTAAGTAAATGTTTTAATTCGATAAATTTGAAAAGGATTCTATTCAAATTGTACATATTTCCACATCCATAAATGTATTTTTTAGCAAAAGCATAATTTTGAAAAACTATAAAATAAATTAACTGAAAGAATGAATAGCATAAATTATTGAACCCAAAAACCATTCGAGAGGATCAAGTAAAATAACAGAGCCAGAGACAAGTCGCTGATATCTAAATGTAATTTATATATAAAACTAGAAAGATCCACAAAATTATATCAAATCTAAACGGTATTCCCCAGTTAACTTTCTGGACATGTCATTATCTCACATATATCTGATTAAGATTTAATCTACTACCAACTATATCAAATAAACTGCCTGATTTATTTAAAGTTACATAAAGTTCACATATGTATATAAATATATATAATTCGTGGCAAGTGTGTAATGATGTAATCCATGGCAAATCAAACAATTTGTCCAATTTAGCGTTGGCAGTGCTTAAAGTATGGTCAGCTCACGCTGTTTGTGGCAATTGGTGCAGATTCATGGCTGCGTCTAATTGAGGCAGACAAGAGGCCGCCGGCCAAAACGAAAACATTTTGAAGACAAATTTGAAATCCAAGCCAGCAATATGGCAATAAACGAATTTTCGTTATAACAATGCAAGCTGTGCTGACTGAAAACTGAAGCGCCCCCAAAAACCACAACCCCCGAAACCAATTCCCCCTGCCCCTTCCACCAGTCTCTACTACCAGTCTCATTGAACCCGGCTAGTGTAGGCAAACTGCGTGAAACCACATGCAATTTTGTTTGTTAGATATCTGCTGCAGGCACTGTGGATGTAGGCGACGCTGTTGTGTTTGTGTGTGGCACAAGTCTGGGGCAGCTGTGGCCGGGGCAGACCAATTGCCACATCGAGCCAGCGAGGGAGCAGGCCAGCAAGACAGAGGGCAGAGGTGTTGGTCACATGCGAGCCGGCGGCTGACGCTGCCTATTTGTATTTTGTTACAGGACATGTTGTCATTGGGCATATCCTCTAAGCACGCATATACAAAACGAGAGACAGAGATAGAGAGCGAGAGAGAGAGATAGAGAGTGGGGCATGAACAGAAATTGCTGCCTGCAGCCTGGGAAATATTATTGAAAATTGTCAATGCCAAAAATTCATAGCAACACATTTGCCTTTTTGGTTTTTGTACCAACCAAACCAGGACCAGGACCAGCACCAGTACCATGACCAGCACCAGGACCAGGACGAGATACATTTACTGTCCCCAGCCACAGAAAATATTGTTGAGCTTTCTCTCATCGATGGCAAATTATTGAATTTCTGTTTGTAGTCAAATAGTAATCGACTCAATGGTAATTTGATTTTGAGCCAGTTAATTAGCCATTGATATTGCGTACTTTAAAATGCCGTCTTATCGTCGATTGGCGATTGCCCTGTATCGACTGTCGATAAAGAGAACTTAGCCAAATCTTATCAGCTGACCGGCAGTCTTAACTGCTTATTTATTGTGAATTTGCTGTTTACTTTTCTGCTCTCAGTTTTCAGTCTTTGTCCGCGCCCCGGCAGCTCAACAACAAGATGTCTTCGTGGGCCGTCTCCAGCAGCAGGCTGTGCGACGCCCCGCCAAATGGGAGCCAGAGTCGTGGCGCCAACGTATCCAGACTGCTCCGATTAACCTGGCAGACATTCAGCGCCAAGTGGCAGCAGCTAAGCGACCTTCTGCGCAAGGAGGCCAACAAGCCGCTGCCCAAAGAGCTGCGACGATCGCTGCGCATAAATAAATCGTACAAGCGGAAGGGTTATCAGCACTGCCAGAGTGAGGCAGATAAGCAGTAAGTGTATATGTAGAAAATTAGATTAGCCACTTGACTTTAAGTTACCCGATTGTATTCAATAACTTCCGGTCGTACTTATATATTTCAGACGCATCAAGGATCACTTGAATCAGCCGATCAATATCTCGATACGCATCGGACCTGCCTTTGACTATAGCCCATCGAATTATTAGCCAACTGCGCCTTTGCATGTATAAACGTGAATTTAATATTTAGTAAAAATTATATGATAATCTAAGGCAAACTTTAGTTTATGAACTTTTGGTCTGCACTCAGCTGGTATTTTAAAACTTTCCGAAAAGCTTGAATGTTATATTCAATTTCTCAACCTGTCGTTAGCATTTGTGACACTGTGCTGAGCTTTAAAGCGCGTGGCGAGCTTGCAGTGCTTGGAGAGCTTTTCTGAGCTTTCTACGCTGCCGCATCTTTTGCTCACTCTTAACTAAGCTTTCATCACATATACTCTTAGGCCAACAGTTGCTGGTTTCTCTTCAATGCGCCCACACAAAAGTTTGTTGCACCTTCCCAACATTTGAGCGTGCTGCGTTCGCTACACTAACAGGGCATATTGATTTGTAATATGCCACAGCAAGAAACTTATTACTAAACTAGAATGATATTATTATTAATTTGAGGTCAAAAATCCGGGTTTTATGGCACCCAGGTGTCCATAATGTACCTGGTCCAATAAGTTGTCACCTAAAAATATAGAATTTTTTTTAATAATCCTACCTAGCAGGTGGGGAAACCTCAGTTTATTAGGGTCTAATATTCATATTGGTGGTGGATAAATGTACCTACCATCGGTGTTTGGAATTTTTGAAAAATAATGAATAATTAGCTTATGGCAGGCAATTACTTTTTGTCTTTGACACTGGTCCAATTAAGCCGTCCGCCACTGTAGATATAAATATATGCAAGTGAATAACACCAATATTAATAGGGAATTCAAGTTTCTATGAAGCTTTTTCAAGTTCGTCAACTTTAGCCGAAAGCTGCCCATACTATCATCGGTTGCGCTTCGGTTGTGCTTCGACGGCGTCACATACACACTCATACGCCAGAGAGCGCATTGTCTCCCTTTTTTTTTTTGAGTCAGCTTAGTGTGAAAACGTGTTCAACGCGGAAATGACATTGATAGTGAAATTTCAGCTGTGTGCATGAAATTCGTTCAAAATAAAAAAAAAATAAATTATTATTTATTTAATAATACCACAAATATCAAACAATAAATATAAAAAAATCTTTCAATCAAAAGTGAAATTATTGGAAGTTGAACAATTGGCTTGAATTCAGTTTGCAGTGCATTTTGCAGCTGCTGGATTTGAATATTACTATTGACTTGGAAAACAAAAACGAAAACGAAATACGAAGCTAATCGCAATGCTTGTGTATTTTCCGGTGACATTCTACAAATTCATCAAGAAATTTATGTAAGTAGTTATTGTGTAATGCAATACTTTAATTTGGGCTCGTCAGCTTTCCCGGCAGCCAAACTAAATATTGATAAAACAATAATGACAGCAACAAGAACATGAACAAGAACAAGAAGAAGAACAACAACAACAGAGGCCAAAACCATTTGCATACTATTGGATTTTTCCGCTTTTATGGTATCCTCCACGATAAATATTCTCTTTGTGCATTTATAAAGCCGTTCAACGGTCACATTTTTTTATTTTGATTACTTCTTTCTCTTTCTCTCACTCTCTCTCTCTCTATCTCTCCCTCGCTCTCTCTCTTTGTATCTATGTGTGCGTGTGTGTGTGTGTGTGTTAGTATAACTTATGGTTTAATACACAAAAAGAATATTTTTGACTTCTACTTCAAGGCGTCTGAAAAAGCTACTCAGACTGTCAAAGAGAGTGAGAGTAAGAGTTAGAGTGAGAGAGTGCAGCTGCTTGGCACTGCTTTGGGTTTGAGGCCACTGGCGAATTGGCCGCTGTTGCCGCTTGGCACTTGCTGCTTACGTGCTCGAGTGATGACAACAGTAATGGGCATTTAATTAAAATAATAGCTCCCGGTGCAATCGGGAGCGGCTCTGTCCATAAGCCATCTGATGCCTCTTGTGGCTTTGTGGCTGACGTTGCCTGCGTTAATTTAATTAGCTTTTGTTATCGAATTGATGTCCTTTGTTGTGAAGCGCTCGGTTCACTGAACTGCCCTGGATCCAAAAGTTTATAGTTATCACTCTGCTGATATTTGGTTGATAACAACAATTGGGTACTTTAATTAACTTTCATATTTGATTGATTGATTTAAAAACTATATGCATGCATATGTTATCTACTTTCTTTACTCAGTGTTGTAATCTATAGTATGCTTTATAATGCATCTAATTCTCATTTATATTCTGTCAATCATAAGTTCATTTCATGTTATCGATAACAATATATATCGATACAATTCGATTTTCAATAGCTATAAAAGACGCTCCCCAAATGATATTTAATATACATATTATTGATTAACGGTAAATGTTTTTCATATCATTATTTCTAGGATAAGCAACACTTAATTTGTTGACCAACATCTGTTTTAGCCATAAAACTCGAAACTGTGTTTGAATAGACTTAAGAAATTTAACAGCTGTGTTCAGGGTATTCCCTAGTCGAGCTTTGTCTCATATTGCTTGCTGATTCAACACTTGAAATTTGATAACGTTTAAGTTCGCCAGTAGCTTATCAGTTATTGATTCTGGGTTGCTTACCTATCCCAAATCCATTTACGATTCGTTTCAAGTGCATTGAGGGTCCTTCAAAGATCGCAAACATAAAACCAGTTGCAGCCAGCAAGACAAATATATAGTTGCCCGTACAAAATGATTGAGTGGCCTCATAAAAATGTAATAAGCCAACACTCGAATCTACTTGGTGCCACTAGAAAACACTTTTAGTGATAAGTGCGCACAGTTCAAATTCCAAAATATTAAAATATACGTATGTTGCTATGCATACACAGAACTACACATATGTACATATATATACATATATAGGCACGCTTACTTTGCCCAAATTGATAAGGCTGTCTGCGACTCCAAATCATAGCAGAACAACGTACAGTCATACTTCAAAGTGTGTCCACACTTGCATATGTAAGTGTGTGTGTGTGTGTGTGTGTGTGTGTGTGTGTGTGTGTGTGTGGGTGGATGTGTGTGTTTGTATTACAGAACACTGCAGACAAATGTGATAATGTGCTGCAAGCCACGTTGAAAAATATGAGTGCTGCAGCACTTCACCAATGCCGTTGGTAATATCTCATCTATACTAATCTAATCAGGCTAGACCATTAACTATGAGCCATGGCAGGCGTCTCTAATCAGCTAAACAATAGTGGTGTAGACCCAGCAACCTTGACTGATTCTCCCGCAGACTGGCCGGCCGGCACTATAAACATATATACACCCATATTTTAATATTCTAATGCGCATATTTAACCAATTAGTTCTGGTGCGGTTTGCTTCTGGGCTGTCTGGTGTGTGGCTTATCGCATCGTTGATGTGGGTTACCTTCATCTTTTTTTGGTTTTTGATAAGATATTCGTGGGGACCTTCGGCATCAGGTACGACAAAAATTCCCCATTTAATATTCTCAACTGCAACTCGCTGATTCGGTTTGTGAAAGTCTGCTTGAGACGATTTCATTTTATTTTACTAAAAAATGTGTTAGAAATAATATAACTTAATATAACAATAAATTGAGTTTCCGTTATCAACTAAAAAATTGTGTTACATTTACAAATACTACGTCTTAAAATAGTATTTAATATGATTAATTTAATGTTTCAATGTTTTCATTTCTTGCCAGCACTATAAGTAATTACACTTCAAAATAAAGAAATCTGTATAAATTTTGAATTTAAAGTTTAATCAAATCATTTGATTGACGTTGGGAATAATCGGTGGTAGCAGTAAATATTTATTTGCTTACACTGCAGGTTGTTTTTTCATTTCATTCTTGCATCTGCTACTAAGGAATCTTTTATTTGTTGTTTTTCTTAATCATTTGCTTTTTGTACTTGTACACCACGTAAATCTCTATCAAGAGCAGACCCCTCGGAACTTATTATATCATTGCCTCTTACAGCATGTGTTCCCCGAGAGAATCAGCCATTGAACTTAGAACAAGTGAGTTAGTTAGAGAAAGAGAGAGTGGATGAGAATATTGTTAATATTTGCTCACTGTTTTAGCATATATTGTGCAATTTGCGTACAGCTTATCGCATTTGATTTTGATTCTGCTCGCAGAGTATATATACGGAGAGAACTCGACTGTATCCTTATCAGTTAGCCAACATGGCGAGAGTACTCAGCCGCTCTCCCTATAAATGGCGCAAAGCACCAATTGTTTCTTTTAGTTCTTTGCGGTTTGGCGGCGCGATTCAATCACTGGCAGATCGCTAAATAGGGCCACAGTCGGAAAAATTACGGCCAGTTTTGAAAATCGCTTAACGCGCTTGTCTACAAAAATTAGTGCAATCTTTGCCAACGCGCTCGCAATAAATATATATATAAATAAATATATATATATATATACATATATCGCCGTTTGGATAATGTGGTGTGGCGTGGTGCAGGCATAACAATGGTGAGTTGAAGATCTGCAAAATTAAAAACAAGCCAAACAGCCGCCTGAACCAGAACCACTTGCAATGCGTTTACAACCCCCTTTGGTAGACATGAGGAGTCAGATATATAGTACGGGTCAGATATACTACTGGTTTGTAGTAGTGTGGTGTGTAGAGTCCCAACTTTAGGCGGACAGTTTCAGTCTACGCCGGTACAGAACCAGTTATTTCCAATGAGCGATATATGCGCCAGACCGACCATGTGCCCCAATGCTGATGTTGTGTAACGAATCCACATATGGTAATCGTCTCATTACACTCGCAACACAAAGCACTAAATATTACAATGCAATACGCTGCACGTATATATTTTACATGGATTACACAGCTTACACAATTATGTATACTAGCTGGGTCAGACCTCTGGTGTGATAGGCAATTTAAATGATTTTGAAAATATATCTGCACTTGTTGCATTTAGCATTTGTATATACTCGGTACAGCTGTTGATTAATGCATTTGAAAATTGTATTCCATTCAATATTAGTCACACGTGCTTTTGTTAAATATACAGGGTATTCGATTGTCGAGCTGCTTATTTTGCAAAGTCTTTCTTCTGCTGATAAGGTTATCATTCGCAGCAGACGACTACGCTTTACATTGTAATCTATTCTCGTTTGCTTTACGCACAATGTAGCTAAGTACGCCAGTGTGAAGGACGAACGATCACCTTTGGCTAGAAGTTCACAGGTGATAAACGTGCGCCTCAACTCTCCAACTACCCTCTCAGACACTTTGCGTCTCATAGGAATGCAAATGCTTTCATTGAACTGGGCCGAGAGTTGATCGCTCATTGTCAAGTTCATGAAACATTTGCAACATGTCGACGACTGTATATATATATCTATATAAAATCGACGTATGTATATGCATACATAATATATACACATATGTTTCGGTGAATATAAATAAAACTCAATGAGCGACACTGCTCTTGTTCATTTTTCTACGCTTTCCGTACTAGATTGCCAAAAATAAAAAAATAAATACAAAGACAAATAAAATCCGAACAAAACAGGTAAAGTGTTATCATCTATATATCATCTATTAGCACCAGCATCCTAATTTACATAGTTCTTGCTAATACTCCACAGAACAGATAGTAAACAGCTTAACGTTTAACCACCTTGAGATACTTATTGTTGAAAGAAACTGTGTTTAATTATCGGCTTGCTGCTTATCAGCTAATCAAACAACAGAAACCTGCCAAACATATTCCACTTTGTATACGTAGTGCCATTGAAAGAACTAGAATTCTAACAACAGCCCCAAAGTATGCAACACTTTTGACAATCGGAACTGCGATTTATTTTCATAATTCTATTGAGAAATTTCACAGCAATTGAAACGATATCTATTCGCAGAAAGCGTTTAATTAGGTTAAAAATATATTTGCAAGAGCTTAGTTAAGCTATTACATTACAACATTTTAGACGTATTTCTGTAAAAATACTTTACACAATTTATTAAGATTGATTTGATTTCAATTAGCCCCCACAACACATTCACAGAAATTTCGCATTTGCATATTGCGGAAATGAATACAATTTTTTTTATTAGAAAATGAAATGAAATGAAATAAAGTGAAATTGAATTAATTTGCACTTGAATGAATGCTAATCGTGACGGTCAAGTATAAAATTCTATCATAATTTATTAGCTGCAATTTGTTTCGAAGGTAAAAACCATACGAAACAAGTGCTTAGAAATAGTGCAGAAAATTAAATCTATATATTTGCAAATATTCTAATTATATGCACTTAGACTAAGTTGAATTTTAAATGAGATGATGATCATGTATATATATACTATAGAAAAAAATGTATTTGTATCTATAATTATTTAAATGTATGCATTTCCCAGTTTGTTAATTTATTGTGATTTAGATACTTGCAAGATTTATGACTGCAGCAAATAAAACATGTGGGCTAATTGTTGTCACTTTGACACACAAGTGCATTCAAACAAGTACTTACAAACAGTTAATTTAATAAAATACTTATCGCTGGCATGCTACAACAAAGTTGAACATGCGGTAATTCGATGGAATACCTTGTAATCTTATATAGTATAGACACGCGGATTAATCAAATACGCGTTGTAAATGCAAATCTGGTCGTCAACTCGACTCAACTCTAGGGCTTACAGTTATTACTACAATCAACATATTTATATATTTATATACAAAGAACATATATATATATACAAATATTAATTTGCAGTTAGCATTATATTTGCTCTTATTATTTTTTTTTTTGTTTTTGATTGCTAATTGTGTGTTTTGACATTTTGGAAAGTGCGCGCACAAAATCTCGTTTGCCTTAACTAGAGGAGCGCACAGCCGGTCAGAGAGTAGCAAAATTCATGTACTTATGACTGTACAGCAAAAGCAACAGCAACAGCAACAGCAACAATAACATAAGCAACAAAAGCAACAACAGCAAAAACATAAGCAACAACAAGCTCAATTAATGAGTAGCGAGACAGCGAGGCAGCGTCCACTTGATTGCCTCGATCTGGCTAGAGCGGGCCCAAAGATATATAAATAAGGAAAAGCAACGCACGCGCGTATTAATACAATCGATGTTCGAACGGTTCTAAACTGGCAGCGCACATAACGTACAAATATTGCGCATACGACGAGTGGCAAATGAAAAAAATATAAATTAAATAAAAAGTGTTAAGTTGAGCATGGATAATCAGGAACAGCGTTTGGGCCATCGTCGCCAGCCAGCGCTGGGCAAAGCGATGCCCGTGACAGCCCTGCTCCTAAATCTGAATCTCTCGCAGAGCAGTCAGGCGCGCAGTGGATCTGCACATGACCAGGACAATGAGTTTGAGGCGCCACCGCGTTATTTCAACATAGAAGACGAACTGCAGCAGCCACCCTCACCAGATGGGTATGACTCAAGGGATTTGCTGGGCAGTGCTAAGGCTGAGGTGGCATGCCTCAACTGCACTCGCGCTGCACCAGTGCATTTGAATATTTCGCATTTGGCTGTGAATGAGATGTGTCAGCGTTTGTGCAACGAGGAGTGTCGCCATGGTCTCAGTCTGACGGGGCGTCTGCACGACCAGGATGATGGTGAGCAGCTGCGTCAGGATTTCCTCAAGCAGTATGAGATCGCGGAAGCGCTGGCCAAGACCTCGGCAATGACCTCGACATCGCAAATGAAACAGCGTCTGGCCGCACGTAAACTGGAAATGGAAATCGAGACACCCGACTGGCAGCTGACCACACCCAGAGACGAGGCTGCCGCGGCTGTTGCTGCTGCTGCTGGAGACACGTTGCCGCCAATCTCTGATTATGAGACGACGATGCCGCTGCCGCGCGATCTGCTGTTGTATCTTGTGAGGTGAGAGAGATAAATGCGAGCGGGCGTGCTTCATACTGCCAACAACAAAAAAAAACCAAAAAAAAAACTTGTTGCTGTTGCTCTTGTTGTTGTTATTGTTGTTATCGTTGTTGTTGGTTAGCCCGCGGCAATATTGCGTTTATAAATCAAGTTCATGGACACACACGCTGACAGAGTGTCAAGTGTTCTTAGGCAATCAATCAGACCTCCAAAAGTCAAAAATAAAACTAACCTTGCACAATTCGTGCAAAATATATGTTTACGATCAACAATTACAAGGGTTATCGCTGCCCTATCGTTAATTCATAATGCACAATTGTTCACATTATTCACATATCCAGCTTCTATGGATATCTATATATATATATATACATATATCTATAGATATATATTTGCGAACTTCTTCACTAAATTGATTAATTGGAAAATGAGTTTGCAGACTTAATTAAATTTGTTAAACTAAGGCATGCCTGAAAAATAAAAAATCTACAGCCTGAGCGGAAACTTTATTTAAGATAAATATGCATTGCCATATTTTAAGTAGGTTTTTATTTATTTCTGATTTCCTACCACTATCGAAATTAGCACAATTATTCTGAGATAACTCAATTGGCGTCATTATGAAATCTAATCAGTTGGTTTTAATATTATAATTGAACCCATTTCGTGATTAGATTAAATACATATTCAGCCATTTTTCCATTAAAATATTTGAATGTAAATTCTTATTTTCAATTTTATACTTTTAAAAGCAATTCTTTTTTTAAGTTGACTCAGATTAATTCAATTTACTGTCTGAATAAATTAGAATATATTTATTTTTGAAAAAAGAGAGTATTTTTCAAATTGTGCTATTTTATCGAATCGAGACTTAATTTAGAACTGGTTTTAGTAAACAATTTCTGGCATTCTTCGACAAACTACACCGAAAACTTTATAATCTCTGCTTAAAATGCAGCTACAGCTGCGTGTCAAATTGTCAAATCAGACTAATTGGGTTGTTTTAGAGCAAGTCACGTGGCTAATGATAGTATTTGTGTGTGTGGGCTGTATATGTGCAGCATTGCAAGTGGTTAACTGAGTGGTTCAACATAAACAAGACCCTAAAACTAACCCGACTAATGCTTTAACTTTTTCCCACTATTCTATTCTATTCTTTTAGGAAACACAGCTTGAACCGCATCTCTTTGACATTGTCGTACTGACACTTAATAAAAAACTTTTCAAGTTAACCTAAAACAAAAAGCAAGTTGGAACTTAAGTCAAATCCAATTTAAACCGATTAAGAAACTAAAAGAGACGTTTACCAAAAATACCTAGTGTAAGATAGAATCGAAAGCAAATCCAACAAAATGGAGTTTTTAATGAAAACATCGCGTTTGATCGTCACACCCAAGACGTTTGCGCGCCGTGTGGCAGTGCCTATACCCAGGTAAAAAATCAAGAAAATCACAAAAATAATAAAAAACAAAAAAAGATACAGTATCTTTAAGCAGCATTTAGCAGCTAGTCGATTTGTGCAGCTGCCAATCTCATTACGCATGTTACTGCGCTGTTGTATAAATTGGCCACAGATACACCGAATAGGATATGTATCTGTATCTTTGGCCTGCAGCATATGGGCGCAGATATGCTGAATATGCGCATTTTGGTTCTACCCAAAATTTGCATGCGTGTAAAATTTGTTTAGGCATACATCAGTTAGAGCTATGCCGTGTCCACCCAGACAGACGAACAGACAGCCGAACAGACAGACTATGTGGAAAAGATACTTTTGTTTTCATTATAATACGAAGCGAAACGAAACGAAACGAAAGCGAGACAATGGCGTGCAGCTCCATGTGAATGTATCTACATACAGAATGCTACGCATAAATATTTAGCAAGCTGTCAGTATGCGAAGTATCTTATTGCCACAGCGATGGCTATTGTTGCTTTTGCTTTTGTTCTTGTTATGCTGCTCATTTTTCGCCCAACTGAGCAACGCACGTGAGTAGAACGTATTGATCTTGTTCTGTATCTTGCAGATACATCTCACTTATGAGTGTATGCGAGAGTGTGCGAGTGTGTGTTTGTCTTGAAATACTCGTTTATGCGTGCTTGCTCTCTTTTTTTCTCTCCCTGTCTGTCTCGCCGTCTCTCCGTCCGTCTGGCTGGCTGATCTCTAATAAAACGCCGCATTTCAGTTGCCATTCAGTTTCGCAAATGTCGCTTACAAGCGCACTTCGCACATTTTTCGGCAAAACCCACAACCAAACCGAAACCTACCCGAAACCCAATACCAATTTCCGATCAACTGCTAGCACAACAAGAGCAACAACTCGCCTTTGATCCTGCCACAAAATGGAGCAAGCGATGCAATTGAAACGCGCCAATAAGCCGCCCTGCAAGAACGATCGCAAGGCCTACCTGCAAAGGGTGATGCTGACCAGGTGAGACTTGGCGCTCTATTGATTGATTGCGTTGACAAACGCCTCCAACTGGTTTCAACAAAAACCGAAAACCGACAACCGACAAACGAAAACCAGCTAAACAGCTGTAAAGCTATTGACCGAGCCACTTTTTGTTCCCCCCTTTGTGTGCGATATTTGATTTTTATTTCTTTTTTTTTTCTTTGTATTCAGGCAGCGTGCTCCTCGCCCCGCCATGCCTCGTCTTTTGTGTGGGTGGCCATTGAGTGGCATGAATCGGGTTCTCTAGCTGCCGTGAAAGCTGCTGAAGCTGAGGCTAGCATCACTTTTGTGCATTCACACAGTCCGAGCTACTTGCTCTGTTTTGCCATCATTTTGCCAAACATCAAGTTGGCCAACAAATAAATTCATTTTATGGCATTTGAAGCTACGCAATTGTGTTGCTCAGAAAGTTATCTCAACAAACACATATTCAAATTTCTTATTCTTCTTAGCTTATGTTTGAAAATACATTTTTAAATAAGTATAGTAAAGGCTTTTAGACAAGAAACAATGGATATAGGAAATTATTTAAAACCAGCGCTAAAATATATAATTTCAATCAATAATAGACAATTTGTAAGCGTTAAAATATTTATGTGTAGGAGAAATATCAATTTAAATATATTTTCTTTTGTTGTTTAAAACTCTCCATTTACGTTTGTGGATCGAATTTGGAATTTTGCAATAATTAATTTTCATTAATTATTAACTAATTTCTATAAAAAATATCTACTTCTGTGCATATTAGAATTAATCCTTGCAACAAAATCGATTTAACTTTCAATACCGCTGTCAACATGCTAAAAACCATCAAACACTTTAAATTGCAATTTAAAAATGCCAAATAATATTTTACAAACTATTTCACCACACATTCTATTCTACAGAGTTCAAAGTTCAATGGCAAAGTTCTATGCCAGTGAAAGGCATAGTCATAGTTTATTCATTTTCAGCATAATACTGCGAAAAATTCTATATAGAAAACCGAATGCATTGTGAGTATTTTGAGTGCGTTTATATCTTCCCATTGATCCCATTGCTTACGATCTGAAGAGCTGTAAAATCGCGATTGTTGTGTTTTTAATTGTTGCTATTATTGTTGGGCTCGAAAGCATTGTTCTTAGTCCGTTTTTAACTTGTTATATTTTCGATTAAAATGCATATGCAGAAAGTTTACAAAATTAAATACATATACCAAAATACCCAATTTCTGTGGTTATTTGAAAATGTTTCTGTTTCATTTTGTATGTTTGTATTTAAGATCGATTGAAGAATTACTCAGCACGATTTTTTTTTTGTTTTTAATTGAGTTTAATTTAAAAGAAATGCATTTTTTTAATTATTCTTTTTTTGATAATCCACAGGATGGGCTCGTTTAACTCGGCGCCCAAGATCAACAATGTGGACTCACAGGACGATGGCCTGGAGCTGCCCAAGGGATTGAGCACAACCGCACTGCTGGAGCATGTGCAGCAACTGCGCGGCGGAGGCGTCGAGCAGCCCGCCCTCCTCACCCGCTACTTCCTAAAGCCATCTCCGCTTAGCGAGGATGTCACCGATGGTCTGCGTTGTCTCCAACTCAATTCAGTCTCACGTGGTAAGCTCAAATAACTCTCACATCCTGGATACGTATATTGATTCCGGATCGCATACAGTTTGCAGTGCTCCCGTCCAGAATGCTGGCGCCCAGCATATTCGGTTACTCCAGTGGAACATTCTCTCGCAAGGTAAGTGGATTGCAAATCATCTCTTTTGTATAATTTAACTCTTTTAGATTATAATTCATTTAAAATAAAAACTAAGCCACAAACAAATTTACTTTGCATCCACTCTTAAAAAGTGCATTTCAATAACATAAAATTCAAATATATTTTTGACTAGTGATGAAATCATTTGAATACATTAATTATGAAATTAAAAAGTTGAAGTCAAGTAATACAATTACTTATAAAAATTATAGAAATTTATAATTTTAAATCAAATTTTGATATTCTTAGCTATGATTATTATAATTATACTTAATTACTCTTCTTTATCGTTATTACTTTAATCGATATTCTCTGGTGTCTCTTGTAGCTCTCGGCCAGCACAACGATGGCTTTGTGCGTTGCCCCGACGAGGCTTTGACTTGGGAGCACCGCAAGTATCTGATCGTGCAGGAGATACTGCAGAGCCAGCCGGATGTGGTTTGTCTGCAAGTATTTATTTATACCCACATTTAAGTGGCAAGCAGTCGCGCTTTAACATCAATATTTTTAACACTGTGCAGGAGGTGGATCACTTCAAGTTTCTGCAAGTTGTGCTGGGCACCCAGAACTATGCTGGCATCTTCTTTCCCAAGCCAGACTCCCCCTGTCTGTACATAGAGCAGAATAATGGACCCGATGGCTGTGCCATATTCTACAAGCGCGACAAACTGCAGCTGCTCGGCTACGATACACGCATCCTGGAGGTGTGGCATGTCCAGAGCAATCAGGTGGCCATCGCCGTTCGACTGCAGCTGAAGGATAGTGGAAAGGAGTTCTGCGTCTGCACCACGCACTTGAAGGCTCGTCATGGCGCTCTGCTGGCCAAGCTGCGTAACGAGCAGGGACGCGATTTGATACGCTTTGTCAAGCAGTTTGCCGGCGAGAGTCCTCTGATGCTCTGTGGTGACTTCAATGCGGAGCCCATTGAGCCCATCTATACAACGATCCTGAGCTGCGATCTGCTCAAATTAGGCAGTGCCTATGCGGACATAAAGCTCGAAAGGGAGCGGGAGCGGGAGCGGGAGAGGGAGCGAGAGCAAGAACAGATATCTAAGAGCCTGGAGGATGTCAATGAGTTCATTTCGCAGTCAATTAAACGCGAGCCGCCCTACACCACTTGGAAAATACGAGAGAATGGGGAGGAGTGCCATACCATTGACTATGTTTTCTACACGTCCGACCTGCTAAAGGTAAGTGGGCATGGCACTGAACAGAATCACTAATCAGCATCTGTATACTTATTTTGAGCAGATCAAGAACTGTCTCGACTTCCCAGCCGGCGAGCAGATTGGCAAGAATCGGACGCCCAGTTTTCAATATCCTTCGGATCATTTCTCGTTGGTCTGTGACTTTGAGCTAATTGATGAATCCCAAACAGGTAGCAAAAATACAGCGCATGGCACCATACAGTAAAGCAGCAGCAGCAGCACAAAACAAACAAACAAGCTTACTAAACAAACAGCAATTACATAATCAATTGTGATATTAGTTCTTAGATATATTTTAGCCTCTTGTATATGAATGTTGCACACAGCAGAAACCATTGCTAAACGAAATTAAACAACAATTTCACCAATAAGCGTATCTAACTGTTTATAATTCATTGGGGGTGTCTTTCCATTGGCTTGTAGGTAAGTAAACAAGTGACAAAAAAATAAACATTCTTTGTACAAAAAAATGTATTTTGTTTTGTCAGGTCGAAGAATATTTTTGTTGCAGATGTCTTTTTGGGATAGCAAGACAACAGTTGGTTGATGTATTAGCTAATTTTTTAGTTTAAAAAATGCAGCATACTTTAAGGGGCTCATTTGCAGGGCGAGCGAGAATGAGTCTAAGTCCTTTTTTTATTTGAAAACTACAGCGACAATTGGGCTGTCCTTTTTTCCAGATATTAGCCATGGTAAACATAAATTATTTAAATCAGGGCTGACTACGATTCGCCATTTTATTAGTCAGTTTGCTGGATTCCTTTTAATTACTCTACTCGAATTTTATTTGAGGAATCCTAAAACTCCTTGTATAAGAAGTGCATTAAAAATATGGTCGAGATGTCTCGTAAGAAAGAATGCAAAGTTTACAGAAAAATGCGGCATACTTTAAGGGACGAATGTATATCAAGAACAAACCCTTCAACTCGACTTATCGCATTTTCAAAGGATATTTGCAGAAGATACTTTTATAATGGAGACATGTCGGTTCCATGAAGCTTATCATTGAAACGCTCCGCTTGATGCTTTAAGTGTTATTTTAATAATGGCACATTCACTATTTTTTGTAGCTACTCATAAAACGCAACGCAAAAATTGGATTTTCCAGACTGACGATAACTTATTCTTAAGCTAAAAACTATTGCTAGAAATGATATGACCATTTATATCTAATAATGATCATTTTACTGAGAGATATCGTAGAGGCAATCAAGTTTTCCAATGGATATTATGCTCATTTAAATACTAAAATGAATATATTTATTAGCATTAAATTAAATACATTCGCTGATTCTGTAGAATAAATCCATATTTAGTGATAAAATCGAAAGACCCATTGCGAAAAGTAGAGTATTTGCGTAGGAGGTAGGAGATATCGAATGACTTCTAGATGCTTGGCTTAGTAGTTGGCTAACAAATTGAGCTAGCTATAATCACACAAATTGCTAAATTGCAAGCGTTGCCAAAAGCAGCAGCAGCAACAAAACAAACGCTCGACAATTGTTACGTAACATTTGTATAAATAAACTACATATATTATGCATATAACAAATTTAATACATGCTCGAAATTAGAATTCAGTAAGGATTCTATAAAGGAGTCTAGAGAAGGGCCAAGATCGCGGTGAGCACAAAGGAGGCGGCAACCATTACATAACCAGTGGAATAAACCTCTTTAATTTTGAGGAAACGGCCCGTGTCCCACAGCAAATGGCGAATGCCGTTGGCCGAGTGGTAGCCCACTGGATACGCAATGATGAACTTGATGGCCGTGAGAGTGGCGCCACTCAGCTGCAGTCCCTCCACCATGGTCACATAGTGGCTGATGTCTTGTGAGGCGATGAGGGCGCCCAGACCCAGGCCCCAGACGCCCATGCCGAGAGCGAGGCCGGTGCCGCGGTGCATGATCGACAGCATGGTGGTCAGCTGCGGCTTGTAGATGGTCAGATGGGGCGACATCTCGCGGCCCAGTCGCTCGTTCTTCTCGAAGAACGACTCATCCTTGATGGTCGAGCCGACGGAGACCACTTTCAGCGACACTTGGCGGCTAGCGGCGACCTTCTGCAGGCCCTGGCGCAGAGCTGGCGAGCGCACAAGTGAGCTGGACAGTGCATACCTATTGGAATTAGATTAGTCTTATTTCTCTTTGCGCATAATTATTAAATTACGTACATTCTGAAATTTTTCGGCACAAGTTTTGTAATCAATGAGGTAGCAACTAACAATCAGCTAAATACTTAGCTGAGTGAACTTAAAATATGCTAAAATGCCAAAAATACCAAAAATGTTCGACTTAGAGAAGTGTAAATGTTAGCTGAAGAGCAATTTGAGTTAATTGTACAATACCTGATGTTACATAAATTACATACAGTTTGCTGAGCACTCTGCTTTTTAATAAAAAGTAGCGTTACTGACATAATTTCATCACTACTATTATTTCGCAATGAGTAAATATTATTTAAATGCATACCAGTAAACATGTTAAAAGGGCGGTATTTTTTTTTAACATTTCGGCTCTCGTAAGCTCAATGCTAAGCAACGCACCTTCGCTGCATGTCAATTGCTGAAAGCTATGTAAATTTAAACATTTTTTAAGAAAAATCAAAGTTTATTAATAAATTTTTGATTACTTGTCGCTAACAGCAGCGATTAGTGCTGCACCCCGTCCCGAACCATCCTCAGAAAGCATTAGCTCAAATTTCACAGAGCCCTTCAGCAATAAATTCATATTGTTCATTAGCAGAGCATGGTAGTGAGGATGATATCTATAAACGCTGCCATCGATGCCCACCACCAGATCCTTGGCGTTCATCTTATTGATTAAGGCGACAAGTCCGCAGGATGCCAGTTTGGCGGAGCGCACCGATACAGCCTCGCAGATATAGCGCAGACAGGCTAAATCCGTCTCTTCGTTCGTGCGGATGCCCAACTGATCCAAGACCATGGCGGCATTCCGATACTGGCCAGGCGAATCGGACTCAATCTCGGATATGTAACGCGTATCGAACTTCCATTTCTGCTGAAAGATCTGTGATGTTTTGCCCTTGAAGAGGATGCCCTTCTCCATCAGCTCCACAACAATAAGACGCACTGCCTCTCCCATATACATGCCCGAGATGCACTTCTCGAAGATCTGCTTCTTCGGATTCACTGACTCCAAATCGATTGCTTTGTCGTAGGATGTGCGCACAAAGTCCAGAACGCCATTGTCTCCAAATGCACCCCATTCGCAGTTGATGATCATGTTGGGCTTGGAGCTCGTCTGATAGCCATCAAAAGTCTCGCAATTTGACGTGCTCTCCACGTAGCAAGCATTGATCCCGGTCCCGACAATCATGCCTATTCGGCACTTGCGCTCCCGGAATGCGCAGGACATTAGCGTACCCGTCGTATCATTGAGTATGGCCACAATTTTGACCTTTAAGTCCCCACGCCGATTGATGGCCTCCCGGAGCAACTCGACAACATTCTTGCCGACAACACCATCGGCCTGGAAGCCCTTCGTCCAGGCGACCAGGGTGCCATTGTCAATGCCATTTTGCTTGCACGGAAAGGAGAAGGTGAATCCCAGCGGAACATTATCCTTCTCAATTTTGTGCTCCTTGCAAAAGTCCGACAAGCATTCGGCAATGAAGTCGAACAGCTGCTTGCCCTGCCCCTCCTGCAGCGCCTTGTGGATCACGTAACTCTTGGACTCAATATCCACATCCGTCTCGCTCTTCAGCGTTACGAGCAGAACACGGAAGTTGGTGCCGCCAAGATCGAGGGCCAAACACTTGCCCCGCTCCTTGCCCGTCGGCAGCTCCTGCACGTAAGTGACGAAACACTTGACCGTCGCGCGGGAATGCGTCTCCTTCTTCAGACCCATGCTCATCTCCTTGGTGAGACGGTGGACAATCTCGTGCATCTTCTCCTCGCTAAGCGCGTACAGCTGACAGATCTCAACTACCTCCGGATATAGCGCCTGTTGAGCCATTGCCAATGGTTTTGTTTTTGGACGGAATGCTAATTTAGGCAACAAAAATTTTGAATTTCTCGACTTCAAATCTAAACAAATTTTCCCAAATTTCCATTCATGTTCGTCTCTAGCGTCAACAAATTCAAAATTAACTTGATTTGAATTTTTTGTGTATTTTTTAATCGAATCGGTGTTTTAAAATGTGTTTTAAATAATTATGGATCTTTGAAGATCTCAAATGCATTTGTCAATATCAAAACAATAATGCGTAAAATGGATGTATGGAAATAATTATAAATTACAGATTTTATTAAAGAAATCTTTGAGCCAACAATAAATTGACTAACTCTAAAATTCATTAGCTATTTTCCACCACAAATATTTGGATTAATTAAATACATAAATCAAATGCTGAACTTATGCAGATTCCTTGTCAGGCCGGCTACAATGGCAGCGCCGACGCCAGGACTATCCTGGGCAATGACGAAGTCAAACTTGTGCATCGGATTGGTCAGCAGGCCGGTGTACTTCTTGAGCACCAGCTGATATCTGGGAAACAGCCGATAAATGCCACCGTCCACAGCGATGGAGATTTGGGCGAGGGCCATGCGATTCAGCAGGCAGGCGACGCCGGCGGCAACCAGTTTGGCGGAGCGATCTGTCACACATTGGGTGATGAAACGCAGCATGGCCAGATCTCGTTGCTCGCAGTGGCACATGCGAAACTTGTCCATCACCAGCTGGGCCTGATCGTAGACGCCGGGTGGATCGGAATCGATGGCCATCAGCGATTTCATTTCCATTTTCCACTGAATGCCCATGTAGTCTAGATTGTGCTCCTTGAAAATTACGCCCATTTTCATGAGCCGCACGACGATGAGACGCACCAGTTCGCCCAGATACAGGGTGCTGATGCACTTATCATAGTACTTCAAGCCAGGATTGCTTGACTGCGAGTCTGCAATCTTGTCAAACTCGGTGCGTAAGAAGTCGAGGTGGCCATTGTTGCCAAAGTTGCTCCACTCCGAGTTGATGATCATCAGCGGTAAATCATCGTCGCCCTCGAACAGTTGACACTCAGCGGTCTGCTCCACATAGGCGGCATTCGTGCCGGTGCCCACAGTCAGACCCATTCTACAGTTGGGCTGCGACCACGCCAAGCCCATAAGAGAACCAGCTGAAATGTTGACAATCGCCACCAGGTCGACGGTGATCTCCGAGTGCTCGGAGAGTGCATTTCGCAGCAGCTGCACAACATCCTTGCCCAGAGCACCGAGACAGCCGTAGCCCTTCGTCCATTCGACGAGAATGCCCACATCCAGGGCCAGTTTGTTCAGTGCAAAGGAAAAGGCCACGCCCATTGGCAGATTATCCTTTTCCACCTTCTTCTCCTTCACGAATAACGCAATGTTATCGGCCAGAAAATTGAAAAGCACCGTGCCACGCGATCCCGTTATCGTATGTGGCACAATCACACACTTGGAGCTCATGTAAATGTCCTTCTCACTGCTGAACTTCACCAGCATAATCCGGCAATTTGTCGGCCACATTTCCAGGGCAAGGAAACGCCCCCGCTCCCGTCCCGACGGCAAATGCTGCACATAGCTGAGCAGACAGGGAATCGAGGAGCGAAAATGCGTATCCTGCCCCAAGCCGGCGATTACTTCCTTCGTCATTGAATTCCGCACGGATATCAAATCGTCTTCAGTTAGCATGAAAGGTTTGCACATATTGTACGCCTCGGGAAAGTCAAACTCGGGATCATATCTGGTCATGTTTTCGCAAGATAATTTGTATGCACTTTTAATTTGTATTTTATATCGATAAGAATTTGCAGATTTACTTGACATTCAAATATACTTGTCAGAAATATAAAATATATATTGTCAAAGTCCCATTTTGTTTGTTTTTGGGGTAATTTTAGGTTTCAACTAACCTTTAATTTTGTGGTTTTCTTGCAGTTAGCATAATTAACTGCCAGCTGAGAGTTCATGTATAATTTGATTCTATGTCTGTTAACGGACAAGTGCTGGCTGCTGTGAGTTATTTGTACCTAACTGCCTGGTATGAAACGCAATCCATGGAATCATCGGTGAAAATTTGTATATTCACTGCACGTTCACATTAACAGATAATAAAAGATATTATTTTTAGATTGAACAACATTCTTGTGTTTTATTTTACATTTACATTACGAAAATTGTGATAAGAAGAGAGAGTGCGAAAAAAATGCTTTAGAGAAATGCTTACTTAATTGACTAATTTGGTTATTGAAAGAAACACATATGGACATGGGCTGCTTGCTGTGAGAATTGTGCATAACCTGTATGCCTGTCTGCTATGACACGATGAATTCCGCGGCTATTGCTAAAGTGAGGTTAGGTTTATCGCGCAACTATATCTAAATAAGACCTATGTTAAACTTAAGCTCAGCAAATAACAAATTACAATTATCAATTATCAATAATTAATAGTTAATTAATTAATTCATAAGCATGCAACTAAACAGATGGTCACGTGAGGAAAATGTCTGGAAACTCGACATGCAGCAGATCGGCAAACGGATGAAAAGTGTCCAATGTTGCCAAAGGGCTAATGCACGCTGACGGCTGCTGATCGCTGGCAAAGTCAAACGAATCCGTCGAATGATCGAGCAGCCTCAGACTCAGCTCCACATCAGGTTTGTCCAGCGGCGAGTGCATTGAAATGGGTAAATCACCACGCGAGGGCAGCACTGAGTTCGACACGGAGCTGAGCAGATCCTGCTGATATGCGTTGACATTGAGGCAGTGCAGCGACTCGCTGTCCGACTCCATCAGCAGTGAGTTGAGCTCCGATAGTGCCTGTATGCCTCCCAGCAGACTGTCCGCATCCAACATTCGTCTGCTGCTGCTGCCGCTCGACGAGGAAGAGGAGGAGGAGGAGGAGGAGCTAGAGCTGGAGGAGGCGGCTGACGAGAGCGATGCATATGCGGAGCTGGGTGAACAGGCGGCCACACAACAGATTGGTGAACCCACCGAGGAGGAGGCATAACATGATTCAGGTGAGCTCACTGCTGTTGCTGTTGCTGCTGCTGTTTTTGTTGTTGTTGCTGCTGCGGTTTTTGTTGTTGTTGATGTTGTTATTGTTGTTGTTTTTGCCTTGGACTGTTTGCATTGTCGCTTGGCGTTCGTCTTTTTATTGGCCTTCGTTTGCTTCTTCTTCGGCGGCGCTGGCTCCAATTCCAACTCCGGCTCCGGCTCCAGCTCGGCATCAGTGTCCAGACTGATGTGCGCCTCGCGATTGGCGCTCTCGTGCAGGCACTCGACTAGGAACTCGCTCTCATAGCTGGGATCCTGCAGAGACTCGCTCAGCATGCCAATGTACTTCATGGCCAGGCGGAGCGTTGTGATCTTGGTCAGCTTCTCGCTGGCATTGGCTGCATCCTCACCGGTGATCGACTGTGGCACACAATGACGCAGTTGCTCAAAGGCCGTATTAATCTCTCGCATTCGCGTTCGCTCCCTTGCGTTTGCCGTCTTGCGGCGATACTTGCTGAGCGGCGGCGCTTTCGCCTTGGACGTGGTCTTGCTGGTCTTCTTGGCCGCTGCAGTTGTAGTTGCCTTGGGCTGCTCCGCCGGTGCCAGCGCGGCCACTCCAATCGGATTGCTGGGCTCACTGGGCTGACGCTTTTGTCGCTTCTGGCGCAGAGAGTATTTCTCGCCACGTCGACTGTTTGCTGGGTTCGCTTTGCGCTTGCGCGAATCCTTCGGCTGATCCGTGTCCAAATCCATGTCCAGGTCGGCGTAGTTATGCAGCTCGTATGTGTTGGATTTCATCTGCAAAATGAGTGAAAGTTGAAGTCTGTCAGTCATGATTTCAATTTATTTGATTAGGTTTCTTGGCTTAGGCGTGGGCTGTGCCGCCCCAGCAATCAAAAGCAATTAACAATTTGTTCAAATTGTCCCAAAAAAAAAAAACAAGCATAAAGAAAAAACTAAATGCTTGTTCTCTATCAGAATCGACTTCTGAAAGGGGCTACTCAATGGAGCGTAACTTCCGTAAGCGGCTCAAATTGGGCTTTGCGTGGTGATGGTGATGTTGATGGTGGTGGTGGTGGTGGTGTGGGCGCTTCCTTCATTTCGGCTTTAAAACCCAATGAAGCCGAAAAACGCATCAACCAAAAAGTCATAAACAAATTTTATTCTTGGGCAGGGTTCACCATTTCCAATTTGGAACCAATTCGACGACTGCTTTTTTACTATTTGCTGCATTGCGCAATCGCAAACGACACAAATTCATTCACATTCATTCATTGTTCAAGCCTGACGCATAATCAGTTGCTAATCCTAAAAAGGTTGCCTCAAGGCGTCACTTGCAACTCGGCTGCAGTTCGTTTTAAATATCTCGCAGATGCTAATCGATATAAACTTGAAGGCTACTGCGCAATTGACGAGTGCCTATCAAATTTAAAGCTATAATCAATCGCTTGGACAGACACACAAACACACACACACACACACAGGCAGAAAGGGGCGTGGTCAGTGTGAGAAAATATAGATTGAAAAAGTGTAGATCAATGATATCATTATTTATTTCTGGGTCTACTGCTCAAAGGTGTGGGGCAGTTGGAAAACAGCCTTTTAGTCAACATAGATTCAACATGTTAAAAAGAAAACCTTTTAGCTATTTTTTTCTAAAATATATTAAAAAAGTCAATCCAAATATTACACTCAATTGAATGGGAGTGTTGGAAAACGCCATTTTAATCAACATAGATTCCAGATTTATTTTTATATTATTTTTTAAAAAAGTCAATCAAAATAATAAACTCAAATTGCAATCGCAGCTAAAATCGTTTTAATCTGAAAGTTAAATTCTTTGACAGCATCAGCACCAGAATCAGAGTATATATAAATTAGAAAAAATTTAAAGCTCAAAAATGCCTAATACCAAAATTTACTTTCATGAATGAAATGGCGAACCAAAATGAGCACTGGAAAAGTTGTCATTCAATGTTCGGTCCACAATCAACTTTGAAACAATGTCGTCGAACGTTTGAGAAAGTTTTTTCTATATATACATATATATATATATATATATATATACATTATTTTATTTTGCTATAGGTCAACTGTACTAAATATTTTACATTACTTTTCCACAAGTTTTTCTTTTCCATTTTATTTATGTATTTTTTTTTTGTGGTTGCGGCTAAGACAAAAACAACAGCAAACAAGCCAGGCAAACGGCAACTATTAATGAATGCATTTTAATGCAAGAATTAAGTTACATGAAATGTAACTTGAGGCCCGTCACAGCGTCATCAACAGCAGTAACAATAACAACAACAACAACAACATCATGTACAACAACAACAACAACAACATGTATACCAACTAGTTGCCACCGCCCAAGCAAAATGACGAGTGTTTCTGCATCGATGCTAACGCCCTTGTCTGCTGCTTGGATTGCGCCTTGGCCTCATAAATAGCCGGGCCAGCTCTCGAGCTGTGCAGAGGTGTAAATCTGAGGAGATTGATTGCAATCATCGCCTCGGCGTGTTCCGATCGAGAGAGGCCGAGAGAGTCAGGTTCACATAAATGGGCAATTTAGTGCAGATTGCCAAAATGGGCAACAGATTCTTGTAGTGAGTCTTGCAACGGCCCGGCCCAGTCTCAGTTAGATATTAGTCGCTGGCACTTGTTGCATAGCTTTGACCATTTCAAGCGCTACGTGGCTTTAAACAAGTTACTCGCGTCTAACAACGCTGCACTTTTCATCATTTACCGTTGGAGAGATCTCGCCTAAGTTGATCCATCACCAACTAGCAACTAATGCTAATGCCTCAACATCTCATATGTTGCACTAAGTAATCATCGTGTTTAAGTTCCAACAGTTCTTCAAATGCCGCCACTTTCAACACGATCTACAAATAATAATAATAATAATCATAAAAGAATTCACTTTGTTCTGTTCGTGCCTGCTGTGATTTCGGTTTGTTGCTCTCGTGATTTACATGGCAATTAATTTTTGCCACGCGACGCCTGTTGAATGGAAACATGAAAGCCGCAGCCTTTTCGAAGATTAACGACTATTGGATGACCTGCAGATCGAATGGGATTGTATATTTAAAATACAAAAAGTGCTAACTTAATTAAATTTGCAATAGATATTGGCACTTTCCTAACTGATTATTAGTTAATGCAAATTTACAAATCGTTGAAGGATTTTAAAATTTTAGCTTCAACACATCACAAATTACTTTCTTGCTCTTAAGAAGGTCAGATATGTGATGTACCCAGCGAAAAGATAGGAATAATAATGGTAGCAGTATTTTTAAGTAGGTGCTCAAAAAGTTGACGTGACATGCAAGAAACAAGTTGCAATTAAAAGCACCGCAAATACGCGACTGATGGTGCAACTGCCTCCCTTTTCGGCACCGCTTCAACTAATGCTAAAATCAGGTAGCCAGCCAACAACGTGAAAATTAGCAAGTTCCGTGTGTGTGGCCAAACAAATTGCATGCGATTAACGATTTTCGCGGCTAATACATGTTGTTCAACAAACAGCAGCTGCAAGGGCAGCGAAATGCTGGCCGCATGGGCGTGGCAACAGGATGTACAGGAAGCGCCTCAGGAAGCGGCGCTGGCATTTTGCATTTGCTCGCGTTGCTTGTTGATTGGTAAAATTTTGAAGCAAGCGCTTCGCTTAAGTTTTCAATTACGCTCGCGCCGCACAATGCGAAAGCAATTGAAATGCGCACACACATGGATTACGATTCCCCTAATGCCCCATTACCCGGTCGCCCTGCATGGACTGTTCCTGCCACATAATAGACAAAAGGCGCGCTGCGCTGTGCGTGCGCTCGACTGTGAAGGGGGTGGGGCAACAAAAGTGGCATTTTTTCAATGTTTGTTTTCGGTTTTATTTGGATTTTTGTGCTTGGGCTCTGCAGGGAGTAGCTGTCTATTCAAAAGTGCACTTGAAACTGGCGGCTGGCGGCTGGCGAGGCAGCTCCCCAGCCCACATGCCACCAGCCGCTCCCAGTTGCAAGCACTGCATTTTCAAGGGATATCCATTAAATTTAGAACGCAAATTCTTCTTTTTTGCATGCAACAAGGAAATGGAAAACGAAGTGCTCGTCAGAAAAAAGTTAGCAAAACTGCAAATAAAGACTGCCAACGGAAATGAGACCAATTATCTTTGATTATTTTCGTCTTTAAAATGCCAAACCAGCTTCGCCGTAATTCAGCCTAAATATTTGAAAAAAAAATACACTCATTTTCACTGAGTTGTAGATCAAATAAGTTAGCAGGAAAACGGTTAAGATAATCGCTTGGCCTGCAATTTAGTTCAGTTGACCTAATAAAAACTTATATTCAGAGATCGTTAGCAAAGAGATATAAAAATTTGATTTTATTATTAACAGTCGAGTTTTATGTATTTTTTAACTTTAGCACTTAATCGAAATAAGCAAGCTGCTAAATAAATAAATAGGTTCTTAATCATGGCATTTTTTTTTTTGTTTTTTTTTTTTATTTATTTGGATTTTTATTTTATTAATCTTATTTATTAATTATATTTATTTCATTTTCATTTATTTAATTTTTTTTTATTTTATTATTTGAAATTACTTGCATTGTTTGCGTGTCTTCATGCTAACAATATGACTGCCTCAAATATTATTTAAAACAAGCAACAAATTGTTCATTACTGAAAGGATTAATTAATTAATTCTTCAGCTGTTAGGAACGCCTCATTTCAGTTTTAATAGACACAAAACACGGAATCATTTGCAATAAATTAAATCTTGTTCTTTGCATATAATAAATACGTAATTTGATTATACAAAAAACCAACATATACCAATATATATATATATATCTATCTATGTTTTAAGCATTTTATACATTGTTAACGTTTCTTACTGTGGATTTGGCATTGCGCTTGCGCAACTGCACTGGCACAGTGACTCCCAAAAGTACATTTGTACTCTATACACGCTCTGCTTTTTTCTAAATTAAATTCTTTCTTTCCTCTGGCAGAGCACATCAGACAAAAGGCGTGCCGTGCGTGCGGCCAGGCGTGAAGGGGCAACCAGCAGCAGGGGAGGGGCGCAGGGCGAGGTTAATTTTTTGTTTTCGGTATTGCTTGTACTATTTTTTACTTTTTTTTGTGTTTTTTTTTTGGCGCGACAGTGAGTAGCTGTCTATCTAAAGTGCACTTGAAACTGCTGACGAGTGCCGGCTCCCATTCCTTGGCAACCCGCTCTCTGCAGTTGCAGTCGCTGCATTTTTAGGTGTAGCCATTAAATTTAGAACTTTTTCTGCACGCTTGTCTGCACGCCACAAAGGGTGGGTGGCCGCGGGTAGGGGAGCGGGGCGGAGGGGTAGGAGGAGGGCAGCCGGGTGCGGTTAAATGGAAAATAAAGCGTCTGCTGGCAAAAGCTGAAAGTCTGCGAGGAAAGCTGTAAATGTTTCTAAGCGTAGCCATGAAGTGATTTTCGAAACATTTTTCTATGATCTGGTTGGTAAATGTTTTTGCAAAAAACATGGTAAACAAGCAGACAAAAAGGAAACTAGAATAGATGCTTAGACCAAAAAGATGAATTGACATTTTTGGAAAGGTATTCAAATAATCATCGCATTGCAGACCAGTTCTGTTGTGATTTTGTAATCAACTAAATCGACGTGCTTAGTTTGGTAAAAGCGATCCATGAAGTTGGCTTTAAATAGTTATAAGCCAAATTCAGAAATAGCCCTCGTATTGTGCACATCTCTACAAAGTCTGACTGACTCAGAATTTCTGTTTTGCCGCAGCTCTAAAATTAGTTTTTATTGTATGCAAGTTTTTCTTTCTCTTTTTTTTTCATTTTTTTTTTGATTTGTAATTCTTAATTTGCTTTTTGTGGAAAGCATCAAAAATCTGGTGCTTCCTCTTTGTATTTGTTTCTGTTGCTGTTGTATCGTGCTGCTGCCAGTTGCATGTGGCCGCCTTTTTTTCCATTCCTGCCGCCCCTCGACTCCTTCGTTTTTGTCTGTGTCTCTGTCTCCACTAGCGCCTCGTGTTTTGCCGTTGGGCTGATTTTATTTTTAGTCTGTTTGCGGCGGGCTTCTGATTTGAATTCTTTTTTTATTTTTCTGTTTTATTTTTATTTATTTGCATCTTTCAATTTTTGTTTTATGGCTTTTGTTGTTTTGCTGGTCGTTCATTTGTTGCCATTTCTTGGTTGTGTTTTTTTCATCGTATTGTTGTTGGCTCGCTTGTTTGATTTTCCATTTAAGTTGAGTTTGTTTATTAAAATTGGCACACGTTGCGTATGTGTAATATGTTTGTGTTTACATTCGAGATGGCACAGTCTCATGCCTATGTCTCTGTCTCTTTGTGTGAACGTGTGCAGATGTTTTGGTGGCACTGTATGGTTTTGTATTACCCATCAATATTTTTTTGTTTTTGCTATTTTCATTTGTCTGATTTTCGACAGGTTGGCGGCGTTTGTCATTAGGCAATAATTCCCTTTTGTTTTCTAATTTTTCGAATAGGTGGAAGACAACAGCAGCTGTTCCCACATTCAACATTGATTTGGGTCATGGTGCCAGGGACTTTTGTTAACAATTTCAACAATAAATTAATAGTATTGAATTATTTTTGGCATAGCATCCACAAAAAGATTTGAACTAGTTATATGTATTTTTAAATAGCTATAAAAATGCTTGAATGATTTGATAAACAACATCTTTAGTTCAAAATTCAAATATATACAAAACTATGAATTATGTGGCAAACTAAGTTTTTATCTGCACATTTCTAATTAAGTAAAGTTATAGCAGTATATTTGCATAGGCAAATTGAATATCAGAAAATTCTAAGAATATTGTTAAATGTTTGTTTCCAAATTCAACAAAAACGATAAACTATAAATAATAATTTTGCAGAATATGAATGAACGGCAAATGAAATAAATTTCCATACACAAATATCGATTGATCAGCTCAATTGGAAAAGGTGATGTAGAGTAAATAATGCTTTAAATAGTACTGTACGATAAATGTATGTGAAGTGACTCACAGCTGATGCGATGCGTTGATTGAAATTTATTGTCTTAAGGCAATTCCTGGCAAAATTGTATTCAATTGAGTAGAAGTTTCGCTTTGGCGCTATCTTAACTTAATAAAGTTCATAAAGGGCATACGAAAGAAGGGATCTGCCTGAGGCTCGTCAGGAAGTGGGGGGGGGGGCACATGGAAACTGTTGACAAGTTGCTTGGCCCCTACTCAACCCAAATGGACCAAAAACTTTTCAACACCTTGGGCAAATAAATGCGTCGCTTGCCGCTGCGGCAACCCCTCGGGTTGCCCCTCCAGGCAGCATCGGGCGACCCCCTCCCAGTTGCTAGCTGCCTGCTGCTTATATGCTTGTCTATTTTTATTGGTACAACAACAGCACATACATTGTGTACATACATGCGTATTTATTTACCTTTTTGACTTCATAAATCCAAAAATGTTTGAGTTGCTTGGCTGCCGTTGTTTTGAGACTTCAATTTGATATTGTCGTAGTTTTCAGTTTAGCTTCATTTGTTCACATTTATTATTTTTTCTTTTGTACTTTGTTCACACTTTGATTTGTTGTTATTTGATTTAAATTTTTGCTTCGTTAATGTTAGCCCGCAGACATTGTTATAATACGAAAACAAATGTTGATCAATTTAAATTCCACAGCATCAGCTAATTAGTCATAGAATTTCATTTAAATTTGTATTTATTATTCTTGTGCGACTCTATTTTAAACTAACGCTTGCCTCATGCATATTTTGGCAGATTAACACAATAAAAATAATTTTGTTTTGATCTTCGGTTTTATTCGTCGCTTGTCGAATAAATTCTTTTTATTTCCTCAAACTTGCACAGCACAACTTGTATTTTTTGCTTTTACTTCTTCCTTTTGCTATTTTCTGTATTTTTAGTTTGTTGTTTTTATGTTTGCGTTGTTTTTTTTCTTATTTTTTATTGATAAGTTTGATACAGTTTGAAAAGTATCTGCTGGATGCACAGACTGCAACTGTATGTTGTAAAAGCCTCGAGGAACAGTATTTTTCAAAACGTGCGAGCCGCGTGTGTCCGCAGCGTGTGCCTGCAACTGTGCACGTATGCGTATGCGTGTGTGTGTGTGTGTGTGAGTGTGTGTGCGGCCGGCTGCTAAAAATATCCGTGAGTACGCGCACTGCCGCCGCTGTCTGTATCTATGTATCTGTATCCAATAACCCGAGATGGCGCACAAAAATACACGTCGCCCGTCGCTGCTGCTTGGAGAAAGGTGCGTCTCCGTCTCCGTCTACGTCTCCGTATTTGTCTGAGTGCTGCGTCCGCTTGCAGCGCCTGTCCGCTATGCACTGAGCAGCGTTTTACGCTGTCGTCGTCGTCATCAGTCGTCAATGTCGTCCACTCAGCTATGTGCATCTATGTGGGGACAGCAGCAGCAGCAGCAGCAACAGCAACAGCAGCAGCAGCACTTGGCTTTGACTCCGTTAGCCAAGTCAGCGAGTAGGCTTATTGACTTGAGGCTGTCTGTTTTTGTTGTTGACTTGGTTGCCCACACAGAACACGATCCGGGAACCCGGCCACCGGCACTTGTCTGTTGCGCTGAGCGTGCGGCGCACTATTGAAACGATCAATGAATGAAATGCGGCATTAAAAAGCAGCACTTTACGTTTGTATCTTACAGATACGACTACGAGCTGGAAGCGAGCCTCGCACAGCCGACCAATAAACCGCTAAACCCACTTCCACCGTCGAGATCGTTGCTCGCCCAAAACGCCAACGCCAACGACGACGTCAGCGTCATTGAAGCCGCAACAGAAACAGAAACCCGTTCTTAGTGCTCTCCACTCGATCCGCTCGCACCACTCACCTCACCCACTCACCCACTCGTTCCACTCGGCTTGTGTGGGTGTCTCTGCGTTGGCAGGCCGGTCGGTTCAGTTCGGAACTGCTCTTGAGTGACTTTTTCGTCTACACTTTTGATATTCGTGCTGAGTTTTCGTTTTCATTTCGAGTTGAGCTCATTTCGCTCGAGTGTTCTCCGAGATTTTGTTTGTTTTGGACAGCGCTCTGAGCGCTATGATCTAATATTGCCAGCCAGTTATTTATTTAAATTTATTACTAATTTTTTATTTATGTCGCTGCTTCGTCGCTTGACATTCATTTATATATCACTCAAGCATTGTTATGGCCAACTATGTTTTCATTTCTGACTACCTTCGAGATTTCTAGGCAGATTTCAGAACTTCAATTGATCTGGTTAAAGCATAAACATAGAAACTACTCAGAATGATGATCGCATAGCTATGTTTGTTCATCTTCAGCATGTTAATTAAGTATCTAAATTGTGTTAAGTATTTTGAGTGCACAATCTATCAGTCGTTAATAGCTAATTTGAATAATATGTTTTCTTATTTAATGGATACCTTACACAAAAGAGGTGTGCTTTAACATCATTTCAAATATATTTCCAATTTGTGTGGTTGTGATCTTAAATTTAATATGATTTACTGACATACTAAATAACTATGAATTGTTTGATATTGAATTTGAAAAGAATTCGAGCAATCTAATGATAATGACTAACAAGTTAAATATCAGAAAATCATACATATAAATTTATATTTACAGTTTACTAATCTGTGCGATTTGCATGTCATCAAGATTAGTCAATTTCTAATGAGTAACAAAGGGAATTTTTTCAAAGAATACCGCACTGATTCACCCAGAGAGATCTGTATTTAAAATGCATAATATTGTATATGTATTTACAGCTGCAAGTGTTTTGAATGTGCCTCTTCTAATTATATCTATATGCAAATCTATCAATTTATTGCATCGCTTAGGCATTTACTTGGCATTTAAATCAGTTGAGTTGCTTTCAATGTTGCATTCGATTGGCTCGATGTTGATCTCTGTTATATAACAATTGTGTTATGGTCATTTATTTTAGCAAATATTTATAATTATAAGTGGCTGCAGGCAATCGGTAATTGCAAAGTGGATTTGCTCCTGCGGGCAATACAAACTTGCATGACGACATTCATGAACATGTGCCGTATTCACTCGAGTTACTGTTTGATAAATGGCTAGTTTATCGACAGACCGACTGAACAACTGATCGACTGAACGACTGATCGACTGAACAACTGATCGACTGAACGACTGATCGACTGAACGACTGAACGACTGATCGAGCTAACAAAAACAGCAGCTGCCTGCCAGACTGATCATTTGTCAGTCGACCAATTCGTCATTGTTGGTCTTTGCTTTTTTGTTCTGCCACACATAAACATATTCATCATGATGATAACAATTAAATTTGATTATAATTTTTCAACAGCATCGTCAGTTGTAGAAGTTAGCTGCATAAATTTGTTCATGTCGCAAGGTCAGCGAGTGAAAAATTAAGGCATGCAACATTAATTTGATTTGCGTGCGAATCGTGACGCTTTTGGGGAGTGACTGCTCTCTGGGGCTCCAAAAGACACAAACATAAAAAACTGAAACATACATGCTAAAAATGCTTATATATGTGTACAAATTGGCCAATAGCATTTGGCCATAATATGCTGACAACTTAATCTACAGCCAAGTCCAAAGACAGGAACACGAACAAACGCGCCATAATTAAAAATACAAACGTCACATTCTGATTATTTTTATGCGATTTTTGTTGTTTTTTATTTAAATTTTTTTATTTTTTTGTTAGTGTTTTTTTATGCTGAAAATCAGCAGAAACTTAGGCGATGGGGTTTGTCTTAGGTTTTTTCATTTGAGCTTATAATACTTAGAATCGTATTTGAATTTTATTTGAGCTGATGCTAATTTACTCATTTGCTTTTTAATTTGATTTTGAAGAAATATTTCAGTATTTTTCAAGTTACGCTCTTTGGTCAGTTCTTAGTTTTATATGGGATACCCCTTTTCGGTGACGCCCCTGCTGATGAATTGCTTATGCAAATGTTCTAAGGCGGCTGTCTATTCACGCATTTGAATTTTCTACTCGCTTTGGCTTTTAATTACCAGCTTGCAAATCGCATTTGCCTCAATATGGTCACAAAGCGCGATTCGAAGTCTATCAGTCGTTTTCGGGGGTACTGAACGGCGACGATTCGTAGTGCTCTCGCTTGGGAAGTCTGTCCATTTATGGCGCGCTTTGGGAAAGCGGTGAGAAAGCAAAGTCTCCGCCTCAGACTCAGTCACAGTCACCGACACAGTCTCAGCTGTGTTGGCTAATTGTGAGCATCGCTTTGGGCCAGCTTCTTGGCAAGTTTGTTGGCGTTGCCGTTAACTGAGCTTTGCGTTGGCGTTGGACTGACTTATGTGCGAGGGCGTCGCGATGTTGATTTTATTTATATTTTACGTAAATTTATTATTTTACAAATATTGTTATTGCCGCTTTCAAGCGGAAATACACTCGAACTGCCAGCCAAGCAGCCACCCACGCCTCCAATAGAGGAACTCAAACAACAACCACCTGCACTCTGGGCCACTGCGGCGACTCATTCATTCATTCATTCATTCATTCACTCAGCCACTTGGGGAAGTGGAAGCTGCTTGGAATGAGAATGATATTTGTCTATCTTTGGCTGAGATTGGAATCGACCATCAAACTGTGGAGCGGAAGTGCCGCGCGATTAAGTTGTTATTTCCAATTAATTTCAACGCATTTCCATTAGGCGTTTTCTTGTTTTTAGACACAAATAATTTACGTATTTGACGGCCGCCTAGAAAGTGTCCATGGCTGTTTAACCTATGTGGGTGTGGGTTATATCAATTCACTCTGGTTTTTATGAATGACATGGTGTAACCAACAATATCTTTTGTGGGCTTTGAAAAGTTGTAGTTAGACAAACAATAATGTTAATGAGATCACCATTTTCATAACGAGCATGTCGTTGTAATTCATAAAGACAAATATCTTTAAAAACTTAAGCCTGAGGTAAAAATAAATAATTTATTAGCAGAAAACAAAATCACACACAATTTTAACATTTCTTAAATACGAAAATGTATTTTTGTCATCTGTTCCAGGCTCCTGAAATTAAATAATTATGAATTTATCAATAATGCTCTTGCAGTTAAGTTAATACATCAAACATTACAAAAGGTATTTTGGTGCATGTTTTATTAAATCGAGTGACACATTTGCAGTGGGCACAAAATCTAAATATCTAATCTGATGTGGAAATGGATTTGTTGTAGGCGTAGCCTAAAAATTGGTTTGCTTAAAATTACTCAAACTTATTGCTTAATACACGAGTCGGATTAATCAGTTGTAAAATCTTTTAGATTAACTAATGACAGCGAAATTGACTGACAACCTGAGAATTAATTCCTGTCTAATTTTAACATGGCTCCTAATAAAAAAAAGAAACACGAAACTACAAAAACTGAGAACTATTATAATCTAAAACTAATCGTGTGTTAAAATTAATACGCATTCACTGGCTGTCTGACAAAGCAAAACAAATCACGAGAAGGCGCTAGAAGTGGCAACTGCAAAAGCCAAAGCGCCAGCTGATGTGTCGTGGCCAAGAGGCAGAGACGCAAAGAGGCCAAGACGCGGAGACAGCAGCAGATCTTTGCCAGTTAATCGTGAGCGATGGCTGTGACTCTCAGTGTTCGTTTGTGTTTTGTCTGCTGCTCATTGAAACGTGATTTTGACTTGTGATTGCCCATTTATTGTTGTTGTTGCTGTTGTCTTTTTATTTGGTTGGCCGTCAACATTTAAGTCGTTTAACATTATATATCAGTTGTGTTGCCAGTTGTAATCCCCCAGCAGCGCTGGCGTCATCAGTTTGGCTGCTGTTGCTGCTGCTGCTGCTGTTTATGTTTATGTTGTTTGCTTTTATTAATTTGACTTCAATTAATTACGCTACAAATTGTCAACAAAACGTAACCGCAGACGCACAACAAATCCGTCCCAATAGCCACCAGTTAACAACCCAATGGCAAACTCCACATTGACCACAAAACCGAAATGAACAGCAAACATGACATTGGCTAAGCAAGGACACGGATGCCAAAATGCTCGACATGCTTTAGCCCGACAAATGTCTGTTGGCGGTATTAACTCATCAGTGGCAGCAACAATAATCAGATTCAAAATCAGGCACCAAACGAGCGGACTAATATTGATTTGGAGCAATTGAATCAGCCTCCCTGCTGCTAATTATAATTGTTGCATGCAAATGAAAATGATCAGATAGCTGCTGGGTGCTAGTTGCTCGTTGCTGTTTGCTGGTTGCTTTTTGCTGGTTTTGCTGTGTGTTGCCGCCTGCTGACCCACTGATGAGTGAATAAATGCGTATGCAAACTGACAGGCGGCAATAATTTCAGCAACTTGTCAATGCTGATGCTCATCAAAGTGACTTCTCTCGTGGGCATTCTGGTGGCACCCCCGAAAAAGTTGACACAGCGCCAACGTTAAACGCCAACGCCAACGCCATTTGCTGGCCGACATGCCAGTCCGTATTTTATTCGATATGTGTGTGTCTGATTTCTGATTTATAAATACAGTAGCTGAAATAAAGGGGTATGTGCCACATCGGTCAGGTGAACTAGTCAGCTGAGGCTGAAGGCGTTGCGAATTGGGTTAGCTTCGGCACGGACTATAAATTCTCAAATACAATACACATAAAAAACACATAATATGTCATCAGTCAGTCGGCCCAAACACACTGATTTGAATAGTTTTTAAATATGATGTGACTTTTATATGAGAAGAGATCAAAGATACGAAAACTTTTAACTACTTAACGATAAAAAATAGAGCCTTAAGCAAAATTAAATATTAATAGTCTGACCTAATTCTATTAACCCCGTGTCATCATGCCTCAAAACAATAATATATAAAAACGGTTGAAGTATTTTTTATTTGTTAATGGTACGAAATCTGTGAAATATGCTTCTCAGAAGTGGCAGATGATTAATTACAGGCGATACGCTTTAAAGCCTTTGAGTTGTGGACAAATTGTTTAGTCTTTCATCTTGCCAAATTGCAATTCATGTACAGTTACGCATATTAAAATGCAATTAAAAAATAAAAAAAAAAAGTTCACAAATATCGAAAAAAAAATAAAGTATTAAGAAATAAGTAGTCAGAGAATTATTAAATTATGACAGCATCTATTTTTATACTACTGAAGTCAGGTATTTAAAGATCATCAAGCTGCGAGCTATGAGCTGTGAGCTGTGAGCTGAGAGCTGTGAGCTGAGAGCTGAGAGCGTCGGCGGTGTTTGTCACATCGCGAATGTCGCCTTGGGTTTCGGGCTGTAATTGCAAATAATCAGCGTCAATTGGCGTGGCCAAAACGCTGTGGCGCTAGCAACGAGGCTCACAGCCAAAAAAAAACCCGTCGAGCGGACAAGGAGATAAAAACAAAGAGAATAGGCGGCAAATAAAGTGGCCTACGCACGGTCCACACAGAGCAAGAGACACCTACCCAGGGCAATAAAAACGCGTTTCAATTTCAAATTGATTGCCATTCGGCTATTATTATTATTTTTTGGTATTTATATTGTTATTTCGCTTTTAATGATTGTTGATGTTGTTTGGATTGTTGTTGCTGTTGCTGTTGTTGTTGTTGTTGCTGTTATTGCTTTTACTACAGACACTAGCTGGGCGCTAAATACTCGTGCGAAGTTTTTTGTTACTGGAGGCCACCAGTGTTTCGGCTCAGTTTGGCGCCACCCCCACAAAAGCATACATTTTTGGCACGTTTTTCTATTTGTTTTTCTCGCTTTCTCGTTAAAAAAAAGGCGCCTTTGGCGAGGTAAGAAACCGAACCTTAAGACGCAGGCGTAGCCGCCACCGCAAAATGCTCATTAGATAAACAAGCAACTCATTCGTGAGTTTGGGTCAGTGGCAAAAGTTGGCCAAGTCAATTCCAGCTTGAAAATGAACTAAAAACCTTGATTATAATTATAATAAGTAGCATGTTTAGCATGTTTGCAATTTTTAATGGCAAATCGCATCTTTCTGAATTACATTTTAAGCGTAGCAAATTATTTAGCAGCTATTACGTAACTTTATATTTAAAAAACACATCAACTTATTTTAGATTTCCTGTATTTCGGATGCTATACAAAGATGATTGCCTTTAGCTTAACAAATATTGTTTTTTATGGTATCTACAAAGAAAATATATATTTGTATATCTATATTAAAGTAAAAGTAACAAACAAATATTTTTGAATTTTATGCAATTGTCAGTAATAAATTGAAAAAGTGTTTCAATAAAACCTTTTCTATTTGAAGAGGGTTTTTACCTGTCATCCCTGTTCTCCGTCTTTTATGTTTCCACTAAACATAATATCCTGTCAGCCTGCTTTGTTTTTGGTTTTTTTGTTTTTTTTCATTTGATATTTTGTTTTTATGTTGCGACCAATTGGCTACCTTGGATATGCATTGCGCTTTCCCACAAGTCAAGCATTTGAAATGAATCAAAGTGGTTGGCTCTATTGGCCAGTTCTTATTGCCTTGTAGTTACATATACGACGAGTGGTAGTAGTACACTCGTAGTCGATGTTTATTTTGAGTTGTGAGCTGTACCCTTTCCTAATATGGGCAGGCCGCCATCACACACTTGTAAGCGAGATTGTGTGTGTCGCTTGTACTGGCTTGTGCAACATATCCAATTGGAAATGAAAAACTCTGACCTACTAATCACCGAGCCAAAAAGCCAATAAGAGTCAACAACAGCAACAGCAACAGCAGCAAGTGCCACAAAGCAGACAACGACAACAACAACAACAACAACAACAACAACAAGCAACGTTGTCGACAGGCCCAAGAAATCAAAAGATGGACAATAACTTTAAACCAGTTTTGTGCTGTCGAGCCTTGTTGCAAGTTGGCCTAACGCTTTTCGCTTGTACTGAGAACTGTTTGCAGCGCAAATTTGTTTTGAATTTGATTATATGAAGTTATTGGGCGCACAGGTTGCCCCACTGAGGCAGAAACAGACACGGAGACAAGAGACCGGAGATCTGAGACCAGAGACCAGAGAGTCTAAGCCAGCCCCAATTGACATTTTATGCCGCATTAAACAACAACTTGTACATGGGACAGTTTGACAGACAGACAGCGGAGAGACAGCAGAGAGACTGAGGCCAATTGCAAATTGCGGCGTTTCACAAAAATTATTATGTTAAATTTAACTGGAAATAGCACACAAGGACATTTGCGCATGCGCCCCCAGACGGCGCCAAATCGTCGACGGCGGCGTCGCCGATTGTTGGCTAAATTGATGATGACAACGTTTGTCGACGACTGCGATTTGATTTGGAGTCGAGAGACGGGCGAGGCTTTTCAGCGAAGACAGAGAGTCGAGAAGTTGCAGAGATTATCGTTCGTTTTGTTTTGTTTTATGTTGCTTTGGCATAAATTTCAATTGCTCGCATTTAACAACAATTTATAGCAAATTAAATTTTCGTGCAGCCGACGATGATTGGCTGCTGATAGGCGTGTTGCGACTAGACGGTCGCCGTGGAGCGCCATCTATTGCCTGTTGGCGGCACTGCCATGTGCATATAAAGTAATTTTCTGCTACATTAGGTTTGCGTTTACCGAGATGGCAAATCGACCCAGTATTACAGCCATGCCACGACTCCAAAATACGCTTCCCTGAGTTGAAAATTAAAGAGTTATTCGCGTAGGTATTAAAGTGTGATATATAGGGTATAAAATATGATGTACATAAACCATTTGATTGATTAACGCTTAGGCTAAACTATGTTTTGTTTGCTTAACAGCTTTTGCTGTCTTGGCCATAGTTGGCGTGTTTATGACCCAGTTGCTAGTTGAATGTGAGCTTCAAATGATTCATATTTATTTTGGAAATCTACGATTTACTCAGAACTTTGTTGCAAATACAAAATTTCTCTTCTTGAGTGAAATATTCGACCTTTAAAAAAATGGAAGCCACTTTACTCTTCTACAAATAATAAATGTGAGTCTATAATTAAAAATGTAATTTTTTCAATCCTAACATATTTTCAATGAACCCTTTTTTGCTTGCTTACCTTTCAGACGGGAGTAGCCTGAGGCATGAAAAGGGCATAAATTAGGTTTCGCCTTTATTTTCATATGTTACACTTTTTTAAGTTTTAATATTAATAAATTGCACATAATTTAATAAAATCATTTATCTACATGCCTATCATATTTTAATTAATTCTCTTTCATCTTCATTTCGTATACTTTTTAATTAAATTGAGTTGCCCATTTTTGGGGAGGGGAGAATTAGCCCAAGAGAAGACACATCGAAGCTTTGGGCGAGCGAGTGGAAACAATAGCTCGTTTATGTCGGAATAAACAATCTTGACCTATTCTCTGTTACCAGTTGCATGTTCAATGAGTAATGCCTCTGTTTGTGTAGCGCAACAATTAAATGGAATTATTATAGATTTGTTTGGAGCTGCTTCTGCTACTTCTGCAACTTCTGTTGTTCGTTGGCTTGTTGGCTACGTTCCACGTTGCCATTAGCCAACTATATCGCCCACTAGACCAGGGCAAACGGAGCAATCCGGCAGCATCGGCAGCCCACATCAAATGCTCCACTTAGACGCGCTCCATTGTTTCCGCATTCGATTAAAAATGATAAATGCCTCACTGCGCTCAAGTGAAACAAAAAAAAATAAAGAAAGAAAAAGAAGCCGAAAAACAAAAGCAGAAAACCACAGACGAAGTCACTGACTCTGGACCCAGTTTGCTTAGCCTGGTTGTTTGGCTGCGGCAATCGCCTCATTTTCTTAACCATTTTTAATGTCTCGCTTATGGCTGCTGATAAGTGAAGAGCAATTCTTTTTCATCCATTCTTTCCCATGCCCAATGCACGCTTCGATCTCAGGCGTAATTATTTGATTAATTTTATTGCTTGTATTTCAGTGTGCGTGTGTATCTCTGTGTGTGTGTGTGTGTGTGTGTGTGTGTATTTGGCTGGACTGCCTTTTGGCGCTGTCGGTTAAATATATCGCTTATGCTTTTATTAAATTGCACGCATTCATTAACTGCCAGCAATTTTCGGGGCACTGCCTGTAACAGATGCCGCCCACCCGCCTCACGCTTCTACCACCCGACATTTTTTTTGGTTCTATTAATTGCTTATATCGTTGAAATTAGTGTTTTCACATGATTATTACAATTATTGATTACGGGAGCAATTGCCGTAAATTGCAGCCACTTGTGCCAAGCGATCCCCACATTTATGGCCACAACCAATTAGTGCATATTCCAGTGCTAATGGCAAATTTATAGCATTTAAACTCAACCACATAAGTTTATTAAATGCCAAATATTTTACATGTTGCGGGCGCCATTGCGTCAAATGAACATTGATTCACAGTCAAATGCTCAAAGCGACCGCAAACTGACCCCTTCCTCAAAATACATATAAGTTTTAAGACGGATTCTATTTAAATATTGATGTTGAAATTAAATATTTAAGTTCAAGTTCCTTCTGGTTTTCCTTTTCAAATTAAAAATGGCAAAGAAGGTTATATTGGTTTGGTGGAAGGAATGCAACAGACAGGAATATATGCCGACCACATAAAGTGTATATATTCATGATCAGCATGAACTGTCGAGTCGATCTAGCCATGCCAGACTATCTGTGGGTTTATCTTTTCAGCTCGTGGAAAAAAGGATCTCTGATACTAAGAGAGCTAGAGACTCACGCGCATATGAAGTATATTTTATTTGATCGATAACTGCCTCCGTTTTACGAAAATCGATACATATCGACTTCCGATAGCATTAAAATTTTAAAGCAAATCCTTTCAATTGATATGTAATGTTCCTTGACTGTAAAATAGGTATAAAAAAACAGCAAAGTTACTTATTATCATTTCCATATAATTGCTTTCATTATTACCCCGAGAGAAGGAACGAAGCGAGTGAAGAAATATATATTGCCCAGATATCGATGAGTATACAATACAAGTTAAAAAATATAATATTCTTATAAAATATGAATGTCTAATCAATTAATGAGAATTCAAATGTGTTTGCTGTTATGCGATCTTGATTTTTATATAACATTATTACACACACATATTTATTTGATTATTCTTATTCATTCTTTACAGAAGGTAACTTTGACTAACGAATCTTTATTACTTCGTTTGGTTCATAATCAAGCCATAACCTGAATACTAAAAAAAAAACACATTGTCACAAAATTCTCAAAATCTTTCCAAGTGTTTGTAATCTGCTAAAAGTTGGCAGTCGATTTTTGTTTGGCTGTGACTGGACAATTTTTCCTCATTGCGACTAATTTGCCACAGACAAAAAATGACTTTATTTCGCGGGATGCTGCAGTCGCTGATTGTTGTTGTAGCCGTTTGCAACTTGCGGCGTTGGCGGCTTTTGGTCATTTGGTCGGGGCACTGCAGTGGGCGCAGTTGGACAGTGTGTCCAACTAATAAACATAAAGAGTAAACAAGTCCATATATGGTTATGTCGGTCAGCAGTTTTAAGTATTGCTGTGGTGCCATCATTGTATTGCTTTATTTATTTTAAGTTTTTTCTTACATTGTATTTTTTCTTTCTGTTTCATTTTTTTTTTTCATGCATTTTTCATGGTTCCATCCTTGGCTGGGGCATTGCAAATTGACAAACCGTTATGCGCTGGCGCACTGGGAGAAAGTGCCTGGCCCCGAGAGGGCCTTAGGTTAACTCCAATTGCACTGCGTTGGCGTTGCCATTTATTGTGAAATATTAAAATTATACAAGCAGCTCCTTAACAAGACGAAGACGAAGACGAAGACGACCAAAACGCAAACGCAAACGACGACGATCGCGGTGAGAAAATGAGCAATGCGACAGTTTGCATCTGCATTTTATGCAAAGAAAAAAAAAGGCAGTAAAAAAACTGCATCAGTGCAACGCAATAGCAGTTGCAAGTTGCTGGCTCCCAGTCCCACTGCGGTTATCGCCATGACAGCTGTCAATCAGTTGCTCTTGGCATAAAAAGGAGGAATACAAATAATACAAAAAAAAAAAAATTGATGCATCGCTGCCACGAGAAAGTTGGCAACTTTAATTGTGCCGGCCGTTCAATTAGCGGTACAAGTGATTTTATAGCGCCCGCTACCAATTCATTAAATTTAAGGACTGCTCCTGCTTAAATCAAGTGCACATCAGTCCTCCAAAAACTGTGGCCAAAACTGCCGCTACCTGTCGCTGGGTGTTGGCCCAGAAATTAACAGCCATAAAAGGACGGCGGCAAGTGCTCAGTGCAAGTGCTGCTGCAAGTGCTGCTGCATAAGGGCACATTTGGACGATTACTTTATTTACGCACTGTATTTACGTTGATTTATGCAGTCACTAGTCGGCAGAGAGGCACCGCACTCTGGGTCCCTTCATATTGTTAATTGCACCAAAATGCAGGTATTTTGTTTGTTTTTTTTCCACCTTTTTCTTTTTCTTTTTTTTGTTTCTTTTGCGTCTTCTTCTTCTTTAGTTTGAGTTTTTGGCGCTGCCAAAAAAAGATACACAGCGACAGTTTTTGCACAGACATCGATAAAGTGGGCGACAGTTTCGTGGCTGAGAGACCTTGTTGCTGCCCGCCTGCGCCTGTCTGACTGTCCTGGCTGTTATGTTCTGTTCTGTTCTGTTCTGTTCTGTTCTGTTCTGCCAAACTCATTAAAACGAATCCTTTTAATGGCCAAAAGTTTGCCATTGCTGCCGCTGCCATAATCAGTAAAATTAAGGCCATGCCAGCTGAAGGCTGAAAGCTGTTCGTTGCCAATCTCGTTAGCATTCGGCTTGAACATTATACACAAAAGCCATAAGCAGTTGTTGGCTAGTTTCATGCATTTTTTATCTCAGAGATTGGCTATAACCTTCGACTTGCATTTAAAAATACTTTTTTTTTGTATATTGAAAACTAATTAGCCAAGTAAAAGTTTTATACATGATTTATTACTTATAATTAACGTATATTAATTTTTTACATTTGCCAAGCACAATCTATTACATAAATTTTTTAATATCATTGTTTATTGAATTTAGCAGATATAAAAATGAATAATTATATATATATATAAATAATATATTATATATAAAAAACCTTAAGATCTTATCTCTAGACTTATGTGTAAATGATGATAGTTGCATCAGTCATAAGCAATTTAAATATGTTGTAACGACATTTACGCTAAGGACTCAGTGGAGGAAAAAATCAGCTTAGTTGAGTTTATACAATGTTTAAGTAGCTCTCTCACACACACACGCACACACAAATAAAGTTTATACATGGTAGTTCAGAGTTATGTGGCTAGATTTAATATTGGCAACAAGTACTCAAAGGAGCTGCTTAAAGGCGACAACTTGTGTGTCATACGCGACGCAACTAACAACTTACTTAAGTCAACAAACGAGCGGCAGAAAATACACTTACACTCAACAACACACACACACACACACACACACACACACACATATGGAGACACAGTCACGTCACACTGAATAGGCTCAAAGCAGTAGCTGAGCGACATAAGCGTGCAGTTGCCAGTCATCCAAGTGGATAGGGGGTTGCTTGTAGCGGGGAGATGGGGCACAGAGGGGGGCGGTGTTGCAGACATTTCTGTCAGCTTTTTTGCCAATGCAGAGGACCTTATGCACGCCTTCCAATCGCCCGCCCGCCCCCCTGTCTAGTACGTGGCCAAGCTGCACTCCGTCGCACTAATTACGAAAACTCAGCACGTTTTGGCCTGGCTGTGTGCCTGTCCCACTGCCCCACCGTGCCCCACAGTGTGGTGGTAAGCGAGGCGGGTGATCGCCCGGGTGCCTGAGTGGTTAAATGCTGCAGTAATAGCGGCAACATGCAACGCGACAGTCGGTAGGTTGGCGGTGGCACAAAAGTTAAAACATTGCGGCAGCAATAAAAACAACATTTCGCTTCGGATTTAGCTTTGGCTTTTAGCCTCACGATGCCCAGCTGGGGGTTGCTGTAGCTATGGCCATGGCTTTGGCTATGTATGTAGCTGGTTAACAGTATTACTGATAGCTGCCAGGTCCGCTTCCAGCCGCACGGCACAGACTGCCACAGTTTCACCAAAGTCAATGTCTGTGGCTGACATCAGCCGCAGCATAAGCAACGTAATGAGAAATGCATCAATGGCACAAAATTGTTTGGTTTTGCGGCTTGCTGCGGGGTGCAACAAGGATTTCAATCTGCAGCCAATAACAATTACAACGGCATTCATTGTCAACAAGGGCAACCAGCTTGAATTATGAATCCGGGCAAATATTACATAAAGTGGAACGAAAAATAAATTCCAAGCAAAGATTAATTTGATGTGTTTTCTCTGCTTTCGGGTAAAGGTCGTCTGTTTACGTAAGATTTGTATCAATTAGTATAAGTGGAAAGTTTAACATGTCAAGCAAAGAACCAAGAAAACTAGCTAAATATTAAATGAGAAGCTTTGCGACTAAGTTGCTGAAAGTCATACTAAGCAGCAAGGCAACTAAGAAGTCGAGAAACTAATTGAGATGTTGAATAAAAAAATGTAATTAAAAGTGTAAAGCTGCTTAAGATGTTAATAATGGAGATACTCGGAAATTAACTGATGAAAGGTAAGGTAAATAAGAATTAAATAGAGAGGACAGATATAGACAGAGAGAGCGACTGTAAAAGTGAGAAGTTCACTAAAAGCTGAGGCAAAATGGTCAATTTATTGATTAGCAAAGCGAGACAAGAGAGGCAAGAGCTACTCGGTAATTGCAATGTTAAGTAAATCGAGACTCATTTTGAAATGTTGATAAAAACAAAATGAAATTCTGCTAAGTAATCTAAGACAGTGGGCAAGATAAAGTTAAAATATTCGGCAAAATTACATAGCCAACATTTTCTCGTTTCTCTCCGTGTTCTATTTGCAATTGCTTCTCTCTTTCTGACTGCAACTGCAATTTTGCTTCTGAAAGCTTTTTAGATATCAGATTTAAATCACAATGTTTAAGCTGTGTATACAATTATTACCTTAACTAGTTGAAGTCCCAGAAAACTAAATAATACTACCTTTGACTGGCAAGAAATCCCAGCTGCTGTTTATATTCTTAAATTATAAATGAGTTTCTTTGTTTAACATTTGGATTGCTTCTTAGGTGGCTCCATTGATTGTCCTGCAGGTGTTGTGGCAGAATAGCAAATTCACAGTTAATAGTCATGCAATCCCCTGCGCACAGCCACACACACACACCCATACACCACACACACACACAGTCGTTCTGCATAGGAAGAACTGAATTGCTAGAAAAGCGAGCTAGGAAAGGAGCAGGCACCTATCCCATGGCCAGGCATTTGATTTGCAACTAACGACACGGTTTATTTTTCCTTTTCTTGTATAGTATATTGTATAGAAAACGCCAACTACATATTTGCAATCTTTATGTCGACTACATGGCTATAAAAATAAATTACACAAAGCTTAAAACTTATGTGCATCAGGAAGAAAAATGGCTTATGGACGCGCTACGGAACAAAACGAATGAATCGAATTGGCGGCGCTTTTCGAGGGGAGCGGAGGGGCTGTGGTGCGGGGCGGCCAAATGACCAATCGACCTGACCCTCAAATGGCAACGTTGATGAACGTTATGGCCCTACTAGCTATAGTTGTCGTTGTTATTGGCTGCATGGCGTTCAATTGGAGCGATCCAAAAGTACTACACCGCCATACAAACACCACGACGAGAAAGAGTAAAGGTGCCAGCTAACAGCTAACGGTAAAGGTAAAGCTTTAAGCCGACAATGAAGACATTAACATGACCAACGACAGCGACAGCGTCGTCGCCGTCGACAAAACTCTGTGCCATGGCTCATCACATTAATCTTCTTAATACGCCCATCAATAATTCAAAGCCAAGGCATGACCAAACCAGACCGAACCAAACCAGACCAGAACAGACCCGACCACAGTCCGAAATTGTTGGAGTTACCTCTGTGTCCACATTGTTGTCCAATGAACGGACACGCAACCATTTACCGGCTATTGAATGTTGCCAAGTGTTGAGTGAATTATGACGCACAGTTTGGATTCAGTTCGAGTGGCCAACCTCCCACTGCTTAAAGAGACAGAGAGAGAGACTGAGAAGGAACGAGAGAGATAGAGAGCGAACTGTTTGTCGTACATCAAAATCAAACTATAACATACAAATATTGAACTCACCCGTATGCCACTTCAAATGGCAACCGACAATGAAACTTTATGGATCGTTAGCATTTGATTTATGCGCGGCTGCCGAAAAAAATCTGTGCTCAGTGCCACCTCAACTAGTAGATACCCTGTAGATGTCGCTAAGGTATCACAAATCACATTTGTATATTTGAGAAGCTAAGAGGTGCCTTTCAATTGATAAGAGTCGCTTGATTGATTATTGATTATAACTAATTGTTTAAGTACACAAATTTGAAGTGCATCTCCTCCTCTGGCTATTTTGCAGGGTGCAACAAGTAGTGAAAATGATTTCATATCACGTTTGTTCGTTTTGAGCCGCTTCTTGCTGTCCGAGTGAATGCCTCTGCATGTAATTGTATTTGAATGACATATGCATTCATTGGGGGCAGCATTCAACGGAGAGCGGTGAGCAGCGAGCAGCGAGCAGCGGGTCGAGATCTGTCCATTGTCCAATATGGCAGTGACAGGCCACCGGGCTCAAGAGGCGCCTGCCTTGCAGCACACCCCTCACGACATGTCCATTGTTTCACCTGGACAATGTGGCGTCCTGGGTTTCACCTGTGCCGTTTACCTTTGACAATTTGGTTCCGCTGCCTGGAATTTCTGGTTCAGATTTCGCCGATTTTGACGCCTCCGTCGGCCCTGGAAAGCCCACCATCGAGGCCATGCAAATGGGCTTTTGTTCATGCCGCAATTGTTGCCTCCATACATCACATTGTTGCAACATTTCGCATCTGTCAAACCTTCGTTTCAGTTTTTTGGCTTGTTTTTTTCACAACCATTATCAATTGTTGCTTAAGTGAGGCTGATTGTGTCAAAGGTTCGAGTCACGTGATAAGGTTTCGTCGTCCAACTGACTATAAAAGAGCTCGGCAGCAGTCCAAATAAATTAGTTTCTACTATTCTCAAGCAGCGACAAACAGTAAGTGGCAAAATTGCTGAAAACAACTCAAACTGGTACAGTCTGTTGTCAAAGAAAGTTCAATTCAAAGTGTCCTTCAACTGTATCAAAAAAATATACAAAAGATACTTTTGTTAATTCAATATTATCTGTTTATTTAAGTGCTTTATTCAGCTTTGTATTTGTTTAATTAACAAGATATTTTGATTTTTAGTCACAATTTGTATTAAAATGTTGCATTGTTCAAGTTATATAAATTATTTTTGATATGGAATGATTAAAAACAACATTTAATGTTAATTTATTAATCGGTTAGTATTTTATTTGTGAGTTAATTTGCAGTTAGCTAGGTCAGCATTTGATTTTGCAGTTCGTCTTTATAATCAAACATTTTATTATTTTGTTTACGTTGTTTTGTGCACGCATTTGTTTAACGGAGATAAGCGAAAAATATATTTTAGAAGTTTATTAATAATAAAACTCGATGATGACATTAATTATTTGATTTATTATGTATTTAATATAGTTAATTGCAACATGAACTTCTCGTGGTTTGGAATCTTTATCTTCGCAATGATTGCTGCCCTTGTCTCGGCTGGGTCATGCCCCTCCCCCTTCAAGAGCGACAAGGGCCTTTGCACCGCTCAGCGCACAATTCGCGGCGAATGCCCCAGCGGCTCCACCTACAAGATTAACGTGAACGCTTGTGTCTATGGTCAATAAGAGTTGAGCTGAGCCAAGTCGAATAAAATGTAACTGAATTATATTGAAATGTTGTTTTGATTTGTCTAACGGCTGAACTGCCTGGTGTTGTGCACATTTCACTATCAATTTGCGTGCCATTAACCCAATGAACAGCTGACCTTGTGAGCGCCACAGATGATCTAATCTAGTCTCAACTGGGTGAACTTCGTACACATCTGTCGCAGATAAGTCGCTGCTAATTCTCTATAAAAGCGCCCAGCTGCATGGAGAGCAATAAATAGTTCCATATTGCACTAGCTACAGGTGAGAACAGCACTTGGCACTTGGTAGGGTGTTTTGAAAAACTGCAATTGCTTCTCCCACACCGACAACAGGTAACTCTCAACTCAGCTAAATTATGAACTGCAAATGTGCTTGGCTCGTGCTGCTGCTGCTGGCAGTGCTCGGCAGTGCCTGGGGCTCCAGCTGTCCCACAGGCTTCAATGCCGAGAAGAATCTATGCGTGCAAGAGCGACCCGTTCATGGCACCTGTCCGCCCGGCTCCAACTATCAGCTGAACCTCAACAAGTGCGTGCACGCCTAAGCCTTCTCTTTTGTATGCATACATTTTATACTGATTTTCATACACATTGTGCTTATTAAAAGTTTTGTGCTTATTAAAACACTTTCATTCAGTTGTTTGTACTATCAATGAAACGTGTGCTGCCTGAGCACAGATAAGCCACACAAGTAAACATTTCAATAAAGAAGAAAACACAATTTGGCAATGCGAAGATTGAATAGCCTTTGCTTTAAAACACTGATCAGATACGGGAATACGGCTAAACAAGCACGTCTACAATGTATAATAAAGCTCATGTCGTTGAGCCAATTATTTTGACGCTGGTGGGCGCATGTTTTTGGCCAAAAGTTCAACAATTGCAGCAAATTAACGAACATGTCATGCGGCTGCTGCTGCTGCTGTTGCTGTTGCTGATGTCCAGGCCAACAGACAGACTGACGAACGAATAGACATTGGCCATTAGTTTATTACCATGTAATTGACTCAACGCTTGTCAGACAACATTTGACGTCGACATCAGCTCCTGCGGTTTTAATGTGCTGCATTTAATGACCAGACAGAGACCAAGACCAACCATCAACAGCAACAGCAGCAGCGACACTAGCACCACCAACAACAGCACCACCAACAACAATAACAGTGTTGACAGCGCATCAAAGTCAAAGCGGTTTGCCTGTTTGTCCGTCCGTCCGTCCGTCTGGCAGTCTGACTTGATTAGCGTGATTGGCTGCCTGCACTCTGGCCCCGCTTATCAACGTGCAATTTAAACGCTTTAACTTACGTAATCGAACGCCTCAAAGCTTTAGCCGGAGCTTAGTCTCAGCTCAGCTGGTTTGCGATCAATTCAGTGGTTCGGCGACTGCTATAAAATTCATTAAAAACTTTGCACCATTTTTCTTTAGCCACTGTAAATGCCTAAAAAGTGCTTGCAACATTTAACAGCAACAGCAGAAGAAAAAGTTTGCAAGTCCAAGCTGTCGACAGGATGTGCAGCAAACCCAATTGCATATGCCAATGTTACAAAAGTTTACTCAAACCAAACCCAGCTCGTCAGTGCTGACACTAACCTTAAAAAACAACTGAAAAAATCGTCAGCCTTTTTTTCTGAATCAAAGCTTATAATACTTATGAAATTAATGAAAGGAGATTAAATATATTTTATTATTTGAAGGTTATTACACTAATTTGACAGCAATGTAGATATTGTGTCCAATGCCGATCAGATATCGATAACTAACTGGTATCGCTACTGACTCGATTACTTGTTTCGGGACCAGAGAGCTCTGTCCACTTCGTGTTTGTTTATCTCCAATACGAAATACCACAGTTACTATAGTAAATATATAATTTTGAATACGACTATAAAACGACTTATTGGAATCAAATAATATTGTGCTAAGTTTAGATATCAGTTTTTGAACTGAATTATTTTAAAAATACTTGTTTCAAACATAATTCAAATGCATTTTTTCTAGCCAGACAAAAAGAAGCTAAAATCCAGCGCGAACTATTGCTGACACCATAAAATACCATTCTTGTCACCGGGGGTTGTAAATTTCTATGACTTGCATTAAAATGGTTCTCGAATGTTTCCGCCGCTCGGAGTTTCCTTTTGGCCTAAAAGTTTTCCTTGCCATGTTGGCTGGCAGGCAGGCAGGCAGGAAATAAGGAAATGTTTTCAGCAGTGCTATTTGCTGCCTGGGCACCGACATTTATCAGTCAGTTGTAGTGGCGCTGTCCATGGTGGCTTGTTGGACAATTTAAAACTGTCACAAGTGGCTGCCATACCACAGCCTCGTCCATGTCTTCATCCTCAGACGGCAATGTGCAACGCCGTTGGCACCCGCCAACTGTCAGAAAGGCTGCAGTTGCCTCAATAGCCGCATGTTTTCATGTGCCCTGGCCAAGATAGCGGCCGACTCCTTGCTTCTTATTCTCTGTTCTTCCTCTCCCCTCTCCCCTGTTTCCCGTTCACTGCCGTGCTGCAATGCAACTCACGCGTAAATATGACGAACGTAAGCAGTAAAGTTCTGGCCAACTGATAGCCAACACCAACACTGGCACCAACGACTGCAGGCCAAAACTTTTAAAAGACGTTGTCGCAAGTTTATGGCCCATAGTGCGCTCCTCCTTTTTGTTTCTATCTCTCTATCTCTCTCCCGCTCTCCCTCTTTCTCTCTCTCTCTGTCTCTTTCCTTTTCTTGGCTCTTATTATTCGTTTGGTTGTTGGCCGCATTTCAAGAATGTTGCATTTGTGTGCTCTTATCGGGCTCGGCTTTGTCCTGTGGCCGGTTGCAAAAAACGAAAGTGTGGCTATAATTTCGAGTTGTGTTCTGCTGTGTTTTGTCGTTGCGGCTGCTTCCTCGGCTCATTCTACATTTCTCCTGGCGTCAAACTTTATTGATGCTGACGCCGCAAGCTTCTTTGCAATTTGCTTAAATGCACCTCGAAAACATTCAGTATTTTAATTATGCTCTACATTTCCGTTAATGGGCTTGCTCTCTCAACGATAAGTCTTAAGATTTGTCTTTTAATTACAGTAAGCTCAATATTTATATTGGTTTAATATAAATTCAGTTCACATTTAAGTAGATATTGCTTCTTTTTTTTTTTTAAATATTCCTTCATTTTTATAGTAACATATTTTAATAATCATATTGACACCCTTGAAAAATATATTATTTAATTAAAGAAAAAGTTGTATTGATTCAATTGACATAATAATGGAAATCTAATTTTATTCAAAAAATATATATTTATTTTTTCCACATGTTTGCTCATTTTTGGTGGTATTTTAATAAATTGCAGCAACCCTGGTTTTAATTGCCGGAGGTATTTGTCTGCTTGTTTTGAGCGTGCATTTAACATTCCCAAAAACTAAAAACAAGATGGCGGCTTTGGCCTGCATTTGTTTGTGTGTGTGTGTGTGTGTGTGTGTATGTGTGTGTTTATTCTTGCCCCCAGGCACAAAAACTTAAATTTGAGTTATTTGCAAGAGTGGTGGTTAAAATTATAGTATAATTTTAGTGCCAGAGCAAGAGCAAAAACTTCAACAGAGACAATATGAATAAGGTGAAACTTCACATATCTGCTTGACACTCTAAGACTCTCTGTCTCTGGCTCTGTCTCTGCCTCTGTCTGTGTCTCATTTTCATTTTAGCCTTCCTGTCACGCCCATCTATCGTAAATAGGTTTAATGTGAAATGCAATGGGCGAAGCTGAGGCAAACTTCCTCCAAGACGACAGCTAAGTCCGGAGCGAGCATATGTTGCATGAATGCAAAAACGATGTATCTTAATCTGCACTGATGTGTGTTATGTGTGTGTGTGTGTGTGTGTGTGTGTGTGTGTGTGCTTTGTCTGTGAGTTCGAAAGTTTTGGTTGCCAATTTTCGCGTCGCCCGTTGCACCATTTTCAGCAAAATGGACGCCTTGTTAGCGGTTGACGGTGATGAATATTGAATTATTAAGCACCTGCGGTAAGCGTAAAATATTTAATTTAAGCCACTTGAGCGTTGTATTTTAATCAGCATTTTGGTAACACGCTGGTAGAATGACTTTAGCTTAACTCAGATGACATGCCATGAGAATTCCCATAGAATTTAACAATGTTTGATATTTGTGGCTGTAATAAGGAGGTGTTTGACAGTAATAGTCAACTCTGAGTTGATTGCATATTCTAAAAGTACAATTTTATTGTGTAATTTTCCGAGTTTCTACAAATCCCGTTGCAATATTTATGCAGTTTTCTTTCATTATAGCTTTTCTTGCAACCAGAAATTTTCTTAGGGCGCCTGCAACCCAAATGCGCATTGGGCAAGCAATTATGTAACTCTGTAAGTGGTTGACGTTAACGTTAACGCAATTTGACAACGCTGTTTTATAGTCCTTGGCCATTTGAAGTTTTTACGCGTTGGCTCGCCCCAAGGTTATCTCGACACTCAGCGCGACAATGCACCTCTTGCCCTTGTTTCTGGCTAAGTGTGTGCGCGTTTGTGTGTGTGTATCTGTGTGTGTGTGTGTGTGTGTGTTTCTGTGTAGTACCTTAATCCAGCAAATCAGCAGCTGCTACCTTTTAATTGCATTGCTGCTATTTCATTATTTCTACAATTTTGCTGCACTTCAAAATTTGTTGTTGGCCCTAAGTCCTTCGTCCTGCGTCCTTTGCCTGTTCCTTGCTACTCGCTTTTTTGCACAGTTTTATAGAAACTTATTTTGGCTTAAGTTTTATCTTTATTTCTTGCTCTGCGGATTAAAAGCAAATGGTAAAAAAAAACATGTGCAACGAGGGAAACATCGGAGCGCAAAATGAAAAAGGCAAAACTTTTTATTTGCTGTGACAAATTTTGAGCAGATAAAACTCAAAAACTTGTGCACGGTTTGCGGGCCACATAAATTTGGCATGCAGACCCACAGTCCCCTAACCCATGGAACTATCCCCCTCCAATTTCTGCTCAGGAACGTATACCGTGAGAAAAACGACAACTGCAAAGCTAAATAAAGAATTTTTTGGCAGAACTAATGCGGCGCATTAGTCAAATGTCAAATTTATTTGGCGAAGAAAACAATTTAAGAAAGTCAACTCAAGAAATTACACTAGTCGTCTGGCCGCTTTTTATACACACCTAGGAAGAGTTATCTCTTTCAATCGAATATGCTGAGTCAAATAAAACTCAAAGTAAATATTTTCTTAAATAATTAAGTAATATTGATTTTTGTGCATTTTTGGACTATTACATATTATATTTCGCTCACAGGAGGAAACAATTTATGATGTTGCTAACGTTTAATGCTGTTATTTGTATAATACAGTGTTGCACAGTGTTAGGTTATTAGTGTTAGTGTTATTTGAGATTACATTTTGGCATTGACTTTGCGGCAGAATTGGGTTGTTTGCTAGTATTTTGTATACGCCAGATTGCACATGGTGCCTTTGAATGCTATGCAAACGCCGGAAGTGACTTAGGAGGCGTTGAATTTATGGGCGATGGGGCAGAAATGTACACTGCTGCACAGCTGGCAGCAGCCATTGATGTACGCTATGTGTGGCGGTGGCATGAGTTATGGGTCTTTGTATCGTGTTGGTTTTGTCATTTGGCTAATTGTGCCCGTAGGCCATGATTTTTGACAGGCCAACATAAATTTGTTGCAATTAATTAAAGCCGCAGAAATAGAAACATCACAAATTCGCAACGACCGTACACTATTTTTTATTTCGTATTTTATATATATTTTTTTTTGCCAATTTTTAATTTATATAACACTAATTGATTTATTGACAGATTCGGTCGGGCAATTGCGACAACAGCGTCTGCAGTTTGTCGCTTCGCGGCGGCCATTTATGGCGCCTGGGACAAGGCTTTTGATTTCTCTCGCACCTTATTTGATTAACGTTCGATTCTCACATTTTATGAAACTTCATTATAAAGCACAAAATACGCGGCCCACGTTGTCAGTGCTGCACGTGCAGCATGCGAAAAATGTTAATAAAGTTTTTCCAGCACCTGTTCGCCGGCTGCTCGGTGCCTGGCCATGTCGCCATCTTCATCATCGCTGCCATTTTTCATTGTAAATTGAATTTATTTGCTGTGGATGTCTGTATCTGAATATATGTGTGTGTGTGTGTGTGTGTGTGTGTGTAAATGAATATGCGCGCTTTATGCCTGCTCCCCCAATTTCATTTCTGTGTGCGAGCGACTTTTATTTTATTTATATTTTAATATCCAACATTTTGTGTGTGATCTTTCATTTCGTACTTGATGCAGGATAGCAATTGCAATATTTACAATTGTTTTCCTTTGCTCTGCTCTGGTGAATATATGTATATGAACATATTTCAGATTCATCTGTTTATTTGATTTGCTTTGCTTAACTAAGCATGGTAAATAAGTTTATATGCGCCTCATCGCCTTGGTAATTATGCAAGCCCCACCCCCTTAGGCGCTGTGATGCAACTGCGGCAGCTGTCCAAAATATTTGATCTTAAGCCACAAAATTTACATTGCAAAATGCCAGATAACATTATTTAAATTGCAAATATCTCATTGAATTTGTCTTATAGCTGCGCCACTATAATTTATTTTATTTTTTTGTTGATTTTTTCATACCTTTTATATGCTGTTGCAGGGGGACTTGCTTTGCTACTGCACACACAATGCTGCTGCAAAAATTGCATAAAATTGCAACATGTCGGCGTGGTTCCTTGGCCTGTCAACATGCTTTGCTTATGCACACAACGCTTAAGCGTCTTGTCAGCCAAAAAACACATTTTGGATAAAAAAAAGAAGTTTTTGTCAACAGCATTTGTCAGAAATGTCGTGCGATTGTCAAGCGAACGCTACTGGTGAGGTCTTCCCACTGACAGCTGCAGCTCAACTCATAGCACAGCTCGGCTCTATGGATATGAGATCTGTCAGTTATTAAAGCCTATCTGCCAATGCTGTGCCCCACTTTCGTCGCATTGCACAATTTGTTTACACAATAAGAATTACAATAAAAAAAAAAGAAAAGTTGAAACTCACTGGCATTTGCATAAAGGAAAAGTAAGCGAATGTAACGAGTGACTGACAAACGAGCCTACACCTGACCAAACAAACCGGGATTATGATGCGATTCCAACTCTCCACCTTACCCTCCACCATCCACCACTCCTGCTCACCTCCCCCAACAACAAACTAAGTGAACGACTGCCTGGTGGACTGTGACGCGCCTGTCGCCTAGCCTAGTCAATAGCCACAGTTTTGTCTTTATTTTTTTTTCTTATATTTTTTGTTTTATTTCCTAAGCAAACAACAAACATAAACTGGCAGTCAGGCGTTCGGGTGGGCGAAACGATTTTTCCTAAACGTTTTCGAATTGACATTTTGACATTTTTGCACAGCCTGCGCCAGAGTCTGGCCAGGAAGCTGTTGTGGTGACAGCTGACCAAGCGCGTTGATGGAATGGCAGCAGCTGGCAGTCAAAAATTATTTACATACATCCAACATCAGTTGGCATATTAAAAAAGAATTTTCAAATGGCGCAACTTGTAAAATGCTATTTTATGCGTATTAAGAACTGTGAAATTAAAGATGTTTGCATCAATAAACCACTTGGCCAATAGGCCTTTATCTTAAACTGTGGCTTAGCTAAATAGTTCTTGAGATAAGTTTAGTTTAGATTCAGTTTTTGACTCAAATTGCTATTATAAAAGTTGCGGTATTACTCAAAAATTACTTTAAAATAAGTTTATTGATTAAATATATACCAATCGACAACTTAGGTGAGAAGAGAGGCATTAATTTTAAGTAGACGACAAACCCATTAACAACACCTTTAATTTCATCTCTTAAAGTGCGATTTTTTAAAGCTGAAAAGCTCAAAAAGGTGCTGCCATGATTCCAGCAACTGTGCAGCAGTAAATGCTTTTTGGGGATTAAAATAATGGCATACATAATATAATAGCTTTGAATTTCATACCCACTTGCAAAACAAGACCCAGGTACAGTGAAACTTAGGGTTCTACTGTCGTACTTTATTATACCAAGGCAAAAAAAAAATAGCATCGTTGCAGAGGACAGCCGAATTGAGTTTAGCTTGGTGGCCTGCCATTTGCTATTGTCCAAATTAGCATTTTAAACACCTCTTACTTTGGGCAAATGATATGGCAAATGGAAAGCGAGGTTGGCTTCATTCTGCAGCAGCCTCTTCTCCCGCTGCTGCAGCCGTTGCTTCTGCTCTTTGGCTGTTTCCCAGGCAGGTAAGTTGGCGACGCGTGTGTGGCCTTTTATGGCTGTCAGCAGCAAGTTATGTTTTTTTCTTTTTTGTGTTTTTTTTTTTTTTGGCTATCAGCAGACAACCAAATCGAACTCATGTCTCTGTGTGTGTGTCTGTGTCGGCGGTAGTCAATTTTTGGCTACCTCACATATATGGTCAGTCAAACTTTCAATTAACACAAAGTGCATCCTCAGCTGTTGCTGCTGCTGCAAAACGTTTTCACGCTCCATGTCCAAGTTTGGGCCCGGCAGTTTGGTGGCGACAGTTGGCCAATGCAATAATGGCCAAACATTAATTGGTGGACGTGGACTGGGACTGGCAATTGTGACTCGTACAGGATTTGCGGCTAGAGCGTTTATTAACACCAAATTAATCAACAAGCGTTTGACAGCTGAGTGATTTGTGCCGCAGCTGAATAACCAACTTTGGCGCCACAATATAGCCGGAAATTTTGATTAAATGTCGTCGCAACAGTCTAAGCGTTAGAGGGCGTGGCCAGACGCCCACTTGTAGCATGATTTGTTTGCATTTAAAACAGAACGCAACGCTTACGGCCAGAGCAGCCAAGAGCAATCCAAGAGCTCGTTAACCAGGTCGAGCTCGGCACTTTTGCTTTGATCTGCTCGCCACTTGGTCATTAAACGCGTGCCGCCAGCAGAGCTGTTGGCTAGATCAAACCATTGGAATTGGGCTTTGTGTTTGCCACATTAGCAGGCACGCCCATAAATCTTCAACGCCAAGTTAAATGAGCGCAAAACTGACAGAGTGGTGCGGTGGTGCCGTGGTGCGACTTACTGCGAGGGAGGTGTGAGGGGCGTAAAGAGCGCTGCATATCATTAAAAAAGCGCTACTATAATTTTGCTTTAATTGGCTTGACGCGTTGCGTGCTTCTTGTTGCTCAGCGGGCTGTGTACACCACATATTAAGCAAACATGAGCATAATGGCAATTTACACTCTCTCATGCACAGACAGACACACACACACACACACACACACAAACACACGCTTATGCGACGCAATTAACATGACATGCTGCTCACGTTGGCCTGATTGGGCCGCAGCGATTGGATTAACCACAGAACTCAGTTGTCGCACATGGCAGCAGACAGCAGGTGAAAACCAGCCAGAAAGTTAAATCAATTGAACGACTATAAGATACCTTTTGATGGGCACACAGCAGTGAGAAACAGATACAAGTTGAAAAATCCACTAAAGCTGAATAAAAAACAAATTTATATATTTTATATTCATTTAAAATAATCATATTTGTAATATATGTGTAGATAATAAGGAGAGTTGCCGAAATTAGTCGATTGTGCCTTGTATCTCAATCGATGTGCAGTAAATGAAGAGCGTCTGCTGTGCACCATCAGCGGGTGTATGTTGGAGGCAATCGGAGTTTAAGTTGTCCATAACTTAGTGAGTGCTTTAATTTTAATTATTGCTCGACTCGGCCCGAGCCCCCAAAGCGGGCATGTGGCTCTGACTAATTTGCCAGCAACATGACACTGACGCCAGAGCCAGAGCCAGAGCCAGAGCCAAAGCCTGAGTCAGAGCCAAGAGTGCGGAGTCAAGCTACTAACAACACACCCACACACACGCAGAGTGAAGCGACTGATTAAGTTGAATACTTGGTCTGCTGCTTTACATGCTTATAGCCATTTGGATTGGCGGGCGGGCTCGACTCGACTCGACTCGACTCGGATTGGCTTTTGGCGTGCGTTTGCGTTAATTAAGCTGCAGTGCAGCAGCAACTGCAGCAGTGCCGCATGACGCTGGCTGCGTGTTGGCCATGTGGCCAGGCGCTTGGTAATCTCCGCGGATTAATGCGACACTTTGCAGTTAACAGAAGTCGTGTTATGTTGTGTTGTGCTGCTGCTGCTGCTGCTGCTGCCACCACTCTTGGCTCTTTTGCTCGCTTGTTAACAATATTTCGAGTTGTTGAACGCTGACGCGAGGCATCGAACATGCGGCCTGCGGCCAAGTTGTTGCCATCAATGCCACAGTGGGGCAGTTGACCAAATGCTGTTAACGGCACATGTATTTTGTATGTATTTGTACATGTCGCATATAAATTGTAACTTCCACATGATCGCCGGCTGCTGATGACAGCTATTGTCATTAAGCCATATGGCCTCAGGAATTTACACTTCCATTCCATCGATAATCAGTTTTTCACCTCCGGCCGAGCCTTCAATGGAGCCTGGAACATATTTGCCAATGCTAGCCAAGCTGTTTGCCTGTCGAGACAAAAAGATATACATATCAGAGAAAATTAACTAAATATACTAAATTAAGCTAATAAATACTATAAGTAAAAGTTACATTTCGAAATGAAAACATTTTAATTACATTTAATATTATTAAAATATTGCAAAACTGTAGCTATTCTAGAAATCTTACCCTTGCTCGTTTGATCAACTCAATTTGGGCAACGCCTATATTATCCTTTCTTCCACCCCAGGAGCGCAGCGCCGACGCCTGCAGGGCTCGCCCAAAGCAAAAGGTAAGAGCCCAGGGCTTACACAGTGGGACATTGTTGGTGGCATTCAAGTTGACAGAGGCCTCCTCCTCGGACATGTTGCCAGACGAGAAAAGAATGCCTGTAGCATCTGGACACAGTTAGAAGAGTTGCCATTAAATCCTTCGTTAGCACTTACCGGGCACAGCAGGGGGCACAGTACGGCGTAGGACTAAAATGGAGGCCAAACCAATTTCAGAACACGATTGGGTTTTATTGCTAGTCTGTCCGGCAGTCACCATGTTGGGTCTGAGCAGCATGCCCTCGAGGTAGACATGGTGATCGTGCAGCGCCTTGAAGACGGCGGTCAAAAAGGTTTCTGTAACCTTTTGACAGCGATCCAGATCATGATCACCGTTCACCAGCACCTCGGGCTCCACAATGGGCACCATGCGCTGCGATTGACATATGGAAGCATAGCGGGCCAACACATTGGCATTCTCCATGATGGCCTGGTAGGAGGGATTAGTTTTATCGATCTTGATCACTGAACGCCACTTCGCAAAGTCGCAGCCATCTTTTTTGTATTGGGCACAACGCAGATGGAGGTCATCCAGGCCCTGAGTAGTGCACTCATTCATAGAACAAAACAGTGGCACCCAATTCTTGTCCACCTTAATGCCCGGAATGATGCCCCTCTTACGCAGCACCTCCGCAAAGGGTATACCGGCGTCGGTCTTCTGATAAAGCGCCTCGTGATACAAGATTACCCCTGATATGTTCTCCGATATCTTTGTATCAGTGGTGAAGAGCAGCTGACGATACAGGCGGCGATTCTCCTCGTTGTTCTCCAGCCCAATCAATTGGAATCGCTTGCCCATTGTCGCTATCGATTCGTCCGCGCAAATGATTCCCTTGCCGGGTGCTACAAGCGCCTTGGCAATGCTGGACAATTCCTCCTGCACCTCTAGGTTCGGATAGTAGAAGAATGTGGTCATTTTGTTACACCAAAAATTTCGCTAAATATGAATAATCTCAAAAAACAATACAATTTGATAATTTTTGACCAGACGGTAAACACTAAGCCCTGAGACCAGGCAATGTAAAATAAATAATACAATACAAAAATATTTCAAAGTCTGAGCTCACTTGCTATAAATTTCTAATAAAATTATAAACCTGATTTTCTCTGGAAGTTCTGAGTTCTGAAAAAAACTTTCCACTTTCAGCTATTTTGTGTTGAGCATGCTTAATAAGGTAATTAAGTCTTATCAAACATTTAATTTAGATTGTTTCCTTTCTTGGGGAACGCGCCTGATTGTTTCCTTTGTAAGAATTTATGAGTTTGTTATTAGACCAATGTAAATCGTGATGTTCTTTACAAAATTTGTCGTTAATTTATGTGTTTTATATTTGCAGGCTCCTTTGGCGTTTATCACTTCTTAATTGTTGACCTGCCCAGGCCGCAACTTAATGATATTCTAATTGGACTTTTAATTGCTTTCTTTGTTGAGATGCGGATGAGGACGTGGGCGGTGTGCAGCTGCTTTTCATTTAAATACTTATTTTTCGATAGCAACAGATAAGAGAACAATCTGGTCGTGGTCGAGAGCAAAAAAAAAAAAACAACCACTGGATAAGCTTGCTCGCATTAATTATATTTTGGACGCTTCTCTTTTTTATGGCTTTTACACGCACGTTTTATGGGCAAAGTTTTGTTGGCTCAAATTGTACGCAGCAGCATTAAAGATCTAGTATCTGGTTGCCGAGCTGTTGCAACTTTGTGATAAATATTATTAGCGCGCATCGTTTCGGGGGCAATTTGCACAGCATAAATTGAATTTGAAAACATACAATTTTCCGAAATTTTTGCCTTTGTAGCGTTATCCAATTATTTTGCTGTGCAGTGAAAATATCACTCATCCGACTCTAGTTCTAATTGGCGTGGGAAACACAACGAGTGCTCCGTTTTCAGTTAATTGTTTTTTATTTTTTAACCCAACTAAATTTGCTGTTGTGCTGCGGTTTAGTGCTTTAAAAGGATCGCTGGCGAGACACTTGCCTAATTTTGTGTAAATTATCGCACGAATTATGAGTCTCGAATGTGAAAAATTTTCCAAAAATAGTCAGCGTCAGCTGCGAGCAACTACGAAATTAAATTCGATAAATATCAGACAGCAGCAATATGCAGTTGGATCAGATTGGATTCGATTCGTTTGCTCTGGATGTGCATGTGTGTGAGTCAGGCACTTTTTGCTGTCAAGCAACAGTATCAATATTCAAGCGCTGAGCCTCGAGCTGCGAGCTTCAAGCGCCAGCTGAGTCGCCAATTAGGCCAGACACCGCTAACTACTTGCTCGTCGCACTGGTCACAGCGACTAGCCAATAAATCTACCGTAAATCTTCGCAGCAACTCGATGCCGGCTCAAAATGTCTTGCACCTAATTGAGCGTGGCGCTGACTCACAAGCAGCAACAGCAGTCAGCAGCAGCAGCAGCAGCAGCCAGCAGAAGCAGCGCTGTCACAGCAGCTTAAAAATTATTAATTGATTATCTTTAAACGATTTAATTGAAAAGCGACGCGCTCAAAAAATTGTACATTTCGAGTATTTGTTAGTTGACGGCTGAATGCTCTAAGATAACTAAGCTGATTAAGCGAATAAGCAATATGTATTTGCATAAATTTACATGTATGTGAACATATGCAGTAAATATTCCACATTAATACCACTGGATTTATTATATAGTTAATTTTATTTGTAAATATTATAAATTTAAATATTATTTTTAAGCAATTTACATTTTTAATCTACTTTTGAACATTAAATATATTTTGTTTTACATTATTTTTGTTATTATTCTCAATTTTTTTTTAATCGTAGACTATTTTCATTTAATGAAATAAATAAAAAAATAAATAAATAAATAGTTATATATATATAGATATGCAGATATCTACAGACTATTATTAAAATACTAATGAGGTAAAGAGCAAAAAGCGTAAAAGAGTAAAAATTGTTTCTTCGATTGAAAGAATCGATTCATATTTTTAAGCCAAGCTAATTCAATCGAGTTTGGCTTGGAGTCTCATCGCTTAAAAACTGTCCAGTAATATCACTGGCAATGCAGTGAAAACCATGCTCATATTGGCTAACTGTTTCTTTATAGCAGACTTAGCTTGCAAAATCTCAGGGAATTCAATGAACCGTCAATTGATTACTCTTAACGGCAATATTAAATTGGCGCTTTTTTTTTTGGCTTTTTTTTTTTGTTTTTTGCTGGTGCTGGTCTTGGTCAGGCAATGATGGCGCTGGTCAGGGTTTAGTCAGTCAGGCGTAATTATTGTTATTACCAAATTAAGTAGCCAATTTTTTGTCGTTGTCGTTGTTGTCGACTCTTTATCAGTCTGTTTATTTGTAGCTACCCGTAATCCGCCAACTACTTATTTGCCGCAAGAAGTGCGAGTGCGAGTATCATAAAAGTGGGTGTTTGTCTGACTTGCTCAAGCCGTTGTTTTTTCTCTCTTTTTCCTATACGATTTTGGTTTCCAATTTTGAGCACAAAGTCGTTTTGACCAAAATAATCGACACACACATACACATACAAAGCCACATGTACGGTGGAATAATTTTCAAGGAAAATCTCTTCATTTTTAATGCGCTTGGCAGCCACAGCAACTGGTCACATATGTTGGCTGGCTTGCTGGGCTATTGCGTTGTCGTTTGTAAAAATCAATAAAACCAAAAATTAAAAAAAATAAATAAACACGCAGTCTGTAGACGTCTTTTAGCCTGGAGGGGGTGGTGGTGCTTATAAATCGCCTGAGATTAAATCGAGCGCACATAATCATATTTAGCTTTTGGCCAGAGTTCAGTTGGTGCGATGTCAATAGTGGGGCCGGCTCGACATCGTTGGCCCCTCGGGGCTTAGATCCCGCGTCGTGCATCGTGCAGTGCATTTAACATGGCCAAAACAATGGCTAAGCGCCACCATCTATGAATTAATCACGTTCATAATTTTATGTCGTGTTGCCTAGTCTGGTGATTTTTATTTTCATTTTTGTTCGCTGTTCGTAACTTGGTTTTTTTTTTCTTTCGCGCTTAATTTGCCTAAAAAAGGATTTGAGCCAATCGAGAAAAAAAGCCAAATCAGCCGTTAAATCGCCAAAGATTGCCGGCACAATCCACAAGCCACGGGTTGCCTGCCAGCCAAGCTCAACTCATAACCATATTGCATAATTATGCAACACTGTTTGCTGTTCGTTTGTTGGTTTTGCTGTTGGAATCGTTTGTTGCCTGTTGTTTTTAGTGTTTGTTGTGGCATTTCTTGGCGCGAACAGGCTTGTGTGTGGCCGTGTTGTAACAATGCATTGTTTATTGTGATTTCATGGATATGCAGATGAGGTGTTGCCTGCAGCTATATACGAAAATACTTGATAAGCAATGTTACCAATTCGATGGACGGACTTTTATGTAAGTGCTTAGCCGGGCTTAAAAAATAATAAATAACATAAAGCTTGGGTTACATTACTTTAGCCATCAACTTATAATGAGCTGCAGCCAGGGCAGCACTTAAAGTAGAACAGGCTCAGGGCAGCTTATGTTCAAGTGCAAGTGCTGTAGATCGCCATGAGAAGGGGTCACATGATGAGCACCTAAATGCTGCAGCCCGTAAAGGACCATGCTTTGTCCCCAACGACTTCAGGGCGTTTGCATAGTCTGTTTCACATTCCGCACAAGGACGATATCATTCAAATTACCTTAAGCAAACGCAGAAAATTAGCAATTTTAAATTCGATACGCCTGCTTCTTGTGACCATTACGTATAATTAAATTGAGAACTGGGATTTTAAGCCTTGTACCCAAGCATGAAAATGTGTTTTAAATTATATGTCACACGCTTCCACAAATCTCAAAAATATAGTTAAGAATATAAATATAATTACTAAATTCAGTTTAGGTTTTGTTGACACAATTTAAAAAAAAAAAAACAGATTTGCAATATTTTTTTTCTTGTCATTGCAGCCTTATTCTATCGCATCCTGTCTAAACGGATTTCATTAACTTAAAAAATAAATCAGATACAAATTGTTTTTCTTTGGCTTCACTTTTGCTTTGACTTCACTCAATTAAGGCCGCACAGGAAGGAAGGAGGGCAGGAAGGCGCAATCTCATGACTAGACCGCAACGCACGTGCGCTACACATAAATTCGCAGATTTCCACATGTCAGACACTTGACGGCGACGCCATTTTGTGAAATCTTCATTAAATCAACTTTCAGGCGATTGCACAGCGCAGCAGCCTCACCAGCAGCATCAGCAGCATCCGCAGCATCGGGGATGTTCCTGCTCGGCATTGGCATACTTTACGATCCGCAAAATAAATGTTTTGCTTGTGTCTTGCTTCTTTTTGCATTTTCATTAAAATTTACGCATTATCGCATAAATACTTATGTACATGTCTAAAAGGTTGCCCGGCCGACACAAACTCCCAATCGGCCCACCACCCCCTCCCCACCCGTTTGGAAAGTTTGGCCAATTTCTGCCAATTAACAGAGCCGCAATCTCACGTACATCGGCCATGCGTTTGTCGCGTTTTCATTTGAGCAGCTCTTGGCGCAGTCTGCTCTGTTTGGGTTTCAATTTCGCGTTGCTTTTTATGGGACTACGGGCAGCCAGCGTTGCCACATCGCCCAGCCCCGCCAAACCCATCCCAGCCCAGCCCAGAGGCGCATATCAGTAGCAGTCGTTAAAATGCTTGTCATAATTCCGCTTATATGCGTGTGACATTTAGCGGCGTTGGCCATTCAAGATTTCCATCGAGCCGCACTGAGGCACAGCATTTATGGGATGATGTAACGCTGGCTGTTTGTGTGTGTGTGTGTGTGTGTGTGTGTGTGCGTTGGGATGCCCGGTGGCAATTATTTTAAACTGTGCGTTGTCTGTAAACAAAATGGTATCGACTTTTACATACAGTGGCTATGGAACAATCATTGTCATGCATGTTACTGACAATCAATTTAAACTGTTCTTCACTTAGTAATTTTGTTTTGTTAAGTGAAGTTAAGTGAAACCATTTAAAAAAGTTTTAATTCAATTTGAATTTTTTGAGCTGTAAGAACTTAATAAGAACTTTCAACAGAGTTGGATTGAATGAAAGTTATTAAAGAAGAAGAAGAACCAATCATTACAATATCAAGTTACAAAAGTAAAAAAGTAGTTTATAACTCTTAAAATTGTATATAATTTGTAATAAAATAAAGAGGCTGATAAAAAATGTGTTTTAAAAAATATATTAATTGAATATTTGTTATTATTATTATTATTATTATATATAATAAAAATATTTGCGAATATTTTCCAATGAGTTACCACAGTGCATTGTGAGTTCGTCATAAGTAAGCCGCTTTGTCTGCATATTTCACTTTATTTTTCACACTCCGTAATTTCCTTTGTTTGAATTTGTCTGGGCGTATGCTGCGTATGCGTAATGCAATGGCAGTTGTTATTTTTTTCTTTTTATTTTTGCCGTTTGGCATGCCAAATATTTGCGCGACTCTGGGCCATAACCTTGCCAGCAAAGTCAGCCAGGCAGTCGGCAGCTGGTAATTGTCAATGGCGTTGGCGTGGACGTTAGCTTTGACGTTGGCGTTGGCTGGCGCACGTTTCGATTTGCAGTCAATGAATGCGCTCGTAAGTCGTGTAACACTTTTTTGCACTTGCGTTTTGGCTTTGGCTTTTTAATTTGCATTTCGTGTTGGGTGGTCACCCACGCAGCCATTGCCAGTCAAGCCACAGTCGCCAGCCGCTTTCCGCTGACTCAGTTCCCATTCATAAAAGTCAGAACAAGCTGGCTAAAAGTTGTTCAGGTGTTGATTGCCGAATTTGGCATGCAAAGTGCAAGCGCATTGAACTTCTATTTCTGGCAAAAGTTCAGGCGAAAGACGTGCCTCCAACTTCACCAGCATTAATCAGGCTCACAATTTCAGCTGCATTTAAATTCAATTGGGCGTTGCGAAATCTATTTGGTTAATTGCATGCCTGGCACTTTTGTTAAGCGACAAAACATTTATCAACGCTGACTGCTGCCTGCTGCCTGCTGCTTGCTTTTATTGCTTGTTAATTGCCCAGCAGAAACACAAACACGCCCAGCACCGCCTCCCAACAGCCACGCCTTTGTCGTGCAGTGCACCTGACCACGGCTCTGGGTAGACACCATCCCATTTGGACAATGCTCTGTTAGCATTGCTGAAAATGTAATCAGAGTGGAAAGCACTTGGTGGTCAGCTCACCGACGCTCCGGAGCTATGCAGCTACGACTTCAGCACCTGGTCTGGCCAACTGCAATCTGTGCAAACTAAAGATGAGCAGCGCCAAGGACACGAACCACAACTCGGATAAGATATAAGTGATCTCTCAGGTCACACACAAGACTTAAACAGGAGTTTCGCTTTAATTCGCAAATTTCTGCATTGTTTCGCTTTCATTTGTATTTTGTCAAATTTGTATATTAGAGCTCATTAATAATTTTCTTAGTTCGTGACTCACTCACGCGCTCGTCTCTCATGCAAATATTTACTGCCAGACGCTGTTATTACCTGTCTCTGGCTGGGTGGGTGGTTTGCTGGCAGCTACTGTCGTGTTGTAAGCTATAGGCGTGGCAAATATCGTTATAAGTACAACACATTGCACATTTGCCATGGTGTGCGTGGGTGAGTGCGCTTCCCGAAATGGTGACAAATAACTTGAATGGCTGCGCTCTCAGTCTGTGTGTGTGTGTGTGTGTGTGTGTGTGTGTGTGTGTGCGTGTGTGTAGGTCCTTGACTGCATTGGTAATTGTATCTCTAGCTGTTGTCGGGGGCTTCACTTTGTGCGTTATGAGATTTATGCGCTATGACAGGAAGCCCTTGATTAATTGAACTTTAATGAAAAGATTTATGTGGCTGCAATAATAAAACGCTCAACAATTTCGGTTTTCGGTTTGTTTGCTTCAATTTGTTGTGGCAGCTCAGGCAAATTTTAAATTTTCAACGTCAGCTTTATTACTAAAATGTGTAAATCGCTTAGCCGATTTCTTATTTATCTTATTTGCCTTCTGCTTGTCTAGTCACAATTAAAATTCATCTTTGGCCTTACAATAAACACTCTCCAAACTGATGCTATAAATATATTTGAATAATTGAATAATTTGATTTTTTGATATTTAAATTGAAGCAATTTATATTTAAATTTATCGATTTGATTTGAACTTTCTTTGCATGACACTTCTCATTTAGCACTCGAATCAATCGAACACACAATCGAATCCGTATTTGTTATTCAAACAGCAGAGCTGAAACGCATCCTCGGCTTAGCCACAACTCATTCAATAGCTGTGCATGTGAATGGCAATTCTATTACTCATTATGCGCGTCTGCTCTACATTAGACAATGGCACCGAGCAAAGCCCTAAGGCAAGCCAGGCTAATTGGTATTCTTCAGCGATAATCATGGAAATTTATGCCTCAATATGTAAAATATTTCTTCGTCTCATTGTTTCTTCAAGCGCTTACAACAAATTGCAATTGCAGCAGTTTCTGCATATTAATTTTCACAGCGCTGACGTCGACAAGTTGCTTCTAGTCATTGCCGTCGTCGTTGTCGTTGTTGTTGTTGTCGTTGTTGCTGTTGTTGTTGTGGTTGTTGCCGGCACGAGCTGCAGCTGGCTGTCGTGTTTGCATTGCCACTTGAGCGCCGCCACTGACAACTGTAACAATGCACTTTCAAATGATAATTGTTACAACTTTTATCGCTGATATTGCCAGCAACTGTTGCCACTGTTGCCTCCGTTTGTTGCCGCACCAACATTGTGGGTAGCCTTTTTGGTTTGCCATTGTTATTGTTATGATATTATTGGCTTTTTATTTCATCTACGTTTGCTTTCCTGTCTTTCTCCAGACTACTTTAATGCTTTAAGCAGAAGCGGCGCATGCAAACTGGTTCCTTGTTCAAATTCTAGCACTCCAGTTGAGCCTATTTAGGCTCATTTGGGCTGGCCATTGCCAACGTGCAGTTGACAGTTGAGTTGGCCTTTATACCCTGCAAAATATTGAAAATTATGAAATGGAAATGTTTATAATAGTTAGAAGCAGACTATAAGAATATAAATACTTGCCTCAAAATTAATAGCTCAACAGATTACAGACTTTATGGGAAAAGTAGAGAACTGAGCACCATATGATTCACTAAAGACTATACAAATAAATCTCAAAACTCAAATCACAATCCAATCGATGATTATCGTGCTCGGACAATTGTGTAATTCTACAAAATAAACAGCGCCTAACAGAAATCGAAATAAATACAAGAGTAAAGTTTGCTAATGGAAAATTGCAGGATATTTTGTAATCTGGCATGCCCCATTTGAGAACTCTGAGTGGTTACTGTCGTTGCTGTTATTTCATTGATTCAAATTTTTTTTTTGTTTGGTAGTTTGTTGTTTGAACGTTGAACGACATTGTTGCAATATTGTCAGCGCATGTAAAAACACAAACAGCGGCCACATTTTGTTTGCACAAACGTGGCAGGCAGGCGGCAAGGGTGGGGCGGGGGCGAGTTCGTGTTTGGTGGGGTGACAAAAGGAGGGAGGTGATTGTGGGCCAAGGGGCATGGCCCTACCAAAAAAACAACAGTTGGCAGGCTCTGCCGCCCCGTCGTTTAGACAACAAAACGTGGCACTTGAACACGACTTTTTTTATGTTTTTTCCACAGATATTTCATTTGTTATTTGTTGTCATTTTTTCGTTGGCCACGTTTATTGTTTGTGGCTGCATATTATATTTGGGCATTCTTGTTCCACCTATATCGTTTTGATTTTTATTGATTCTCGATTTTGTTTATTGCGGCTGCCCTTTTTTGGTTAGTTTCGCTTGGCCAAAATCAATTTCATTTATCAGTGGAAATGCTTGCAAATTATGTGAGTTGAGCGGCGAGGGGCACAGAACCAAAATCAGTTTTGAACCCATGAGTTGCAAGGGTTTTTCTGGTTGTTTGTCGAAAGTTTTTTAATAATGTGCAAGTATGCTTTTTATGTGAATAAATTTACGAACTTTGCAAATATAATTGGATGGCAAAGGAAACATTAAAAACATTTAAAGATATGGTTTAGTTGTCAGTGATTACCATCAAGTAACTCACGCTGCTAAATGTTATGTAAAATGTAAATAATATTTCTTAGCTGCTGCCAGCTAATTGACACTTAACATAGCTTGGAGTATTTTCAAGTTAATTGTGTGTCGACATCAGCAAAAAACCGCAGCAATCCCCCCCAATCAGCGACCCCCTCTCGCACCAAAATAAAATGAGAAAAAATCCACTTGTCCGTTAGCTACCTCTATTCATACACATGTTAGTATTTAAATTGCCTTGTCGTCTGTTGTTGTCAGATGTTGTTGCGGCTGCTATTGCGCTTGACATTTTATCGATACACCTGCAAAATTGTTGGTGCTACGCATCGGGCTTCCACATGCAAATGAACAAAGCTGATACTGGCTTCAAAAACAGCAACCAAAATATTTGACCCGTTTTCCCCGCCGGACAGGAAAGTGCAGCCAAACTTTTTCGCCTCTTGCCTGCCTGCGTAGGTGGATACCAACTAAAACAACAATTCCAATAACATCAAAACACTGTTGTCGTTTCAAGTGGAAAATATTTCACAAATTTTCAAACCACTTTTACTCATAAAATTGTTGGCTGAACTTCAACAAATTGCTTGTGGGTATTCTGCTTTTGAACAGCAATCAAGATTGAACACAATGCCATAGATCAATAGTTAAAACTAAACTTAGTTAAAAACGTCAAATCAAAAGTGTGGCTCAACTAAAGTTTGTTAGTAAATTCCCAGCAGAAAATAAATATAAATAAAAATCAATGGATTGCCTGCCTATATGCAATGCAAACATACAATTGTTTCAATATTGATTGGCTTGTTGTTTGCTAAAGTATTCTAATTTTTTGTTGACATGCTTCACATTAAACGTAAACAAACCAAATCATTTTCAATATACATATGCTTCAAAAGTTGATTCAATTTATTTATTAAATGTTTTATTTATTGGTTCAAAAAATGTTTCTATTTTGGAAATTAAAATTTCTTGTTTTCCATTTTGGCGGTTTCAACAATGTGCAAAAATAAATGAGAAATATTTAACAACTCCATTGGATACTCAACGCGACTTGTTTCGCAATCCGCAAAAGCAAAAAATTCAATTACCTTAATAATGCACTCACTTATGGATATATAAAGTGGGGTGGATAAGCCAGAAGTGTTTTAGTTTCACTGAGTGAGGTTAAAGCCCATGTTTTGGTTAAGCGAATTATTAAGGTGGCATGTTTATGCACTTGAACACACTGGAGTCACATATTTGTACGCATTTAAGCTAAAATAATATTTTGGAGCACTTCACTTGATCAAAACTTATTTTCCTTTGTAGCAGGCCCCCATTTAAAGGCTGCTAGTGACGTAGTAATACGACTGTAACTTAACATCTGTACATAACATAGATATCGATATCAATCGATATCAATAGTGAGATCACCAGCTTAAAAAGGAACAGCACAATAATATAGTATAACATAGATTAGTTTAGACTGCTGAACTTCTGTGATTTTTACACTTTTCGTTTTTTGTGTTCTGCATTTATTTATTTTGTTTTTATTAATTTTGCACATGCGAAACGAATTATGTTATCGAAGTTCCAATCACGTACTGCGATAAATTAAAACATTTTGCAAAGAAACACCAACTACCTTAAATGCAGACTCGCAATCTAAATAAAAGTAAAAATAAATTGCGGAAAAAATTGAGCGTTGGTTTTGCTAACCATGCGTTGGCTGCGGGACACCAACTGTGATTACCAAAACATTTTAACTGCATGTTTTGGGCGCATAAATAATTAAAATGATTGCATTAGTGTTGCATGCAGCATTTTGCATGTTTTCAGCCAGGCAGCATTTCAAATTTCAATAAGCACTCTAATTGTTTTTAAGTGTTATTCAGCAGCCAGCAAACAACGCAAATGAGTCGTAATTGCACAATTCCAATTTAGCGTCGAGTTCTAAGCACTTCGGTGTGGGTATTAGGTTCTTTGGTGTAAGTGGGTCGCTCATTTACTCATTCACTCATTTTACTGCTAACCCGCCAGCCGGCTGTAATTGAGCAGGAGTTTTCTGTCGTTACTGCCACTAACAACTTTACGAGTTATGGTTCTGAAAATTGGCACAGGTGATAGCCAGAATGCATGCATTTCGTTAAAGGTGGCAAAAGATTCACAAATGCTGGAAGACAAGTATTTTAGTTCAAGATGTATTTTTATTAATAATATTCCACATATTATTTCTAATATAATTAGAGCAAGTAGGAACGTTTATTTATACAAACCCTTACTTTAATAATAGTAATAATAAAAAGATACAGATGCCATTTCATATTGTAAACATTGTAATATAATGTGTTCAATTTAAATTTCTAGACAATTGCAGTTGAATCAAATTGAACTCCATTAATTTCTCAAATCCCCTCAAAATGAGACAATATGACATTTTAAGCTGCTCACTGGTAAATTGACGCATGTGTCGCCTGTATTTAATCCACTCAGTCACTCATAAATGAACAATTTTGTGAGTCTCGAGTGCATGCATTTGTACACACACATATATAAGATATGCAGGAGTGTGTGTCTGCTGTGTGATTTAAATCCTTATTATAGCACCTGCACAAAACAAATACCAATTAAGAGCTTTTTAGCATGCAGCGAACCCACCAGCCAAACCAGAGAGAGCAGGTGGCCAAGGCCAAATGGGTGGCACACAAGCCGGCGAACATGCAATTTAATTTAACCGCACCACAGGTCCAGGATACGACACGGAATTTCCACATATATATAGCCAACAGTGCGACAGTATATCCCTCAGACGGTAGGCGGCAGACATACGCAATAATGGAAAAACAACTTCCACAGAAAAGAAACAAGTATGCGTTGGGCTGGAGGTTTGTTGATTACTTGAAGGACTACTGCCAAAATTGTAGCCTGGCGGGTTTTTCCTATATAGCCAATCACAAGTAAGTATAGCTTACACTTTGCGACAAATATATGAATGTAAATACTTAACATATAGCTTACATCCAACGGAGCGCATCTTCTGGCTCCTTTGCATTCTTGCCTCAACCTTTGGGGTCTATCATCTGATCGATATGTACCAGAGCGATTATACATCACGCGCTGTTAGCATTGTCCACGAGAGTCTATCGCCATTTGCCTTGTTGAAATTTCCATCGATTAGCGTTTGTGAGGTGCGCTTCAAGACGGACTTTCCGGAAGAAGTCGAGAATTTTGTGAGCAAGTATGCATAACTGAAATAATTCCATACAACTGCAAACCTAATGTACTCTGAATATACTGCAGCTTGGGCACAGACCTAAATGGGCCCTATAATTGGGAAGTGGAGTCTTATATATCGTTTATATTGTTTCCCTATCAATATACAACTGGTATGTTTACTCGCTGCGACCCCTACGAGAAGTGTGATGAGTGCGCAAAGTGCCCCAAAAGTGGATATCGACATATTGCCTCCAGGGTAGGCTTCCGATAGCTGAGTGCATCAATGACTTACATTTAAATTTATAATACATTTTTGCTCCAGTTTGCCTTTAATTGCTCGGATCTGTTTATCGAATGCAAGCTGTCGCATCAGCCATTCGATTGCTGCCAATACTTTGTGCCGATGCTGACACCTTTCGGCAGCTGTTTTCTCTTCAACTCGCTGCAGAACAACAATCCGGACTCAAAGCACTGGTTGCCGGCAATGTTGGATCGTGGCAGCCATCCCGAGATGCGTTTGCATCTGACGCGAGCGGCACAGGTGAGTGTGCTCAATGAGGAGGATATTCCCAATCAGCCGCTGCCAGCGGTGAGTATCAGCGTACTCGAGGGGCAGCACAAGACACTGCAGTTTCACAAGGAGGACATGGTGAATGATCCGGGTATGAGAGATATTCCGGTGGCCGCACGCGATTGCTATTTCCCGGACGAGGTGCAGCCGTTGAGCATGTACAAGGCGTACAGTTTCAGTGCTTGCATCAGCGATTGCTCTCGCTTGTATCAAATTGAGCTGTGCAATTGTTCCATCTACAATTTGACGCCGCACGTGAATAAGAATTATCCCGACTGTGACTACGCTGGTTATTTGTGTCTGGAGAAGGCATCGATGGTCAAACAGGACGTTAAACGACTCTTTAGCATAAATTCACCGACGATCAATTGTCATTGCCTTCCCTCCTGCACGGAGGGCGAACTTAGGTCCATATATGAGGATCAAAGTAGGTGAGTCCGATAACTGTTACCATCTCCGAGTACCATTCAAATAATATGTGCCTTAGCAAAACCATCAGGGAGCGGAGTATTAATATAACACTGGTGATGCCAATTTGGCCGACTGATCAATATCGGCGTCAGGTGCTGCGTACCTCGCTGGATATAATTGTATCGATTGGTGGCATACTGGGACTCTTCCTTGGCGCCAGCATCCAAAGCGGCATCGAGTTTATCTACTACTTTACAGTGCGTGCTGCCAACACGGCGCTGATGGCACGCAGCGAACAGCGCAAAAGAACACAATAGTTGGTCAACTGCCAAGCAAGAATTAAATATTCAAGGCAACTGAACAGCTTAAAGTATTTGTAAAGTGTCATAATATATAATTATTTTACTTATCCACTACCAAAATAGCAATCGAAATAAATTCTGAACATCACGGAAATCGTCGAGAATGAACATAATTATCTGGAAACGCTATGTCTGTTCTCCTGGGATCGGTTGCATGGGGCGTAAGTGCATTTCAGAAATGCATATTTAATATTTGGTCGAATCGGGTCAACTGCAATGCGCATTAAGAATGCAGCAGTGGCATGCAGTCGAGCCAAGGATACAGATAAGGATGCCACACAGTCCAAGTGTGTGACGAAAATCAATGCAACTTAAAGTTTGCACAGTCAGCGTTCGGTGGCCAAAGGCTGCAGTGACTTCATCTCGTATTTTACCCGTCCCCTTACTGCTCTCCATTGGACTCTTAGCACTCTCCTCCTTGTTGCTGGCCTTAATACGAATTTCATTTGCTTTGTTTTAAATATTTAAAATACAGCAACAATGGAAATCCACCCAAAAGCAAACACTCAAGAAAAAAAACATGAAAAAAATGTAAGCACATTAATTTTGTTGCTTCGAGACCTTTTAGGTGACCAAAAAACAATGGTTAATTAATTATGCACTACGCCAATTAAGGGTGCCACGAAATGGGCATTTGCTTTTTGCCTGATGGTGTCCAGCACAAGAGTATATTGAAAATAGCATCAAATTGTTAAAGGAGTCAAGTATAAAAATTATTTTAAGGAACTATCGGCAATTATAGTAATTTGAATGCTGTTACGCTTCGAGATTTATAGTCTAAGCTTAAAGGCTTAAGCTGTGAAGATTACTTGTGATTGGTATTTAATATGTTTATTAAATGTTAATTACTAGCTAAATTCTTGCATTGCAGGGTATACAAAACGCATCTTAAATATGATTTTATATAAGAGCAAGCAGAAGAAAAACAAAACATGTTCAACCTTAACAGCTGCCCCAGCCGCAAAGTCATAAATAATAATCTCGCCTTTTTATAGAATGTTTGTTTTATTTTATTTTCATTTCATTTTTGTATGCCCTTGACTCATTGAAAAAGGGTAAAAAGGATATGTTCCAGTTGTGGAAATGAATGTAACGAGCAGGAGAAGGCATCTCCGACCCCGTAATGAGTATATATTCCTGCTGAGATTACAGCACATTGATGCCAGAGAAAAACCAGTTTAACAAATTAGTTTTCATATACCAGTCGCAGAACAAGTTTAGTTAATTTTGACCATAGTTCTAAACTATAGCTGCCTTATTGGGTATGAGTTTACCTTGACATAAGATATATAATCATGTCAAAGATATACACACAACGAGTGTCTAGGATTAAGAGTGTTCTTTTGAATATCCAAGATGTGTACATCTTATAATAGATATTGACTTGAGTTCAGAGTATCCTCTAGTCGAGGTCTCTTAACTAGAACATTGTTTCCTGTTTTTGCTTTGCCCTTGCCTCTTTGGAGCCATGCTATTTCATTTCATGCAGCGCTTAGCGTGTCGTCGGAGTTTTTCCTTTTCATTTGGCATTTCGGTTTTCGCATTTATAGTCTTATTCATATTCATTGTGCATTTGTGCTTCGAGGTGTTGGCGTATTTATTGCGAAAATCCTCTTCATTCACTCAAATGTCCACCAAAGCTGAGTAGGCACTAAAAAAATATGACAAAGCGCAGTGAAAGTGAAGCACAAAAAGAAAAAACAAACAAAACAAACGACAATGTGTAGGGCCGGCAACAAAGTGAAGTCCAGCAACTTTTCAGGGACATGATGCAAGTTGTTCGTGTTGTGCTTGTCGCCCGAATCATTTATCAAGCTCAGCGGAAAAAAGGGAACATTTTTGTCATGTTAAACTGTCAGAGTGCGCATTTAGTCATTACTTACATTTTGCTAGCTCTGCTCTTCGCTCCATGCCCTCTCTCTCTTCGCTGAGAGTCTTTTTCGGCTTGTCACACACAGGCAAATGCAATACAATCGTACGCACGTCACACACTTGTGAAATGTAATTAAAAGTTTCCAGGCAAGTCTGCGGTTGAGTTTTCATTTTCATATTCATGTTCGCTTCCGCTTCCGTTTCGCTTTCAGTAGGCCATTAGCATAAAGCCCGAAAGTATGCAACACTTTAATGAAACGCCCCATGCGCCATTTATCAAACTCGGACGTCGCAAATGTTAATTATTTTGTTTTATTACTCCAGCCGTGCTCGAGGATTTGTATTTATTGTTCTCTGTGATTTGGTCGGCACTGAAATATGAGCTTAGCAGGTGGCCAGAAGTCAGCAGTAAACGATTGAAATTCACCATTTAAGAGATTTATTAAAGTGCAATTCAATTTCGAATAAATAAAATACAATTTACACATTTTTAATTTTACAATTTTAAATAATTGGCTCAATTTTAAATGTTATATTAAGTTGGACACTTAAAGCATCTTAAAGTACATTTAAATTGCAGCCAATTGCAGGCAACTGCCAATCGGAGATGGCAGAGTTTGCAATTGCAATCGTCGAAGAAGTGCCAAGGAAATTGCAATAGCGTTTGCCAATGGGAAAAGAAAACTATTTTTCAATTACCTTCCTCGCACGCACGTTTGCTTAGCATTTGGCCTTTGTGCGAGACTTTAGTAGCCAACGCTGCAACCGGCGCCATTCTAGATGGTTCTCAGAAGCAAACATATGAATAAGCAAGACAGTGCTGCAAATTGATGACTTATCGATAAATGTATGCAACAAAAATTATACACTATTATTATTTTTTTAAGATCTTATGATTAATTTAATCGATTGATTATCGATATTTGCAGAGCATTATTATTTAAAAACTAAGACATATTTATTTTTATTATTTTTTAAATAAGTCAATGGCGAATTTAGATTTCGTCTTTATAAAGTGTAAGACACTAGTTACCTTCTTTACACTTCCGGTTTTCTCTCATTTCAATGAATGACTGTTGCAATAGCTTTACTTGCACTTGTGTGGGGTTCCTTTTGTATGTGTGTGTTTGCTATTTTTTGTGTTCACTAAGTGTATGTAGTTAGCAGTTTTTCAATCAACGTGCCACACTCACTCACACACACACATCTTATCTGAGGAGAAACGAAGCTTCAGTTTGCATTAACAATTGCCTTTAGCTTCACTTTTTAAATTTCCTCTAAGCGGAAATCTATTTAAATTGAATTCTATTCTTCGAGTCGCAATTCATGCTGTAGAGATGCATTCCCGTCTGAATCTGACGATGCTGCTGCTCTGGCTTCTTGAGCATATTTCTGCTGCTGCTGCTGCTGCTGTTGCTGCAGTGTGAAAAGTTTTCACAGCGCAGTTTACGCATTGGAAATTATATTAAATCCTTGGCTGGCATTTCCATTTCAATGGATAATCATTATGAGTGTGGCTGCAGACGGCACTAGATGCTGCCATTGTTATTCCTGTTACTGTTGTAGTGGCAGCAGCCATTTTGTTGCAGACTGTTCGAGCAAAAAAACACTTAGAGAAACACCCACCTATTCGTACACACACACACACACACACACACACATATTTATGCATATTATGCATTTTTGTATACGTTTATATAGCTTTTGATTGTGATGCAAACTGCAAGCTGGCATTGTAGGTGTAAATACTTGCTGCTGGCATCACAGAATGTTGCACAACAGCTCGTATGAGTAATATTTATTCACGCTCTGCTTTTGTCCGCCTTGTAGCACACTGCAACACACACACACACACACGCATACACACACATCCATATACGAAGTGCAAGCAAGTCGAGTGAAGCATTCAACATATGCCAAGCATAAACATAAGCAGCAGAATCATTTTTCATTTGTTTGTTCAAACTTTTGAGCTGTCAGAAAGATGTTCCTTGCATTATGAATATTCATCATACGCCGGCGTGGCTGAGCAGCAGCAGCAGCACTTATTATGCTCAAATTAAGGCAGCGTTTTCGGGCTCATATGAATACGAATATATACAGGAAGTTTCACTCTGCCCAAAACAAATTTAAAAAAAACCCCTCCAGTGCCAAAACAAATTTGAAATTCCAACTACCAAACTTGAGTGGAGATAAGGAGTAAAGTTAAACAGAGGAATGCAATTTTCTCTAGTAGGCAGTTCGACGGCCTTTCCAGCACGTCATAAAAAATCAGCTGTTTAACGCACGGCATTTTACGGACTTGTGTCTTGAAAATTGTTGCACAAACACTAACCACTGAGTTCTTAAGATGGCCAACCAGTTTTTGAGTCGTTTCAAGTGTGCTGCTAAAGTTGTTTTGGCAATAATCTTATATGCTCTCTTTTTATGTTGTGTGAATACTTGGCTCTAAGCGAGGTCACCATCTTATATATAACTTGGCATCACTTGATCTTTGCCAGTGTGACTTAGTTGAATGGCTCCTTTCGATGCCAACTGGCTTTTAGCTAGCTACTTTTTCGACTCATTTCCATTTATTTTTTAATTACATTTTTTTCACCACCATTAAGAAAACTTATTGGCACCAACTATTATTATGAAATCACATTTTATTATGTAATCAAATAATTATAAAATCAATTTGATTCAGTTTATTTAAATTTTATATTTCGCTTGCAAATTGAAGTTTTTATAGGAATTATAATTGATTAAAAAATGATAATAATATAAAAAAATATAAAAAATAATAGAAAATTTGAATTCATATTATTGATTATTTGATTTGATTAACATGAATGTAGAATTTAATATTTTTTGTAGAGAATTTGGAGTTGAATAACTCATTCGCTTTTTATATAATATTTTCTGCATGTTGATTTCAACCAAACATTTAACTTAAAAGGCATACAATTTAAAGCCATAACTTTCTCAAAATGGGCTCATAAAAAACAGTGGGACATAATAGTCCTGCCACCTACTTCCCCTTCTCGAACCAATAAAGCAGGTAGTCAGTCGGTGTGAAGCAAATCTTATCGCTCGGACTATTAACGCAACAATCCGAAAAGCCAAGTTAAGGCCAACTGAGGAAACACGTGGCTGCTGAATGCTACAGCTGACTGCCGGGCATTATCAGTGACAGTCCGGGTCCATCAGCAGGTTGTAAACTACAAGGGAGAGCGATTCAAATCCAAACGAAATAACCACGACAAATGTTTGCACGTGCTTACCAAGCGCCATAAACTAGAGCAGACGGGCTGGCGGCGAGGTATGACACAAGACAACAGGAGCTGCAAAAGGACCACACAAATCCCCAGCAGGCATTGCGGATACGGTTAGCCAATGTCCTGGTATTTAAGTTCCGCAAAAAAAAACAATATTTCGAGCGCATGAATATAAACCGTAAAAGTGGTTTTTGGGCCTTAAATTGGTGCCCAATTTATGCGTTCCCTCGGGCAGACGGTGAACTAGACCAAACCAGAGTCGACCTACTCTGATCGAAGAAGCTCAAAGTATCTGGTAAATGTTGGTAGCGAAACTCGCCAACACCCGTTGCGAATTGGTAACAGGTAAGCAACATTTCTCACGGCCAGGTCTGCTGATAGCTGTCACGGACGAGCTTGCCGACGAACTTTTGGGATTAGAAATGATTTCTTATGGCTTCTCTCGAAACTCTATTCTAGTCCTGTTTTTGGCTGCCTTTTCCGTTTGATTTATGCTGACATCCTGTAGCTGCTCCTATTACTGTTTTTGTTGTTGCTGCTGCTGCTGCTGCTGTTTTCGCAACGCCGTTCGATTGCCATGGCCCAGTGTACGCCTCAATGGTCAGGTGGATGGCCGGGCAAAAACCTAACCAAACATTTCTTGGCAAACACTTTGCCCATTTTTCATGGGGTTCATTTCATTTGAGTTGCTTTTTATAGCCAGATCGCAGCAGTCACTGGACTTGCTCTACACTGGTAAGGACCACAGGGACAATCCGTTGAAATTTCAGACATTTCAACATTTTTAAAAGAGCCACAAAAATACAGAGTAGTTTAGTTTGAAATTGAGTTACACATTTTTAAATGTTGCATTAAAATATTATAAATTATTCTGTTGTTAAAATAAATAAATATAGTTAAGTAATATATAATAATTATGATATATTTTTATATTGTTATTATTTTTATTAAGTAAGAATTTTAAGTTGTATCCTTATTAAATCTTATAATTGTTGACACTGTGCGCTTCAAGCTGAAGGTAAGTTTTACGGGGCGTATGCTTTTGAAGGGTTTGGCTCCTTGAATGTCTGGGCATTTGTCACACAACAACGCTGGCGTAAGGGCAAGTCAAAATGGCGACCGGATGTGGGCAACAATGTTGCCAATCGCAAGTCCAAACAGTTGTTGTTGTTGTTGTTGTCAATCGTAACCGCATTACATGTCAATTACCGTATACTAAACTGTAAAAGCGCTTACACCAAGTGCGTCGTGGCTACGGCGCCTGCTCTTTTCGATTCGATATAATAGACTCTTTTCGCTTTGAAGTTTTCCACATGCACACACACCCAAGTGGATACATACACACACACACACACACACACACATACGTTTTGGGCGAAATAAATTTGTGGCACATGATTTTAATTTATGGCGCTCGCAGCTATTTTGGCAGCCAAGGCGGAAGTGCTGCTGTCAATAAGGATTGGCAGCCAGCATGCGGGTTCGGCTGGGCTGCTTTTGATACATATATATTTCGCCTTTCTTCTTTTTTTTTTATGCACAGCCACAATCCCCTTTTCATAGAGATTGACAAATGCGTGAGTGTTGGTGACTTTTAAAAAATGTTTAAGCTGCACAAAAACTGAAATGAAACCACGAGTGGGGGCATGAATAAATACTTGGTTGACTGAGTGTGTGCGTGTGTGTGTGCTTGTGCGGTTTATGCTGGCAAAAACCCGTAAATAATGCGCAAAATTTGTTAAAAGGACAAGCGTAATAAATCCTCTCAATGGCACACAATTTCTTGATAACTTTTTAGTGTCTAATATTTTGTAGTTGTGCGCTTGAGGGTTTTAGGAAAAATTAAAATTTATATCACTTGTTATTTGTTGCTGTTGCTGTTGCTGTTGCTGCCCCCACCAACAAAAAACCCAACCTTCCATCACCCAAAACTAAATCTAACAAATTCATACCGGTTATGATATATGATTTGACTGATGGTTGCTAACAGTGCAATTTCCGCTTGACACACGCAATCTTACCATACTCTGTTTGTCTGTCTGACTGTCTGTCTGTCTATCTCTCTCGCTGTCAGACTGACTAGCATAAAAACGAGTTAAAAACCATTAAATGTTTTATGAGCTCTTTAGATTTTTATTTCCACAAGTTTTGGTTTTTACTGCGCATCATCAAGTGTAAATCGCAAATATGCTCGGCGAGGACTATAGGGCCCCAGAGAAGCTTACGGTTTGAGTTAAGCACTCCAAAACCCATGGAAAGCCCTTAATTTTAAAGTTACAATGTATAATACGTGAAGTATATGAAGCGTGAAGCGCAGACAATAATTTTAATGTCTTCCACAAAGCTAAAATAAAATAAAATCCCTCATTACAAAATGTCTGTAATATTTTCATATTTTTAAAGTTTCACATGGAATTTAAGTTTTACTGCTCAAAATTACAGTCTCCGTCATTTTACAAGCATTTTAGGATAAAATTATGAAATATTTTATGTTTGCCTTTATTCATATTTTTATAGTTAAATGCACATCTTGTGTAGTCTATGTTTTAAGCATAAGGTTTTGGATTAGAAATTGCTTCGCTTTTTAAACAATGTACTTTGACAACTTGTATTTAGCTTCGATTAAGCTATAATAATAATACAATTATTTACACAACTTTTGGTTTTTAATCAATTAAGAACACAAGCTGAGTAGACAACCGCAAATTCTGCCTTAAATAAATTGACTGACTTTGTTAAGCTTTAGCCCTAATCGAATACCACAAAATGTGAAACAAATGCGGTTTTTGCGAATATTTTCATCAATTTTGTGGCAAAATATTTGCACAACTTGACATACATTCAGGCAGTTGACCATCAGTCAGCCAGTCTGCCAGTCAGTTGGTCATTTAGTCAGCAACTAATGCAACCATATGAAACATCACAAATTCACTCAACACTGAGATAATGGTCATCCTTCAATGTCATCGTCCATCTTTGTGTACGTTTACATTCAGTTGATTGTCAGGTGTGCTTCTGAGAGCGTTTGCAGTTTACGATACTTGGCTCAAAATATGCGGTTTTATGTGGTAGACATAAAATAGGTGGCAGGGGCAGTTGGCCTTAACCAACCAACTAACTGCGCAATGCATAATTTGTCCCAACTTTTATGTGACTAAGGCTGGCAGCTTAGCACCCGAATCGTAGACAAAAACTGTTAGATTTGATGCTCGGGTCAGGTGCAGGTGTGGCGACCCCTTCCCTCCTCCCCACCCCAACTCTCTTCTGCACCCATGCCAAAACTTTTGCATTGAATTCATTGCATTTTGTGGCTGGAGTCGTGAATGTGTTCATTTGATTTGAATGCGAATGTGGAAGTTTACACACACATACACACACACACTAACGCACACACTGCCAAAGCCACAAAACGGTATAAAAGTTTGCACATGAACTTTGCGGTGGAAAAGGACAGCGGTGAGGGGCATATTAAATCTAGCTGTAAATCCAGCAGGTTTGTATATGCTCATATAGGATTGGGGGTCTCGGTGCCTCAGATAAAGTCTCATCGTGCCCTAATTTATGCGTATTTAATAGAGTTTTTATTATTGTTTGCAGTTAGCATGCTGAAGCAACTAAAACCAAGTTTTATATCTGTGGTTCAGTAGCTTTGATTGAATATTTATAAGACGCACTCTTCGCTCTGCAGCTGTGTGTGTGTGTTCCAGTAAGGGAATAAGAGAGTTTTCTCTTTTGGCATGTGAAAGTTTTTCTTGTCAATATTTTATATGTGCCTGTTTTTCTTTTTGTCGATAAGTCAATTTAAGGCATTTAAGAAATTGAAAAAACAATTTCGAAAGTTACAAAAACAAGATTAAATGAAATAAAATTAAGTGAATTGCTGAATAGCAATTAAAAGATAGTATCGTAAATAAAGAATTAAAAATAGCAAATCCAAAAAGATAATAACAGAACTGCATTTGTATCTATTAAAAAATGTTTTACTTCCATTTCTATTACTTCTTCTCCAAGGGATTTCTGTCCAAATTTATTGGATTCTTTTCAAGGAAGAGGAACACATTAAAAAGCCATTTTGCAGTTGACTAAAGATTCAGCTATATGCTATTTGGCTTAATTGATTTTACATGTACTCTGCACTATAATTTTATCTACACAGAAAGCACAGTCATCTCGAAGGTCACCAGATTTAATTGAAAATTCCAAAACACAGAGACACACACACACACACATAGATAGAATGTAACCAGGATATAACACTGATGTGCTCATTATACCTGCTGCTTTTGGGCTCTTGAGCTGGGACTTCAAATGCGAATTAGGGAAATGCGTTGGGAAAAATGAAATGAAATTTGCTTGAGAGCAAATATTTGAAACTAATTATGCCCAATAGAGCGACGAGTGTGGAGAACATTCGCTTCGCAGCCTCGCTGCCGCGCGTGGCACGTAGGCACATCCGTTCGTGATTTACGCGCCACACGCAGTCAGTTGTTTGCTTGTGGATGTGTTGCCACCCCTCCAAATCCCCCCCGCAACATCCGTCACTGGGGAAGACAGTAGGTGCTGAAGAGCATCAGCAGCAATAACATGGCTAAGGGCATTAAGTTTAAACATTAGACGTAGTTAGAAGCGGAGAGCCCTGGCTCAGAATATAAACAAAATACGCGTGACTTCCTTTTGGAGCCATTAAAGCGGCATATCCGGTTGCACAAAAGAGCCTACACATGAGTGTGTGCAGATGTGTGTGTGTGTGTGTGTGTGTATGTGTGTATGTTCTGCTACTATCTGTGTGTATGGGAGTGTGTGAAAGATGAGCAGCGAAGCAAATTATCATCACCGACATGCAGGCAAGCAGGCAGGCAGGCAGGTAGCGCCGGAAAATGGATTTAAATTGTTGATTAGTGCCGTCAACGATGAACAAAACACGAACAACAAAGCCAACGAAACTTGAGCTTAAAATGGCAGCAACTGTGACAGTGTGTGTGGCATGTGCACAAGAGTATATTAGTATTCGCAAAGAACATTGAGACTATACTCCTATACATAACATATATATTTAGTTAAATATCACCATTATAATAACTTTTACTCGTTGGAGATTTATTTATTTTATAGATCCGCAAAAATAATGTGAAGGAAAAGCTGTTCTCCACTTAGAGCAGCGGTCAGATACCTATAAAAGAAGGTTTATGTGGAGCTAAAGAGAAACTGTTTTGCTCTTAGGACAGAGGTCAGATATCTAAAAAATAAGTGGGTTTTTAAAGCTCTGAAATGATTATGATTTATCAATATTGAAGAGTAGCGTAGTTTAATTACCAAACATATTACCATAAGCTATTTGCGAATTGGAGCCAATATCAGTTACCTTGTGAAGATAGTTTTTTACAGCTCAGAAGAAGAAACACTGTGAAGAAAGAGTTTATGCAAAGGAAAACAAAAAAGTTTCCCATTTCTCTAATATATTTTCTCTTATATTTCTACAATTTTGTGAACTAGTTAAAATAAAAAACATATCCATTCTTTGGACTGTCAAGTGAGTGTTTTGACAATTAATCTTAAGACTTGTTATAATAAATGATAAAAGATGAAAATTATTTAAGTAAGTTTGAAGTCGTCTTATTATTGAATTGATTACAATTTGAAAATCATAATTGTCTGGAATCTTCATTCATTCCATATACACACAAATATGATTTATCAATATTGATGAGTAGTCTCAAAAGATCAAGCCACGCCAACTCCAGTCGCTTCCAGCTAACAATAACCATAAATCACAAAGTTAGAAGAGGATTTTCGTTATTGGCACAGTTCAAGTGCAGTTTTTCGCTGCTTTTTCTTCGCTCTGCTCAGAGTATTTTGCCAGTCGGTTACAGCCGACTGACATGTGGCTATATGTGTGTGTTTCAGTGTGATTTTGAAAAATAATCATAATAATGACTGGCATTGTTATGGAAATTGTAAAGCAGCAAACGCGAAGCCAGGGTGTTCAAACTACGAGTAAAAGTAATTTGTAACATTGTCTGAAGGCTGTCTGTCTCACTCTCTAGCACTCACCTTACTCCCTCGACTCGCTCTCCCTATCTCTCTCTCTTTCTCTCTGTCTCTGGTGTGTGCCTCTCTCGTGACCCTGACACCGGCACTTATGCCACGCATTATGCTTAAGCTTTATGTTACTTACGCACTTAAAAACTCAGTTCGCATTGTTTTGTTTTGCACTGTTTGGTTTTGTTTTGCATTTTGAAAATTTCATGAACTCTGCACCGGGCACAAGTGTGAAAAGGCAGCAATCGGCATTCCCTGCAAGGTAATCCTGTTTCGCACACGAAGATCAAAGGTTGGCAGGGGCATCGGAAATGGAGGACGAGGTTGTTGCGGGTTGCTACTAAGCAAATTGCGCTAAAAATGAATTATTAGCGCTCAAAATACGAAATGAAAAATGTTGGCAGCCGGCAGTTTGCTTAAATTGTACCAACAAAAAGCCGCCAGAAAACCAATCTTTTTTTTTGCACTCTGTCAAGAATTATGGCTCCGAGAAATGAAATGAATGAAAATTGTTGGCCATAATGGAGTTGGGGTTGGGCTCGGGCTTTGAGCTGACTCGGAGTTGATTGCGCCGTCTTATGCGCTACGAAAATTCAACATGCTGCAACGCCAGAACCAGTAAAAGTATTCGAATATATCGTAAATATCATATATAAAATATACATATAAAAATTACACTATTTGTAGGAAATGCACATCAAATATTTGAGTTTTCCATAATATTTTTATTAATTGCAAACAAAAAGGAAAAAAAATGGTTTTAAAAAGGAATATTTTAAATCAACTTTTTATTTGTATATTCTTATGAATTAATTGTGAAAATACTCACGCTTGAAATTAATAATTTAATTAACATAATTTAAGTTAACATAATTCGATACAAAGTTATAAAAACATCCATATTTAATTAAGTTATAATTTATTTATTATTCTTTTAAAACGAACTTCAAAGCCAAATGTATGAAATACAACTGAATTTTGCTCAAATTTCATAATATTTTCCTATAATATTTTCAAATAATGCTAGAATATCTATGCAAAAGCAGTGGCCATGTTTAACTTTTGTTTAGTAACAAAACTCGTTGTAACAAACTCAAACATTCCCATTGGTTACCGGCAAATTGTAGCGCACAATTTAGAAAAGTTTGGGCACTTTGTGGGGCACATTATGAACAATATTGCAGAAAATGTTTGACAGAAATAAATGAATATACTGATGAAGTCATTAAATAAATTGAAATATAACACAATGCAGACACACACACACACACACACACAGACACGCATACATATAGATATATTCGGTGGGTGCTTTGGTATTGGCATAATTTCCAATTTGAAAGCAAATTGCATGCATGAAACGGGATACCAAAAAGTAAACATTAAGCTGCCTCAAAGTATGCAACAGAAAAGTTGTAAAAAGTTCGTTGCATTCTTTTAGGCGGTCGTGGCAAAATAAGTGTGGTCTCAATTGCAAATGGCAATTGCACTCTCTCTTTCCATTCAATTGCGTGAGCAGCACTCAAACTATGTTGCTCAAAAATACTGGGAAATTGTGTAAAGAGAGAGCGGCACCGCGCTCGCCTAACACAATTCGCCGCAAATTGGCTCTCGATGGTTGAGCGGCGACGCCGATTCGTTTTCCTGTTTCTGTTTCTGGTTTCTGGTTTCTGTGTCAGTCGGTTAGCAGTCAATGTGCGCGACTGTCGACTATCGGCTGTGATGATTGTTGCGCTGTCGCTGCTGTTGACGCCGACGACGATGCCGCTGCCACTGCCACTGCCGATGCCGACGTTGACGCCTCTTTGCCTACAAATTAAAAGTGTTTTTATTGTTGTTGTGTTTGTTGTCGCATATTAATGACACGCTAGGCAAATGTGTCATTTTGACATTTTAACAGTCTGTCGTGCAGTCAGCAAACCACGCCATATATGTATGAATATATATTGTACATAAATACACACATACATAGAAATATTCCTATATTCTGACTCTGGGATGCTGCAGCTGTGGCGTTGCCACACACAAGAAAAAAAACAAACAAACAACCTGCAAAAAAATAAATGGCGCCGGCAACTTGAATGTGTGCCATTTGCTTATCACACGCACACACACACATATATACACAAACACACACAGATACACATACATTGAAAGGATCCCAACTGACAGTTTTGTGGCGCACAGATTTGTCATGCATGGATTTATGTTTATGTTTGTGCATAGTTTCGGCAGCTGCTCTTCTCCCCTCTCACCCTTATTTTTTGTTCAAACTGCCCTGCCCCCACCCACTGCCCATTCTGCCTACGAACAGTCCGGGTACAGTTGACAGCTCCATTTAATTGTTGGGCAAATGGATTAAAAAGGCATTTGTCAAGCGGTTTGTGTCACTGCCTCACTCGCTTGGCCCCATTGTCCCGCATACTTTTACATATATTTAACTGAAACACAATTTAAACAAATGCAACAAGAGTCTCAGGCTCTACTAAAATTGTATTTTAATATTAATTTATTATATATGTATTTATTATGCATGCCATGTATGTCGCAGAATTGAAAATTCATTGAAGTACATGAAAAGAGCCTGAAACTAAAAGTTTATGTGCTATAATTGGAAAAATTGGCTCATTTTTCAGCTGTAGGTAAATGATATTTACCCCGTATGATTGATTTTAGCAATCGATTAATTTATGAATGTAGGAGATAAATTAAAATTCTATCAAATTTAAATCATATATCATATGATACAAATCGAGAGGATGAAAATTTTCTTTATTTTTAAAATAATTTTGTATTCGTATTAATTTATATTTTTTATGTTAGCTTTCAAACAAAGAATTATATACAATATATTCTGCGTTTATTTGTTAATTATCACAAACACATTTTGCTAAGCTGATGTCCTTGGGGCGATAACCAAACCACACAAGCATATCACAATGCTTTCTGCCACACACGCACACACTCACACACGCACACATACTCGCTCAAATCGACACACACACAAAGGCAATCGCGAATGATTTAGACAATGACCCACTTGAATTTGAGCAGCTGTTTCCTTTGGGCAACCGCAACAGTAGCCTCATTTTTTGGGGTCACGGCTTATCGCTAATTGTGTGTGGCATGCGAAGTGTGCACAAAGGTCTAAGGACCTTTCATGTTAATTGCTCGCTCGCCTATTGCTCGCTCGCCTTGCGGTCCGAAAAATTATGCACTCGGAAGCGCCACAGCCTCAACCTCAGCTTCCGCCTCAGCTTCTGCCTAAACTCTCAACTCTCAGTTTTCAGTTTTCGGTTTTAGGTTTTGGTTTCGCTTTTCGGCGCCTGCCTAATTCGAAATTAAATTCAGCCTTTGCCCTGCCGCGGTGTTCGGAGCTTTCTTTATCTGGCTAATTAATTTATGCAGATGGAGGCGGGGAGCTAATGCGTATTAGGTATAAATTTATAACTTTTGCATTACGACAGTGTCCGAAGCCCCCCCGTACCTTTGACAAATTACAAAAGGTATTTAACTTGTGTGTTGTTGTTGTTGCTGTTGCTTTTCCTGTTGTCTTTGTAGGTGTTGGTGTCGTTTGCCTCTGTCGTTGGCGGGAAAAGTGCAACAAAATAATAAGGGCGCCAAAAGGCAAACACAAAACAAAAGCAAAATCCAAAAGGCAGAAGGCGCAAACAAAAAAAAAATCAACTAAAAAAGAGCACAACAAAATGTACAGCACAAAATAAACACTGGACACAGTAAAGAGCGTAAAAAAAAAACAAAAAAAAAAGAAAAACACTGAAGGACACAAAACTAACTAACTGAACAGACGCCAGGACGATAACTCAGCGCTCAGTTGAGCCCGGCAGCATAAACTGCCACCTGCTAGGGAAGGTGGAGGGTGGTTGGGTGGAGATGGGTGGGGGAGTTGTTGGCTGGATTGCTTGCACCCAGCGTTTTGTGTGCCGAAAGTGCCAAAACACTAATTTACTTTTTTCGCACTTTGCATTTGTAGCTGTGTCTATGTGTGTGTGTGAGTGTGTGTGTGTGTGTGTAGTCGTGTCAGGCAGCTATGCTGCTTTTTGCCAGCTGCGTTGCCTTTGTTGTCGGTTCCGCCTCGCCTCGATTATAAAACGCAGATGTGCCACACAGAGAGAAGATGCGATACACGAATTCTCATAGTCGCCGTCAACTCAAAGCGCCGTCGAACCTTGGGGCAGGGGCAAATGAAAATATTTAGCAAGAGGCCGTGCGGAGTGACTGAAAATGTGCCCACAACTGAGACTCAGTGCGTATGTGGGCACTGCCATTGACAAGGGACTATTTCTTTTCGTTTCCACTCACAGCAATTTTTATTAAACTCTCTAGCGAGCATATCAGACGATTCTATATCTCTATATATATCCAAGTAAATAAGAGCTTCGAAATATATGAAAATCTAAAAGGCAGTTTTGATTCGACTTATAAACCCATGGAAGAATATGTATATTTATACTTTTTTGCCTGCAACACATGCCATTTCAGATATGGAAAATAATTATTTTTATATATTTCAGCGCAAGACAGGGTACGCTCTGGTTCAGCATATTTGACCACAATTCCTTTGCTGTGTCGCTTTTTCATAAATTTTCCTTTTTATTCAGCTCTGTTGTCTGCTTTGCTAAAATGTGTTTACAAGCATAAACAAAAATGCTTGTCGCGTCGCAGGCAACTACTTCAAATTGCTGAAATGCCATAAATGTTCCTCTCCAGCGGGGTTGTGGGAGGGTGCGGTTTTTGGGTGCGTTGGCCAGTGTTGTGTGGCGTTGTTGTGGCTGCTGCCACCCGCAGTGCCCCTGGCAGGGGCGGAAACTAAGTGCATAAGTGCTAAATTGTGCTCATTGAATTGGAAATGCATATAGTTGAAATAATTGTTATACTTGCAACAGATAGTCAGAACCTTTAATTTGTAGCTAAATCGATTAACGCTTGCATCTAAAATTTCAATTTGTTTCAATCATCTAATGGTGACAAAATAAATATTATAAATCTGCTTTAAAAATTTATTATGCAATTCTTGGAAACAATTTACGACGAAACCCTCTTGAACGTTTTTGACCTTTCACATTTGCCTTTTGACGGCTTCATCTTGTCATTCATTTGGTACATTTCTTGACATTTCTGGACTAATTTAAAAATTATAAATATTTTTATACATTCCCTTTAGAATTGCTCAGTAATTAGCAAATTGTATAATTGGCGTTTTCTTCGCAATGCCAAAGGTTTCAAATGCGGACCGCAGCCCTTTTTTATTATTCCTTATATATTTTTGGCATATCAAGAAAAATCTGCTTTTGCCTCGTCACGCATTAAATTCATTAAAATTTCATTCACATTTTCAGCGAGAGGCATATTTTAAATTCTAATAAAAGGCAGCGTAAAACACATTTTTTCGCAGAACGCACAAAATTTCCATAGCCAGCTACAACGATGAAAACACCAGCTTCACGTAGATAACAATTAAGGCAAGCACACATATATACATATATATGTATATACATACATATATATAACAGAATAACATCAACGAAAAGTAGAAGAAAATGCCGCGCAATGTTGTTAAAGGCATTCTGGGCATAAACTCTAATTCTCGACAAATTTAAACGTTCATCGTTCTGCTGACAAAAATTTAAGCAACAAAGTGAAAATATTTTCGGAAATTATAATGTTATATTTAGTAAATTACAGAGAGACAACTTATTGCCGCAGTTGCCACAGGCCCATCTGCTGTTTTCGCGATGCTCTCTCGCTCTTTGGCGATTTAATTAGGTTAAAAAGAGAGAGTCGGAGTTGAGATGAGTGGGAGTTGGACTAATGTCAATGGCCCTGGCTTTAATTGCCAATCGTAGGCGCAGTTTGTTGGGCAAAGAGACTCACACACACATACACACAGACAAAGAGACATAAAGCAAACACAGACAAACGCAGCACTGAGCCACAAAGCGGACGCTCAGTGGGCAAACAAATTACGCGGCTTTAAAGCACAACGTGCTTTGTCCTTCTCGACCTGGGACAGACGGCCACAACCTGCCACCGGGAACAATTCGTATACGTTGCCAGTTGGTCGCATTGCCTTTGGCGGCGCAATGGCATATTTATTTTCGGCACAGGCACAAATAAAGTCGGAGCGATAATGTGCGACAGTTGCTTATCCCTTTCCCCACCCTCTTAAGGCTCCTTAAACCCTTTCGAGTGTTTTGAGGATTTTGCGATATTGCCTGCAAATATTTTGCGGCATGCTCGAGAAACATTTCTTTAATGTGTGCCACTTTGTTTGGGACACAGCTTGTTGTGGCTGGCCTCAAGCCAATGTGCTCAAGTTAAGGCTAAGCAAAATGGTAGCAAATGATTCATCAGTTAAGCACAAATAAATCTTAACTATGGAGATGCCCTAATCTAAAACGTTTTACAAGCATAATAAATAACAAGGAGAAAACATTGTTTTATATTTGACATACAACATAAACATATAATGAGAAGATTAGCTTTTCATTTGATATGCTTATTCAACTACACGTTTAATATGCATTGGATTGGGAGTGTAAAGTCCATGAATAGCATTTAGGTACTTTAGATTTGAGTTGAACAGTAAATAACTTTATTAATATTGGCTTGATTTTTGCCTACTTCTAACTGAACTATCTTTCTTTCAATCTGTAAATCCAAAACGGAACAAATATTATTAAGCAAACAATACTTAAAGTGCATTTATTTATAATATTCAGATAACTTTAGAACAGATGAGAAAGCTGAAATTTTGAAAAACCTTTTTCAATACTACGTATACGTTCAGATGTGTCATCCTTGGCCATCGAAGGGGTCATTTGCTTGTTAATCTGTGGGGCAGTGGAGCTGGTACATTTATGGTAACAATATTTTGTGCTAGCTCACATGCGGCCAGGAATATTACAGACAACTGTCAAAGGCAACAAGCGTAAGGGTCAGCAGCAAAAGAATATCCGGCAAGCAAGTCAAGAGCCGCTGTCAAGTGGACCAGCAGGTGGAGTGTGGGTGGCCAATAGTAGAATTGCCATTAAGCTGCAACATTTTAAGCAACTAAAAGGGTCGCAAATAAACAGCCGGGTGACCAATAGAAGCAACAGCAGAAATAGCAGAAGCATGCAAGGGAGCTGATGCAATGGTTGCTGGCATTGCACATACGCTACGTAAGCCGCACAGTAGTAAAGCTGTCGATGGTCTGGTGCTACGGCTACTGCTGCCCTGGTGTGTGTATGCATGTGTATGTGTGTGAGCTTGAGCCATAAGCAAATGTGTGTGCAAGGATGTGCTAGGATTATGCTTGTTCCATGTGTTGGCTTATGAGCGCTGCCAACTTTACAACGAAATGTGTCAATAGTAGCGCAACTGCAAGTTCGAGTCCAGCAGTTGAAGTTTAAGCCACTCCACCACGCCACACACACACCGACACACTTAAATACAATATGTACACGTGTCTCTGTGTCTGTGCGAGTGTGGCACCCTTGTGTCCTGCCAAATTTTACAAGCACGTACTCGGGCTCGGGCTACATGCTTGTTACCTGGATGGCTGGCCAGCCGGCCAACCTGGGCCAAGGGTGACTCATATTAGTGCCCGGCAGCTGACGACAGCGACAGAGAACACATTAAACTGATGAGCTTAATTGGAGGTTACCTGCACAGTGAACCCAGAGAACTCAGCGAAGACTACATTCATTTCAGTACGTGCAGAACTGCGAAGACCTGGCATCAGGTCGAACCATTGATGCTCTTAACAATTATCTGGAGCAGCAGCTAAATATATACCAGCTATATATACCCACTGCTGCCCTGAAGATGGTAAGAAAACAAGATAACTAGGTTGGTTGGTTAACTGAGCCTATTTAAGGATTAAATGTAACACTTTGATTTGTATAACTCAGCTGACACTTTGAGCATTGGTTAAACTCCTGCATCGACAGCTTTACTTTGGATTGAAAGTGCTTAAGGTCTAGCTGAGAACTATATTTAATGTTGGTCTTCGTCTTAGTTGCTCCCTAATAATATTTAAAGTCTTATTAACTTTTTAAATTGTGCAGAAAAACATTATAATGATAATGAAGGATCATTCGCTGGATAGACTACCAATTTTATTTTGGTTTATATAATATTTTCACATACTGCAACTGATATGATTCATCACAAGTTATGCACTAACCGAGTCGATCTCAGCCATAACAAGAGCTTGCTAAGTGTTCAAGAAGGCTTCATGACGTTGTTGCCATATCTTATGAGAAATGTTGCCTACTTTTATGGGCAGAACTGTCAGCCTGCACTTCACATATCCGTTTTGCGACGCTTTGTGCGATTGTCATGCGTTTTGCGCTCCTTTACGTGCGATGTCAACCAAGCCCATTCCCATTCCTATTGCCATTTCCATGCCCACCGCTCCACATGCTCCACACTCACCTCGGCGCTTTCTGCTGCTAGGGTTGTCACAAATAAAATCAAATTGCTTTGGGCGCTTAGCAGCGTGTGTGTTTGTGTAACGCTCCTGCTCACACAGTCACTTAATTAAGAGCATAATTTATAACAAATATTTAGCTGGCGGCCAAACAACTGGGGCACAATTAGAGAGGGCATCAACCAGGACAGGGGGTCAGTCCGACTGGCGCTTGGCTTAAATATTTCCGTAGCTTTTATTTATTTATATTTTCTATTATAATTTTTGTGCTCTTTTTATTGTGGCTTTTATACACTTTTCTCTTTTGGCTTTGTGGACTTCATTAAGCGCACAGCATAAAAACGAAATGAAGTAACGCAAATCCGGCACAAAAAAAAGAAGAGAAAAATATGCAAATTTGTTGCTGTCATGAAAAAACTAGTGTCGAATATGCAAATATAAAATATTTACTTCCGCTCTCGTGTGATATTCACATTTTTAATGCCACACACAATCACATACATACACGGTTGGAACAGCAGGTGCTCTAGTTTTCAGTGCAATTATAAAGCTGCCAAAAAAGCAAAGGCCATCAACACTATGTGGCACAAAAACGTCAACGAACTACACAAAATGTTGGCTAATTCCAGCTTTGTAGGCCAACTTCATTAAGAGCGCAACTGTCCCCATACTTTGTGTGCGTGTGTGTTGCCTAAGGTGTGCGGCTTAATGAGTTATACAATTGGAGTGTAGTGCTAAAACATTTGTATGCACTAAAATCACAATTCTTTTTTTCGTGTTTTGGCTATGGCTGGGAGCTATGTTCAGTTTTAATTTGCTGGCCAGACTAGAATTTGAATACTGAAAAATAAATTAATTGGGTCAATAAAATTGTTTTTTAATTTAATATATTATTTTTCAACTGACAAAAATTATTGTGGATAATCGGATGGCTGCTTTATGTTCATGCTTTGCAAATATTATTTCCATTATTCCTCATACGAACTACTTTTGATAGCTCTCCCGAATGGAACACATAAATAAATGTTTACTAATTTGTGCCAAATCATTGCATCAGCAGCAACAAAACAATGCCTTTCGCACAGCACGATCCAAATAGAGAAAGAACAAGCGAAAGAGAGAGATAGAGAGAGAGAGAGAGGGAGGAGATTTTGGAGCAAATGAAAACGGGTGGCGGCTTAGCATGACATTAATGGCTCTGGCTGCCATATGCCAGAGCGCATTCGAATGAATTGATATGTGTGCAAAGCCCGAAAACGTTTTGTTCAAGGTGTTAAAAAATTCAAAAGGATTTCGATAAAATAAAGGACTATTTTTTTCTGGACCACGTTGATAAAAGGAAACAGCTTATATTATGTTTTTATAAGCGGATGTTGCGAAGTAATGGCTTAAATAAAAGCTGCATTAATTATTAAAAAATAAAGGATTGAAACCTGTTAAAATTAATATATCACATTGACTTAAAATGATGCACTTCATTTATAATGTGTGATGGTCGCCAATAAACTTTTCGTCTCGAATATTGCTGATCGATTTGTAAAGGTGCTTTTTTGTGGACCATGCTTATAAAAGGATGCAGCTTATCATATTTCCATAAGCGGATGTTCCAAGGTAATGACTTCACTAAAGGCTGCATTAATTATTAAAGGAAAAAAAAACAGGACTGAAAACCTGTTAAAATTATAATTTTAAATACACTTAAAGGGATTCACTCCATTTATTGCTTTATTGTTATTTACTCAGAGCCTTTGAAAAGTTTTCATTGTGGTTTCATTGTGAGCAAGTAATGAACAATTAAAAATTCAGTTAGTTCTTATTGCGTCGCACAACGCGCAACGGCATTGTTTATTGTTTGGCCTGCAGCTTATGAAAAACTTTTCAAGCTGATGAAAATATTGCATCAACAATTGTTGTGCAACCATAGGAACAACATGGTTAACAATGACATACTAACCGGGCTGACTGACTGGCTGCCAGACGGGCTCAATGAATGGCTGACTGGCTGGATAACTAACTGACTTCACTTTACTGTCGCCAAGTTGATAAAAAGTTAAAAGAATTTTTATTGTTGACATTCGCAAAGGAATTTCTACATTTATTTACTTCTATGAGTGTATTGGCAGCAGATCCTTTGCTTGTGCTACAGATTGCATTATGGCACTATAATGTAAGGACCATAATATATTTATTTATCGTATATATTTTTTAATTCATCATTATATATGTTCAACAGATGTGATGATCTTTCTAAATATTGCTGGGAAAGATATTCAAGGGTATTTCATCTGCATGAAACGAAATAGTAAAATGCCTTTTTTTATGTGCTACATTTTTATAATTGAATTTGGTTTGCAATTGCATTTGTTTTCTTGAAAAAGCTTACGCAAGTAAACACATGTTTAATAAATATTTACTTTCATTCAGCAGATTTTTATTTACAAAAAATTGCATGAAAATTTTATAAATTATTAAATTTTTTACTTTATTTGATATATTTGCTGATATTTTTATTTGAAAAATAAAATGAAACCCTTAAAAAAGGTTTTTCTTTGTTTTATATGTTTACTTATTTCTATATGAATAATTTTTAGTTGAACATAATTCCAGGGTATTTTATATTCATGCACCCACATACTTTCGGTTTCTTGTTCTTGTTTCTTAAGCTCGTTTTGTGGATGTAAGTCAACGCGATATGCGCGCTAATCTGGGCAACTTCAAAGCTACTTAACTTTTATCCATTTAAGCCATCAACGCAGGCAGGCCAGGCAAGCGGGCGGCTGAAAGTAAATGGGAAAGTAAAAGAAAAGGCTGTCTTCCACTAAGAGATATATAGAAAGCCTGAAAGCGAGACAGATAAGGAATGATGGGGGGGGGGGGGGAAAGGAAAGTAGGAGTTGCGATTTTGTTTTGTATGTGGCCTGGTGACATTTTCACTTGACTGCACCCGGCTTAGAATGTCTTGCTTTTGGCTTGGACTGGTCTTGTCATTGTTCAGTTCTGATTGCGGCAGCTGTTTATGACATTACGCATTCGCCTCGCTGACCTTCGCAGAGAGAGAGAGAGAGAGAGAGAAAGAAAGAGTAAGTGAGTCAGTGACAAACACACCCCTCTGCACTTTGCCACCAAATAGAGTGAGGCCATTGTTTTCAGCGTAAGTGGGCAAAAACTCAAACATATGTTTGTATGATGTTTGTGTTGCAGTTGTTGCTGTTGTTATTTCAGTTAGTTGTAGCTGAACGCCACTTCCGTTTCCGTTGCGGCGCAAGACAAAAGCAACTGCAATGCACTTTTTGCCCTGTCACTCCTATCAACATTCCTTACACACTTTCCACAGCGTCAGCAAAGCTGTTTACTGGCTGCCAGAGTCCCCTGCCTGGGCTGCTTAGAAATGCAAAGCAGCGCACAACGCAGAAGCGCAGCAAACACAACACACAAAGTGATTTTTTTATTAAGACTACAAGTGCCTGACTGACTGACTGGCTGGCTGCCTGCTTGCATCCATTCCACCAACTAACGTTTTCAGTAATCTGTCCTGGCCACCGCTTTGTTGCCATTATGATGACTGCCAAGGCACGTTGATTGCTGTAAGGCCTCTGAGCTGCAGCTGAAGAAGACTCTGTTTGTGTGTGTGTGCTTGGAATGCGCGTTGCACAAGATAATCTCCTGAAATGTGCGTGCCGCACGCTAACCAGCCATCATCATCCTGGTCGTGGCTTTCTTCATGCCGCTCCCGTTGTGGGCGTAGCTGCGGTACACTTACAGCCAACATGAGTGTGTTTGTGCAAGAGAGAGAGAGAGAGAGAGAGAGAGAGAGAGAGAGAGAGAGCGAGCGAGCGAGATAAAATAGAGACAGTATGCGGATTTTTGATGGTTAATAAAAATTCCAACATTGTCTTGTGCAGTTCATCGTAGCCACATATGAACAACGGGAAGCTGAGCCCAAATCAACTGCAGACTACATTTTTACACTGTCAAAATCCATTTTAAAAATATTTATTCATTATTTTCATTATTATAGTCGCTTCAAGGAAGCAGTAAAAGCTGTTTAAAGGAACCATATTAGTTTGACTTTATAGATACAATTTCCTCTTAGTAGTTGTAGCACATTTTTAATTATATATGTATTTGTTATATGTTTTTATTTATATTTATTAATATGTAAACAAATTTTAAGGTTTTTACATACTTTTTACAAATACTTTTGTGCTCAGTGCAATGTGCTGTTTCCGTAATCCTATTGGGCTGGATGTGTGTAAATGTTAAAATGCAACGTCTCCAGCATTTTACAACTCAACTTAGGCGCTGAGAGCTCAGCGCACGCTCCTTGTCTGACTCATAAATGACGCGAATTTCAAATTATGTGCCAGGGCTCAAGTTTTATTAACGAGCAGCGCCGAATGAAATAACAGCAAACGCTTTATAGCCGTCATCTCTATCAAGTTGAAACTGAAGGCAGTCTAGAATAAAATCAAATTATACTGTCACAGATCGCAGCAAAGCAGGTAAAGAAGCAGCCCAAGCAAATGTTGTTGCATACTTTTCAGCGCTCCGAGTTTTAATTAAAATGGCATAAGCAAAGTGCTGTTATTGTGTTAGCGCATGTGTGTGTTTTTATGTGTGTCTGCATATGCTTAACAATTTGTGCTATTTGCCCATTGAAAATCTAACAATTGCTTGCAATACGTAAACATTGTTCACAAATGAAAATGCGGAGCAATCACCTGCAGGCATTTTCCAATCAAACAACTGAACTGACTCCACGAACCAAAATCCCACAACGTGAATTTGAGTTAAGCTTCACTTTATGACCGTAAAGCGAGCAGTGCCAGTATCAACGTGCACAGTGTTGCAGTTACCGCTTACAACATCATCATCATCATCATCATTACCATCATCATTATTATTGCTAGCAGCCATCTGAATTTAGATTTTCAATAATCAGCCATCATTGAAAAACAAATACGCGCTCGACTTTCGACATCAATTGAATTGATGTTGCTTCTCTTGATGCTGCAGCTCCGAAGAGCATCAAGCTATATGTGGGATTTGGCACATAGAACGTGATTGGCTTCGCTTAATGCGTAAAGCGCACAGGTGACGACCAACTGGATCAGGCACAACTTGCACCCGCATACTCCAAATGTGCGTGTTATGCAGTGTGGCAACTTATCGAATTTGAACACGACTCCTTAAAGTAGTAAATATGTGGTTGGTAAATACTTATCATACCCTGAGTATTGGCAAGGTAAACTAAAATATACGAATACGCTAACAACAGGTAAATAGCAGGGGCTATACATATATGTATGTATTTAATCATCCTTCTAGCTGACAAATTTACATTAATGCTCTTTATTTATTTTAGATCTTTGACAACACTTTACTCATTTTGCTGAGACGATATTATCAGTAGTTTGGCTAGGAATCCTTTGAACGTGCCAATACCAATACCAATCATATTTGAAGTCAAACAACTCTCGTATGTGAACTTAATTTGATTGCTAAGCAAATTCGAAGGCTGATCAATGCAATAAAATCAGACACATCATCAAGACTCGTGCGTAGGTGTGGTTGCCAAATCCATGAATCCTTGTTTGACAACTCAAATCCCAATGAAACTCACCCAGACCAATGACTGTCATAGTTAAATGTGTTGACTAATCGGCTTTAGATGATAAAGGAGCACCCGAAAACTCAATGAACTATGGTTAAGTAAAACTGCTGAATGGAAGCCAATCAATTGACTTTCACTTTAGATAATTTGGACACACTTGAGGCCTTGGGCGAAATGCTCGCTCGCTCGTTTCTCTGGCTTATGCAGGACACATCTGCATTGACAATTTTTCAACATTTGCATAATTCAATAAGCGTACAAATCAATAGCCCACATTGAAACTCCACTCGTGTACAGGACACAAGAAATAAAAAAAATAAAATAAATAAATAGAATAAAACCAAAAAGAGCACTGGTAAAGGCTAGAAAATTCTATTCAAGCAATTTGGTGCGATTAACTGCTCAATTATTTAAGCATCCCGTGGCACCGAGCAGCAAAAAAATAGACTCTGCATTTGTTTTCGAATGCGAATCATTAAATACACTTACCTCATGTGAATTAGTTTGTGTTTGAATATTTAAAGCAGCATAATGAACACAACGAATCGAGAACGATATATATTCATAGGGATGGTTCCAAAACTAAGCGACATGGCCATATCAGCTCAGATTAACACCAATAACATATATAGTTGCTTTTATGTGCATATGTTGCAAATGTCATGCCAATTAAATAACACCCTGTACAAGTGTATCTACATGGAATAAAAAGTCAGCGCTTGTGCCACACTCGCTCGACTTGCTTTCAAATGAAATTGGAGCAACAGCGATGCTGGTCAAACGCAAAACACTTAGCCGAGCAATCTGATGGTGCTGTGGTCGCTGTCTGTGGTTGGCTTCTGGCGGGTTAAAAGGGTTGCAATCAATTGACATTGATGTGTGCCAGACCAAAAACTATTTCAATGCCCCTGCTGGGCCGGTACAAAGACCAGAAACTTACCAACCAAACGAACCTACTGGCTGACCGACTGACTGACTGACTGACATAGAGCAAAGGCTGAAGTCCTTTTGTATCTGTGCAGCTCCTACCCCAGACGCCTGTGCCAGTATCATAAAAACTAACATTTATTGGAACGGCTGATGTCGACTTTGGTTGCCTTTGACTCTGCCTACTTCACGGCTAGTTTTGCTTACTTTTAACGGCCTGCCAACAACTATCTCTTTCTCTCTCTCTCTCTCTCAATTTGCGTGTGTGTGTGTCTGTGTCATTATAATCCGTGCCCATTTAGTGGCGCTATTTGTCGTCGAGCTGACTCCCTTTATGGGTTGCTGTCTTTGGCTGTGTGCATGCAAAGTGCGCCACTCGAATGGCAGCATCATAAAAATTCGTTTTATTGCCCCAGAGGATGTGCCTCAAGACATGTCCTCGCAGTCGCCGTGTGTGTGTGTGGGTGCGTGTGTGTGTGCGAGTGCCAACTAATTTATATTGGCGCATGTCAGCGTGGGCGGGGCAACCTGCTCGTTAATTCGCAACATGAAAACTAAAGTGGAAAGTATGTGGAACAGCCACAAAAAAAAAAAACAACAACAAACAAACAAACAAGCAAAAAGAACACACGACTGCCCATCAAATTTAATGTTTATGTCAACACTTACAATACACACGGCCAGGTCGTTTTACAGCACTGTCACTCCGACTGTGAACCCTTTAAAGTTGTCGTTCCCCTTGTTGTTTTCGTTGCTTCATTGATTTTAATATCAATTTTCATACTAATATCTTCTAATATGTAATTCTTATGCATGAGACGCACACAGATGATAACACACACACGCATACACACACAAGCACCCCCACACACACGTGGTGCCTGCATTTGTCCTTGTCTGACCGTGTTTGTCTCTCTTTCTGTCGCTCACATATTGCGTATACGTAATTTTGAATTTATATTTTCATTTCGCCGGGTTTTTGCCACTGCCTGCGAAATACAAAATAATTTTCAATCAAATTCGCGGCGCCATTTTGTGCCGTTAATTAAGTTAATTTTTGATTACATTTTAATAATCAACGCGTTTTTTTTTTTTGAAGTGCCTGCCCTATTGGCACGTCCTGTAAAGCGAACGCATTTGGCTGATTACAAACGTGTGTGTACTTCTGTGTGTGTGTGTGATACTTAACTGCGAATTCCTGATGATAATTTCAAAGTGCTTTGCATGCGCATCATGTGCATCGATAAGCGTCATCATTTCACCGGTTAGCGTTCTTGTCCTACCTCACCCTAGCCTCCCCTTACGCTGCTCATCTGTTGAGCGGTGGCAATTAAATTGCATTTAAAAACGGCATGATAAATAAATTAAATTGCATATCGATAAGCAGCAGTTTGTAGGCTCAACATTCAGTACAGAATGTAAGAGGTATATGCATTTTATAAATGTTTAAAAGCTTAATGCACATCCATTTATAGTTCACATTAGTCCGGGATAACTCAAAAGATGTGCATGTAAAATAATTGAGAGGATCTCAATATGGTACTTTCTATAAAGTTAAAAGATTGAAGATGAGGAGCCAAATGTTTACCTTGAATGTTTACCTTCTTGCAACAGGGCATTCTAAAAATGTTCCTTTTAAATTCATCTCACAAACTGAGCAACGAATCAAACAGCACTTCATCTGTATTGAGCCTTTAATTATAAAATGTCCAGCTACCAATTAAATAATGTTCCTTTTATTGTGCCAATAATTTCAATGCGCTCTTTTTAAAGGTTTCCTTCCAATTAATTCACAAGATTACTTTTTGCTCAGTGTACTCATTAAATGAATGCATTGCATTGCAGCAGTCGCTTAAGAGTAAAATATAAAATTCTCAATGAAAATATATTTTTGGTCAACAAACATTTTGAGAATTTACGGAAAGTATGTCAATACTTAGTAAGGGAGTTCGGAATGGGAATACTCTATATAAATGGAATATTTTGCAAGTGCAAAATGCAAAAATAAATTAATAACTTGAATAAATAATCGGCATTGTTAAAGCTTTTCTTACTTGATTCTATATTTGTATGCCAATTGCAACTAACTGGCTATATAATATGTTAACTGATGTACGGCATAATGTTGTCGACTATGTAAATAACTGGAATGAAAATGATAACAATTTATGATATTTTGCCAAACTTTGCTGTAATTTTGAAGAAGCCCTAAAATTATTGAGGGTAATAAATATGCCGAGTGCCAAGTGCGCTTTGGCATTTCAAAAATCATAAATATTAGAAAGAAATTACTTTACTGGGGGTGTTGGCGGAGGGGTTGAGTGGTCGAATGATGTCGGTATTTTTACGGAGCTAACGGCAATTGTGGGAGTGCACACAAAAGAGCCATTAGCAGCGAATTACCAGATAAAGGGACACAAGTACAGAGCCTGCTGCTCCTTTTGTGAACTGTGCCAGATACTCGACATTTTTCAATGGTCCACACATCTATGTGTGTGTGTGTGTGTGTGTGTATATGAGTAAGCAACAACCGGCGGCGTTTATTAGTATGGGGCGTGGCCCACAACCGCATACACACACACACATTATATATATTTATGAGAATGCGAGTTCTCTCTTTGATGACTTTTGGCGTATTTTGTGCTTGTGTTTTGTGTCATTTGCTTTTGAGCCATTAGCACGTACTTCCTGCCAGCCAAAGGAATGAAAAGAAAATATATACATATTTATGTGTGAGTCTATCCTGCCCGCAAGGCTCTGTGCTCTACGAATTGGCTTCATTGTTGTACGTTTGCCTCAAGCAGATGCAGTCCGCAGCCAGAAAAAAATAAACATAAAGAAACAAAAAGATGAGAAAACAGAAAAACAAGAAGTAGAACTAAGTAGTTCATTTTGAGATGCCTGCTTTTCTTGTAAATTTTAAGAATGGATAAGTAAAAAAGCAAGCTGCAAATTGTCGCAAAACAAAAGACTACAAGGGGCTGTCAAAGGAAAATGCCCAAATGAAAAGCGGCCAACAAAAAAAAGGAAAAAAAAAACCAAAAAGTCGATGGAAAAATAGCGTCGCTGGCTGCGTCTTGACACGAAATGGGTTTCCGCCCCAAATCCCAAATATCCCCGGAAGCCGATTAAGTGTTGCCCGTAAGCACGCGCAACAGCGTGAAAGCGACGTCGCCGTCACCGTCGACAGCAGCAGCAGCAGCGGCAGCGACTTCAAATTGAGAGCCATGCATTGAAAGACAGGAGCAGCAACAGCAACAGCAGCAAACGCCTGCGAAAGTAATGGCAATATATGCTGCTTAAGCAGTTAAAGCAAAAGTGAGGGCTGTTCATAAAGTAATGGCAATAAATAAAACATAAATAAATAAAAAATAACTAAACTTAATTGTGGTTGCATATTGGTGACTAAAACATGTGGAACAGTACAAATCTCACCTCTCTCTCTTCAGTATAAAAACTTAAATCAATTTCATAAACTGCCCTCGCCTGTGCAGAATACGTAGCCGGCATGTAAACATTGCAAAACACATTACAATAAAATATTTATCGTTATGATGCTTTTCAAAATGCCTCTTCAATTGAGCTCTGGACCGTTGCGACCGGCATTTTGGCAACCTTTATATTCGCCCTATCTCCGGTCTTTTTGGCTTATTGGCGCTACCACGTGGAGCCGGCAGTGTCGAAGAATGATTGATGAAACTGCGAACCATGTGGCGCCTGGCATTTGTTTTGTTTGTTGTTTTTTTTTTATTTTTGCTGCGTCGTCTTGTGGTGTGCTGACAGCATTATCATGCGCCGGATCTGTGCGTGGCAACAACTTCATCAAATACGCCAAATTCCACATATATTGTACATATTTAGCAGGAGCATTGTGGTATATTAATTTCTTTGGCAAACAAATTGCAAGGCAAGCGAAAATAGCTGGCATACGCGAAACATGAGTAATGGCATGTGTAAGCCCTTAACATACAGGGAGTCAGCTACGCCTCATCTCTGGATCCCTTGGGGCAATACAAAGGCGTTGATTTGCCAGATCATATTTACTTAGATTTCGTCAGCTATTTGCATGCGATTGTATGTCTAAGTGGGTTTGCCGGCAGCTGGCTCAAGCCTCGGGCGACAACTTCATTTATATATTATTACGTTTCCCCTTTGGAAATTAATATGTCATTTGAGCCACCTACACAGGATACAGACACGCCGAGAGTGGCTCAAACAGCAGCTGCACAAGTGAGTGAGACACGTCAGTCAAGGGCACTGGCACTGGCACTGGCACTGGCACTGGCACAGGCACAGGCACAGGCACAAGGAGATAAAGCTATAAAAGGCAGCAACAACTTGCTTGTGGGCTGAACCAAGGCAAAGCAAAGATGAAGCCGTATAAAAAAAAATTTATATATATACATATATATACATATATATACATATATATACATATATATATATATATATTATGAGAGTGGGAAAGCAGCACAAACCATGAGCAAAGAGTGAAATAAAAATGCAAATAAAATAAAATAAAAATGTGTCTGTCATGTCAATATTTGCCGCCAGCAGATGAACTCAATTTGAAATTGGCATTGAGTGTGACAGTCAGATATCTGTATTTGATGTGGGTGTGTTTGTGGTGTGTGTGTGTGTGTGTGTATGTGTGTGTGTGTGAGTTTGCAGCTCAGCAGCCGGGCAGAACATCAGCGTGGCATCCACTTTGGTGGCAAATCGTGGGAAAATTGATTGACACATTCATTATACAATTTGCCAGGCGAAAAGCAAAAGCAAAACAGAAAAACACCAAAGCCAGGAAACGTAAAATTCATAAAGCGAAATGTGGTTTGTTGTCGTTGTGGCGTTAGTAAATTAAACAAATTGCTCATAATATACCACAAATAATTAATGTCAGTCATTAAAACCATAATGTGTCAGAATAAGAGCATGTTTGCTGACATTATGTCTACCAATTGATTAAATAATTAAAGTTTTCTTTGATTTTGGCACTTGTCATCTGCCATCGCGCAAATTGATGATAGCAAATTAACAAAAACACAGAGCAAGATAAAAAAAAGTCCAACAGATATACAAAGTGCTCTCAGCTGATTAAGTGGCAATTAATGCACATAAATAATGCAATAACAAGCACAATGAAATTACACACGAGGCAATTGCAAATTGATTGCATAGTCAACATCCTGCGTAGAGTTTGCAGCTGACACTTACAATCTGGGCAAGTGGAAACAATTAAGGGTCAACTTCACTACAAAAAAATAAAATAAATAAAAAAAATACCAAAATAATTACAACAATAAATTTATATATCTAAAAAAAAAAAAAAATATGCACAAGTGTAAGAATAGTGATGAGAGTGATTGACAAGCTGATAAATAATTAATTAATTGTATACACCCAGTCATATTGAAGTTAGAAATTGTCCATCTTGAGTTAAATTAAAATTGAAAATAGCTTAAGATAATTCTAACTACTAAGAATATTCTACTTTAAAATTGATTAAATGAAATGCATTTTTTCTAGGCTGCAACTTTTATGCATTATTTAATTTTAATTTATTATTAAAATTTGTCTCAATTGAACTGAAACATTTTAATAACTCCCATAATTTTTTAGCTACGAGTAGATACAATTTTAAAAACTTTCTGATTTATAGAGTCCGGCAATTTTCAGCTTTACTATGATGATAATTAACTTGGACGATTGGATTAGAGTATTTTTAAATTTTTGGTTTTGGCTTGATATCAATTTAAACAGACAGTTTTTCCGAATACTTTCTATACTTGTGCTTAAGTCTTCAAATAAAGTTTTATTCTAGGAAGTTCCTCAAAAGCACCTGAAATTTAGCAAACTGTACTGGTGAACTTTTAAAGTCAAATTACTGAGAAGATTTCATTTTATTAAAATGCCACCGCGAAAATGCGAGCTATTTATTTAGAGGCTTCTTGCCTGACCCAAGCCAGAAAAGGGATATGGCTGGAGTGAACAGACCGATTTATGGCAAGAAGCACAAAGCATTTGCGCGCTAACATTTGTGATACTGAAGCCCATTGAAATGAACAGACAATTGACATTTTGAACAGCGAAGCAAATGGCTGGAATGCTAAACAAGTCTCTCGGAAGTGGCAGTGGGGTTGGCGGGATGGCAGGCAGGCAGTCGCAGGCTGAACATTAAATTAATTGAGCAATTAATTAAGACGCCATCGTGTTGGCGAAGCAGCAACACTTCTCGAAAACGGCGAAAGAGCAGTAGCGATTGCGAATGCAGCAAAAGGCGCAGCCACAAACAAAGAGCCATTGTAGACATCTGGCTGACTGGTTGACTGGCTGGCTGGCTAAGTGATGGTGGCCTTCTTCTGCTCTGCCCTGCCCCACCCTGCCCTGCCCCACCCTGCCCTGCCTTGGTTAGCTGGCTGACTGGCTGTCTGGTTGTCTGTACGGCTGTTATTAAGGCTTCACGGAGCACGTGAAATTATGAAGTTGAAAAATTAATTCAGCGGCAAGTCGAAAAGTTTGAACTTTCAATTATGTGGAAAGAAGTGCGTACCTCCTGCCTCTGCCAACACGAACATGTAAACGAAAATGAGTTTTACCAGCAGCAGAGCTGAATTTTCCAATTTGTTTGCTTGAGAGCAGCCGTCAGCTACACTCGAGTAATCAATGATGGTGCCCACACACGTAAAAAACAAAATAATTTCAAAGCAAATGTGAAAAATAATGGCGAGTGCTTCCGTTATCGATTGCTGACGGATATCTAATTGTAAATACACACGTCTACGGGTCCCAGCGAGGGCCAGCGGTCAGCCAGGACGAGGAGTCGCCTGCGCATTGCCTGACTGATTTGCGACAGCAATGCATTGAGTTGATGGAAGATGGTAGAAGGCTGGAAGCTGAGTGATGGGGGCGATAAGGACGCACAGATATGGAACTGAAGATGGAGATGGATAGTGAACATCAATGCTGTGGCAGACACAGTCGTAGCTCTAGTCGTTGTCCGGGTCACGGAAACGGACGACATGTGGAGCAAGTTACAAGTTCCAGCTATGGTCTGCCAATCCCAGCCCATGTGAACTGACCTAAATATGCATACAAAACGCCCTGCAGTCAGGGTATGTTCGCTGGGTTTTTCTATGGCCTAGCCCCATACATTCGATCAGCGCAGCAGCAGAAACAAAGGATGAATTCCACATCCTTTTGCCATCCTGGCACTTTGTCCGCCTGTTAAGTTGATGCTGCACGTGTGGCACGGGCAACGCTGTCCCACTTCTGTACTTGGCTACATGCATTTCCGGCTTAATTGATTTTGCCGCAAAATGTGAAATGTGTCGAAAACGAGCTGGCTGACAAGCTCTGATGACCCGCCCCATCCCACAACACAGATGGAGGCGATTCACCCACAAATAATGCGCATGTTTAAGAACCACCTTCGCAAATGGTCGCAAATGGTCGCAAATGTGACCAGCACCCGTGCTGAGTGACAGTTGAGTTGTGCGGAGGGACAACCTTTGATTGCAGCTGCTCTCTGTAAATAAATATTGACCAAATCAAAGACTGATTGAAAAAGGTCACAAAGTGTCTTAATTTGACTTGTAACGAAGAGCATTGCCAACTGCATTTTAAAGTTCTCTCTTAATGATTGCAAACGCTGTCAGTATAACCACAAATTAAAGAGAAAACCTTTTGAATCTTATCGAAAATATACTTACTTGGTTATCTTTAAAATTGTAAAACCATACTTGTATCTATTTTGAACATAACAGATTTACTGCATTCACATTTTATTGCAAAATCCGCATCTAGAACTGATTTAATAAGATTAACCTTGATATTAACATTCACAATACGAACTAATATTTATGTCGACCAGTGTAAGACGTGAGTGAGCATGAGCATATATAACTGTCAAATGTTAATTATTCGATGATAGCTGATTGGCGAAAAGTGATATGAAATCTTAAGAGTAAAAGGCACAACATTTCCATGAACATGTGACATCCGGAACCTTAAACGTAGATTTATATCATATAGTAATTAGGGTGACTAACACATTGTACAAGACAGATACACTCGCTAAGAGGACTTAACAGAGTCTAAGAGCTACCCTTACGACCTAGTAAAATCATAGCTTTTACAACTAGGGAGCCAATTAGCTTAGCCCTTCTTGAACTTGATCATCAGAATGGTGATTATGAGAAATATGGCCACCCACAATGACAGTGAAATAAATCCATTGTACACTGCAGGATTATCCATGGCCCAACCGCGTTGCAGTATCGAGCGCAGCGATTCTGTGGGCTTTGTCAGCGGCAGGAAGGCGGTGACAATCTGCAGCAGCGGATACATGCCCTCAATGGGCCAAATGATGCCGCACAGCATCACCATTGGCAAGAAGGATCCCATTGCCACATATGTGGCAGTTCGCTCCGTATCCACGGCACACGAGATGACAAAGCCGAATGTCATGCCGCAGAGTCCATTCAGAACGCACAGAGCAACCACTAGCCAGAGGTCTCCGACCATTGTTAGTTCGAAGAAGTAGAAGCTCACAATCAGTACAAACGTTGTCTGACTCAGCATCACCGTGAACTGTGTGACCACCTGTGAGAGCAATATCTCCGGTCCCGTTATGCCAGCAACCAGACAACGCTCCAACATGCCCTCGTTGCGCTCAATCAGCATCGCGCCAGAAGTGATCGCCACCGACAAGAAGAAGATGATGGTCAGTATAACGCCCGGTGCCGCAAAATCTGTGAAATTCGGATCCCTATAGCCATAAATTGGCTGCTTCCACTCAATGGGAACGCGTCCCAGCCTTGGATTCAGATTGCACTCGCTTAACATGTCCTCCACAAAGCTGAAGAATGTGTACTGTAAATCGCGATACAGCAGAGTCGATATTTGTTGATCTGAGAAAGCAGATGTGAAAGAACAAAATTGTTAATTTATATATTTCTTATAATTGTAAAGCTTCTTGCTTGCCAGACCAATAAAATATCATTAATATCCAGCCACAAAAATGTGGACTGATCAAATTGATTTTGTAAATTTGTAAGCGAAAACTTGTACAAAGAATGCCTTGCAATAATTTCAAAGAAACATTCTGAATTTATTGAATGAAAAAAGAAAAACTCAATTAAATTACTTACTCGACCAGTCCATGCGCACGCCCAAATCAGATGCCTCCACGGTGGCATCCTCTGCGTATCGGCCCTCTTCGACGCGCTCGACCAGGGAACTTGTGTAATTCGGCTGTAGGACAAGAGCGGCCCAGGCGCGGCCCCGACGCACCTCCTCGTAGGCATCTTCATCGTCTTTCACATATTTCTATGAATGAGGAGAGCGAGAGAGAGGGGGAGAGAGAGGGGTGAGTGAATCAAGTCAGTAAGCCGGTAAAAGCAGTCAATCAATTAGCTTAAAAAGTCAATGCACCTGCCCAGCCGAAGGCATCTCAGAACGACTGGTAAATATACTTATGTGGGTGAGTGTGGAGTGGCACCATGACTAGACGCCTTTTATTCTGCTTTGTTGTTGTGCAATTAAAAGAGCCAACGGCGCTAAATTATTGAGTCACGCATGTCGGGGAACTGAGTCTAAAGCTTAGCGGCGGCTTCTTCTTTGTTATATGTTATATGTTGTGTATGTTGTATATGGAGTAGTGTGTGTAACTGGTACAGTTACTTTGAATGTAACTGTTACTGCTGCTGCTGTATCTCGCTTCATTTCCTGTCGCATTGTCTGTTGCATGTTATAGCAGCACAATAAAAGTAACTCCGAGTAATTAATGTGCGTATTTTGCGTCGAGCGATAAATTCTGTAAACAACGACAGGAACAACAGCAACAATAGTGAAAGATCCTCAAGGCAATACAACAATACAATATGCGTTGCCTACTTTTGTGCGTTGCGCCTTTTGCTTTTTGCCAGTCAAAGTTATTGTTCCATTATTCCTGTTCTCTTATTGTTGTTGTCAACAATATGTTTTTGTTATTTTTTACATTTTCATTGCGCTGATTTTTTTGTTCAATTTTTTTTTTTTTTTACAGCTTCTGTGTAATACGCAAAATAAATAATGAAGTGTAAGCTCAGAGCGGAGAGTAGAAAGCAGAAATTTGTGGCCCGCATATCCTTGGGCCTAAGCCAGTCCTTATAAGTGCTCATACATTGATTAAGTTGGCTTCAACAACTTTTCGGGCCAGAACTTTGGCTAAAGTTTTGTCAGCCACTTATGTACATACAATAACCCACAGACAACAATAAGAACAACAACAACGATAACTGCTGCCACATGTATTGGCATTTGTATTTGGGCTAAGCTTGAGCAATTTTGTGGCTACAAAACTTCTGCGTGTATTTCGGAGTATGTGTGTGTGTGTGTGTATTTAAACCAAAAGGGTCTCCACAACAACAGGCGTGAAATTTACGCAATTGCCGCATTAATGTTTAGACAAATGAAGTCATTTACCCACACAAGCTACAAACATGAACGTGGTTAGAGGGCTCGACACGTCGATAAGCTCCATTCGATTTAATGGTTAATCGAATTTGTCGGCTTAAAACATGGCTTACATAATTTTAACAAATTTATACTGCCAGCTGCTCGTTTTATTAGTGTTGTTAAACTATCGATTGTCAATTGCCCTATTTTCTTCTATGTGAGTTGTTAAGTTTTCCATTGAGCTCTATAGTATTTAATAGGAATTTATATTTTGGAAAGATATGTATATGTAAATTGAATGGCAATTAGTACAAGTTTAAGAAATCAAATTGTATAACAACAGCACTTGGAGTTGTTAGTTATGCAGAAGTCAGACTAACCACCTACATTGCATAAATGAATGTAGAATCAACTAAATCACATTTCTGCTTTCCAAGGGCTGCTGCAATAAGCGTCAAACAATTTAGCTGTCTTGACAACTTTTATGCGTTGGCGGAACCTTAAGTTCAACATTGTTTATGACAAACTTCAGTCACAAACTATGCGAAAATACCGTAAGCTTGGACGGTAAATAAGATAGGCGATGCGGAGAAGCAGAAACTCCACATCCATAGACCAGAGCAAGTTGCAGCTCAACGCAAATGAGCTTGAGACAAGAGCAGGTAAAACTTTGTTTCATAGCTGCGCAATTTTTGGTTTCACTTCTAACCGCAACTTTTCTTCCCCATAAAAGTAGCCACAACAAAAAGGTTTTTACCCAAAGTTAAAGCTTGTCGCTAATCAAGTGCAACAATAAACGCACTGCATTTACCAAAACACTAACACCCACACGCAGCTGCCCACGCAAAACAGCAAAAGTCGCCTAATGAGCAGCGTTGTCACGCCTAATGAACTTTTAATTAAAAGTCACAACAACAAGGATTGAGCACCGCCCAAAAAGCCCGTTTTTGCCATAAATTAAAAACCAAAAGTGCCCAAGGGGCAGAAGGGGATGCCGTTGGATTTGACCGGGCTAGAATTCAGCCTATGGGCTGCGGTTAAAAGGTTGCCAAAAATAAAGACCGATTTTTATAGCACTTAGATAGGGGAGCCCAAAAGCTGAATGCCGTTGATCAAAGGCGACAAACCACAAGAAACACAAGACTTAAAAAAAAAAATGTTTTCGTGTTTTTAGTCCGCGGAACTGGGGCATATTGGAGCTGCTGTTGCTGTTTGTTTTTTGGCATCTCGCTGATAGCAAACGAATTATTGAATTGCTGCCAATACGCAGGACGGCTGAAGCAGCCAACGGGCAGCGAACAACGCAGTGAAAAATTCAAATTTCAGCAAATGCTAAAACCGCCTTCAGGGTGGAAATTGTGGAGTGCAGGACACTCCGTTGGAAATGTTGTTGTTATCGTAGCTTGTTATTGTGGCTGCTACTGGCCACGTACTGATGTCTGCTTGATATGCTGTTCATGGGGCAAAATTAACTTTGGTCCCCGCTAACCAAGGTGTGGGAGACACAATGGGTGGAAACCACAAAAATAACAGCGGCAGATGCGTTGCAAAGATACACAACCCGTGTATTTTTCTGCTTTTTATATTATTTTCCATTCTGATCTTAGCCAAAATCTACACAAATTCGCAATGATAAGGGAGCTTCGGCGTTTGACCGAGCGGCACATTAAAATTTCTGCCAAAGGAAAAGTTTTCGCCTCGGGGTCAACTTCGCAAATTGGCAGTTGAGGCGAATGCGTTGTTGCCTAAATGTTATTGTTATTATTTTTGTATTGGTTTCAAAAGACCAAAAATTTGTGCCAACTGTTTATGAAGGTTTTTCAAATGTATTCTGTTTAAGTTCACTTTTAAGTTCAAAAGTAGCATTTTCTCTAATTTTGATTGATATTCTCAGCTTCTCAGCTGGTATTTATAAATCATTTTATGATCTTTGACGGAGATAAAGTTATATATGTATATATACATATATAATAATATAAATGGCGATCATGACTTTTGCTTTACCCAAAAGAAATACATTCCTCAAAATGCTACTCTTTTGTAAATTGTAATTTTGCATTCAACGCATTGAAATAAAATAAATAAATAGTTTTAAATTTATCAACAAGAAAAAATGCAATTTAGAAATATTGTCGGTACTTTAAGAAAAAAAAACATTGGTTCACAACTTGCTAAATATTAAAAAAAAAACTTTATACAAACATGATAAAAAAAAAAAAATTGTTCACAATGAAAAAAGAAAAAATGCTGTCAACAGATGTTGCTTGCTGACAAAGACAATTTTGTAACTTGGATGCCTTGAAGGATCTGATTGTGCTTGTGCCCAAATTAGTTAAGAAGAGTGGCATTGTTTTTGAAACGAAATTTGCAGTAAATTGCCATGAAGGGCATTTCCACTGAACTGGGGTGGGCTTTCAACTACTATTTTTGCCCACATCTAGTAACTTTATTGATGATCTCGACCGGTCAGCAACTGCCCAGCTGCCCAGCTGCCCTGCTGCCGAAACGTTGTTGCCAAAGATAAGCAGCTGTAATTTGTGTGCGCCAACACCAAAGGCAATAACAGCAACAGCAACAACAACAGCCAAGACGGTGCTAACTCCAAGGAGGAGGGGCTCACACTGTGTTGTGGGACTCAGTCAGTTGATTTAGGAGTGTGGCAAGGGGGTGGTGGGTCGGAGAGTGCCAGGCGTTGTGTATAGTAGATGGAAGAGAGTGCACACTGTATCTGACCAGCTTTGCTGTCCACACAAATTGAAATAAATTACACGAATGGCCGGCAGGGTCGAACCGTCGTCTCAACATACTTCAATAACCAACAACAGCAGCAGTCACAGCCACAACAACAATAACAACAAAAACAACAACAATTGTATAAGTAACATGAGTGGTTATTGTAGTAGCCAGCAGCAATTTCTCATTGCACAATTGAAACACCACCCCATCAGTTCATCCGACCTGGGCAAAATGTAATTTGCATTGCATGTACTCACCAGAACCATGCTCTTGTTCTTCACAAGCATATCGAGATAACGGCAACTGAGCATGGTCTGATTGCATCCGGAGTGCACGGGACAGAATTGTTGCATAATCATTTCCTCGGACATCTCGTGATTCGCCACAGCCAATTTGAGGCCAGTGGGATCATGGCCAATCGCATAGCAGAATAGTAATATCTGCAACACCGGCAGGCCCACTATGAACAGCATTATCCTAGAGGAGCAAGCAGAAGTTAGTTAGTTGATGGTTTTGGTTTCCCATCTGGTTAGTTAGTTAGCGGCTCACCCCACATTGCGCATCATCCAGAGAAAGTTTTTCCAGATGAGCGCATGCAAATGATGCGATTGCATCACATGCAGTTTGTACCAAATGGATGTGGGCATCTCCTCCGCCGGGGGCAAGGGTGGCGCTGCGGGAGCCGTATTGCTGATGGGATCACGCGCCGCCGATGACATTGATATATTGTCACCGAACTCTCCAGAGATTTCGGCGGCATGCTGCTCGTCAGACATGTCCAGCGCTGGATTGGAAATGGCTGGCACTGTGACCTGCTCCACAATCTCCTGCGCTATTGAGGAGCGTCGTCGCTTGCCCATGTTCTGTATTACGGATAGCTTGAGGAAGACATCCTCCAGCGACTCGGCGTTGTACTGTTGCCGCAGATAAGTGGGCGACTCCTCTGCCAGCATTTTGCCGCCACGCAGCAGACCAATCTGTAGGAAAGACAGCAGTTTGTCAAGTAAATTGATTCCAATTCGGACTAGGATTTGAGGCAAAAGTGTCGCCAAGGCAATTAAACTTTTGACTCTGACATCGAACAACTTTGTGTACTGGTGTTATCCGGCACCCCTCAACTTGCCGCTCACCCATGCCCCTTGTCAGTTGCACATTGTCAATTCCTTGCTTGTTATGTGCCAAAGTTTCCAAGTATTTGTACAATGACAGAATTATGCACATCCTGTTGTTGTCGTTCAAAACTTTTATTGACTGTCCTGCGTTGGACACGCCCACACTCCCCCCACACCCAACACGCTCGCTGCTAATCCCAATGCCGCCTTGTCGCAACGTGCGGAAATTAAGTTAATTGATTTCTTTGCCGCACATGACTAGGCATACAGAGCATCAGAGTAGAAGGCAACTTGTGGACATTTGTCCAGCCACTCCTGCTGTCTGCTAAACTTTGCCGCCCATCCAATAACTTGCCTAACATCTTCAAAGCCAACTGCTGGCTCATCAATTCCAACGCTCTGGATGGCTTCATTTGGCATGCACATGAGTTGCTTCAGCGCCTGCACATGGAAATTCTATGCTAAATAAGCTATAGACACATGAACCAATGCATGAACAAGGACACAGACTCTGGCTAGTTAGAAAAGTTTTGCTGCTTGATTTGATTCTGTCTTCGGTCTTCGGTCTGCCGGAAATCGGTTGTTTCCTCCAGCTTGTCCATTGGCTGTTGTATTTGCTAATACGTCTATGGAACGACCAATTAACTTCCTAATTGCATTCCATGCAGAACAAAGAAAGACACAAATTTCCTTAAACATGGCCAGCCAATTGCTTTCGAATTGTCGATAATGTGATAAGCATTAAATTTTAGCTACAATTTCAAATGCAATTCTCTTTCAATATCATTTCATTAAAGACATAATTGGTTTCTTATCCTCATTTGTGGGTAAAGAATGATACTTTAAGCTGGGAGCACACATTTTGGTTTAACCGCCATTATTCATCTTATGCCAATTAGACAAGTCCGAAACTTGGCTTGTGAACGGGAAAACATACAGCACAGTACTATTCCGTTTAATGGCAATAAAATCTGCAAGTGTAAATATTCCTCAAAATAAACAAAATCTTCTCACTCGATTTTCTTGCAAGCATGGAAGTTGCAAGGAAATTGAAAAATGATATATGATGAGGCGGATGGGCGGATCATCGAGCGCTGTTTGAATTTTCTAGATATTTCTGGAAAGCGTTGCTCTTATTTGCATAACCAGGAAATGAACTTAAAGCCTTGCTGGAAGCTAGAAATTTTCGTTTTATATTTTCATAACAATTTAATCCATAAAATAATAGAATACCTAAAAACTAAATAAAACTAAGTATGTTTTCAAGATTTCTGCTTCAACCAAAATTGCTTTTTCCTTCAGCTCTTGACTTCCCCTCATTTCACTTGCTGTTAGCTGGAAATTGTGCCATATTATTTAGTAATTTCACTTGACCTTAGTGTATATATCAATCTCTCTCACACTCTCCCTCATTCTCTCTCTCTCTCTCTCTCTCGCTCTTTCTCCGTCTTTATATGGTATGCCTCCATATCCATTAAGGCACTTCCTGGGGGAATATGGGAGGCGTTCACATATGACCCACATCAAAGGCTGGCACCATATTATGACAGAACATCGACGCCTGCAATTTGTGTCAATATTGCTCGGATACAATGTCGCACCCATTCATGCTCAGCCAGCTTGCAACTTAAGCGCTAACTGTGTTGCACTGGCAGTATGGCGTTTTATTTGTTTCTGCCCTTTTCCTTTTTCTTTTATTTTTTGCTTTTTCTGTATTTTTTTTGACAGACATTGCTCCCTAAATTTAATGTCAACGTTGGCTTGGCTCTTGGGAAATGGTTGGCTAAAACAAAGAGAAAGAACTGCGGCCACGCTTCTAAATGGAGGTTTGGGAGCGGGGAGTTCCATTTGCATTAGTCAGTTGTACATGCAGCACTTTATGCTCTAATAAATGAAATCAGGGAGCGTAACATTATTTGATGGATATATTGTTGCCACCATTTCCACCCATCTTGCTCTCTTGGCATTTTCTGTAGCGAAGCCAACACTCTTAGATTGTTCTGACGCTGCTTTAGTTTCTTTTCCTGACTTTTTTCATTTTATTTATTTATTTATTTTATGTTTTTTTGTGTTTGACTAGTGTCCCTGATAGTTATGCTGTCTATTCTGTGCTGCATTTCCTTTATTGTCACGTTATTTTCCGCATGTTGCTTTTTAATAGGAAAAAAATAATACAAACAATCAAAAAATCTAAATAAGACTTTGCATTTTGAAGTCGGCACTGAAAGTGCAAATCGATAGTTTAATAATTGCTGATATTGATCCACAAAAAGTACACCGAATCCTGTCAAATGGTTTGCCCCCGTGCGTGTGTGTGTGTGTGTGTATATAGCTGTGTGAGGTTAATCTTTTGTGGTTTTCTTTGAGACTTGCGGTAATATCGATTGACAATTTTATGTGACATTGTCGTGGCTTTTTTTTTATTATATATATTAAAGACAAATAAAGCAACCAATTAATAAAAGTAATATTAATATTTCATATCATACATATGGATCACGAACTCGTGCTGGATTTCCTGCTGAAACTCAGCTGATACTCATATGGCCCCTAGATTAAGAATCAATTTAAATTTTAAAACCCAATTTCTTGTGAGCATTCATGCAAAGATTTTGTCATACATCCAAGTCATATTGTCCCGTGTCGATAAGTACACACAAGAACTCACACCGAAGCCCATAAATATATGGCAAAATACTTATTCTGCAGTTTTTAAAAAGGAAAATTTAATAGCTTTGCCAATAGCGATTATTCTAGAATGGTGCTTGAAGGTGTACAGATCGCAGTTTATTATTTCTCATCAATTTAGAGTGCTGCAATGCACATAAATTTGAAGCAATAATGCAATTTCAGCTCGTGAAACGCTTGACAAGCAATAATAATAAATTGTAAATGTCAACTTGGCGACTGCAGATCAAGTGAAATGACCAAAAGAACTGGCCGGAACAGACCAAGTGCCTGTTGTTAGATGTCAATGGAAATGTCCCATTCAATCAACACGAGCACCAACTCAGACTAGTTAAATATAGGTGTGCTGGAATGTGTGTGAACTATACAAATACTCAGACAAGTGTTTTACTGACTATGCATGTGCTCTTGTGCTGCCAGCACGCAATTCTGTTGAGTCAACAATAGACAAAAAACAAACACACACATACACACACAAAAAGGCAAAAGAAAAAAAGCAGACACAAAAAATGACCAAGTCTGCTGGACAGTTGGAAAAGTCGCACGACAACTGAAGTCCAAGTGACGTGCAGAATTGGCGAAATTGTGTGCTGCAGCAGGACGACTCCTTCGAGTTGTGCTCGTGCTCCGGGTATTGCGCAACCTGCGGCAAAACAAAAACGTGGCACGAAAAAGTGACAAAGCTGAAAAAGCAATTTGCTGCCGACCATAATACGAGTAGTCAACTCAAGCGTGCACAATCTAAACCGTGTCTGTGTTATTGTTGTAAATCTTGGTGCGGTTGCTGTTGTTCTTGTTGTTTTTGCTGTTTTTGTTGTTGTGAAAGTAGCAGACAACACGTGTTCAATATGAGCAATTAAACACTGTCACCAAAGTTGCCAGACACACAAAAGACTGGTCAAAAGTTTGTTGCCAGCATAGGCTGTTAACTCTGCTACTTCTCCGGTTTTTTTTTTGTTTTTTTTTATGATCCTAAGCTCTGTGGAGCAATCGGCATTAAAGACACATTTCAATGGACGACGCATTGCGGTTTGATTAACCGCACCCTAAATCCACGGCATAGACCCATTTTTTTTTTTTGTGGACTGTGGTGTGCTTCAGGTTGCCAGCACGTTTTGTGGTAAGCCCAATCGCACAATGATTTTATTTATTGGCCATAACTCGTTACTGGAATGATACACACAGCGCCTGGGTGTCGTCGCTCAGACTACAACCTTATAGCAGCTGTTGCACGAGAGTGCCGATTGTCGCGTGTGTGGCAAGCACCGTTAACCAGTTGGCTAACGAGCTCAAGAGCACACTTTGCAACAAACATTGAATTACAGATATACAAAGTAAGCTGCTTTGCATAATTTAATAGCATTCGCTGCAAATTGATTTAAATTCATTTTCTGAACATACTTCCCTTACAATAAAGGTTGACATATACCAAAAAGAAAAAGACTTTTTTTAGACGTTCATTAGAATTTAATGAGGTTGCTTGGCGCTGAACCGATATCAAATTTAAGGTTCTATATTTGTGCAAATAAATCTGCAGTTGGTTTTCTTTTAAAGAAAAAAAAACTAAACTAATATTATTATTATTGTTTACAAATCGAATTTTATTTTCGACTTATATTATTATGTGAGACCTTTTTTAAGAGATTTCTTTTCTTTCTTTTTTTTAACTTGAACCACTGTAAATCCAGCAGCCTAAGGATCTAATCACAGAGTCACTCGAAACGCCACAAAATGTAAACAAAAATCACATCAGGCCCTTAAATGGCTGAGTCGCATTTAAGTGTTGATCAGAACCTAAATAAATCCGAGTTTTGCCATATTATAAATCGCAAGGCTATCAATCATTTGATTTCATATGCCTAGCATAGGGAATATACACACGAGTCGATGTGTTTGCCTGCTTTCAATACTCTCCGTCCTTTGGCAACTCTTTATGGTCGTTTCTTTTGCGTCAATCTGTGGGACATGCCACTGATATATGTATGTTGCAGACTCGGCTTTAGCTTAGCTTCCACTCGGACCTGACCAGCATAAGCATGTGAGGATTTGCTTGTTTGTCTTATATGTGCGTGCTTGAGTGTGTGTGTGAGTGAGTGTGTGTGCGTGTGTGTGTTAATATCCTGTGCGTGTCGCATGGGTATCTGTTGGTCTATCTATATATGGATCTGTCTATCTAAGTGTCCATTGTGACGGGCGTTTGCATTGTGCGCTTTGTCACGCGTTATTTCTGTATTTTCCAACATTTTTTTGTTTTCCATATTTTTGCTGGCAATGTCAGTCGCTGGCATGGTTCATTGTCTGCCACTCGCATTGGCAGAGGCCAGCAAATGACTAACATGTACACACACACACACACATACACACACACACACACACACACACACACGCAAGTCAGTGTCTACATCTCTTTCTCGCTCGCTGCCTGATTATCGTGCGTCGCATTGGCAACATAAATAAATCTGAAGTAAAATTTGCAATGTGCCTCGCTCGGAAATGCCTCGTAAATCGTGCCATGGCCATGGGTCAACAGTGGGACAACGGCCCAGTGATATTGTACTTTTTCGAAGGATGACACAGATTTGTTGCAGCTCGCGAAGGATACAAATTTGCCAAGCGAAAAGGCACCACATGCCACATGCCGTCTTAACCCCAACCCACACAAACGCCACTGGCATTCTCCACAACCCAAACATGTTCCACCAGAAGGAAGCACTTAGCGCCGCGTGTTGACAGCGCTCACTTGTGTTTGAGCTTGAGCTGATAAGCGACGTGGGAGATAGTTGCCAGGAGACTTACGTCTGAGCTTTCACCTTTGCCAGCCGGTGCCAGCTGAAGCGCATAATATTGCTCATACGCCACATATTACAAATAGACGTGCAAGCACCGACTATAAATCAAGTGTGCAAACAATGCGTGGGCGCCAAAAAGCCATTGACACTTGCCTGCTTGCCACATCACACATTCCACATCGTCCTCCCGTTACCCTTCCCACAACTCATCTATGTGTGTTACATTTGAACTTACCACATGCGCCTGGGCACACTCTTCGATGTAATGCGTAGTGATTATCACAGTTGTGTGACCATTTTTTGTGATTTCCACCAAATGATTCCAGATGCTGCAAAAGTGATAAAGAGTTAATCAGTGCTCATCATTTGCAAGTCTCAAATGACACATTTTTTATTTTTACACATAATCTAGGTCATTATGTAAAATGGTGTTGGACTGGAATGAGTTGCGGATGTAATAGAATAATCAATATTTAAAACAGATTATTCATCGATTATTTTAGTTAACATATTTTATTGGGAATCTATAAAAATAACTCATTTAAATGTTAATACATATTATATATTTTATAAAATCAAAAGTGATGTGTTTGACTATATTATATTCGTCTATAATCTCAATTCCTCATTGTTTTCCAGCAACTAAAAAGCAATCAGTGAAAATAACAACAAAGCTAAGCCATAACTTCCACGTGTTAAGATTTAATACAGGTTGTTGGAAATATAAATGATTCTATCATAATGACAAACTATCTGTTCTACTCTAAAACCAATTGAATATTTACTTTTGCATGTAGTTTTATTTATCTTATGTAGCAAATAACCAACTGACTACAAAATATTGAATATAAATTCGCAAAAGCTGTAAATTATTTCTACTACCAATTGAGAGTCCCTCGCGGCTTTATGGTATATTCTTACGTACCTCTGTCGCAGCACCGGATCCACGCCCACTGTGGGCTCATCCAATATGAGCAGCTCCGGTTCGTGGAGCAGAGCAACGGCCAAGCTCACACGACGCTGCTGGCCGCCACTCAAATTCTTGACATTTTTCGATCCATTTGGCAAATTGAGCAATTTGAGCAAAAATTCGGTGCGATCCTCGATGTCGCTGCGGGGCATGGCCGCAATGAGTCCAAAGTACATTAAAGTCTCTCGCATTGTGAACTCCCCATAAAGAGCTATCTCCTGCAAAAAATGAATTGCGTTATATATGAAGTGAAAACACAAAGGCAAATAAGGTTAGTTGTCTAATTCCCGGCACTGCAGCTTTACGAGCACCGGGGACTGAAAATATTATTTCGCTTTGCTGAAATGAAAAGTTTTTTGCTGTGAAGCATTTTAAAGTTTTATTTTATTATTTTAATTTTTCGAGTTTGTGGGTCCTTTTGTTTTATATTTTTCGCGAATGCTGGCTTTTAACGTTTTATTGCACTTATTTAATTTAGTTACGAGCAAACGAAGCCAACTCCGGCAGGGCAATAAAAAGCGAATGAAATATTCAGGCATCCGCCGTTCAACTCACCTGTGGCATGTAACCAATTCGCGGACCCGGCACACCAGAGCCCGGCGAGCCCGGTCGTCCGCCCAACACCCAAATTTCACCAGAATTGAGACGCCGTCGTCCAACGATGCAGCTGAGCAGCGTTGTCTTGCCACAGCCAGAGGCGCCTAGGAGACCATAGCTACAGGCGAAACAAGAGTGAGTCGGTGAGCGGGGCGAGCTTAATACCGAAGCTTATATAATAAAATGCATAAAGATAAGGCTGCATACATGTATGCTTGCACTAGTTGCTATATGTATGTATGTGAGTGAGACAGGAGCGTTTGCGCTTTGTAGTGGGCCCAAATATTGTGTGCTTTAAAGATTGTAGGATTTAAAGAATCTGGTTTTGACTTATTGATTGCGCATCAAATATTATAATCTGTTAACACCCACTGATAATAAGCTAGGCTTAGCTAAAAAGTACACAATTATAAACGCGTTTAATATAGTTATTTCGTCCTTACAAATAATTTATTCAATATGAACTCTAATACGGCGAATTTTATATTTATAAATTTTATAAAATAGTTTATAGAATTCATAAACAATTTCAGAGTCAATCACTGTTTTTGCTATTCCGTTTGTTTGTTCTATAAACATTTGTTATTCTGTGTAATCAGTTTTGTCAACCAGCAAACATCAAAAAGTGTTTAAGCCGTGAATTCGAATACAGCAAACAAAAAGTCATGTGTTTAAGTATTAAAGAGAGAGAGTTTATATAAAATAAATGAGAGTTTTCATGATTTGTTTGGTTTGAAACAAAATTTTAATTATAATAATTCATGTCACAGCAATAGAAAAACTTTAAAATTTGAACGAATTTAATAATTTAAAGGGTTCATGCAACCCATTAAGTGTTTGGCGCCCAATGCAATTGGCTACTTCTGATGGGGCACTGGACAGCTTCATGTGGCCCTGTAAAGGCACTACATTTAACTTGAGTCCTATAGGGCGAGCCAGACATGGATGGGGCTGTTAGGCATGCCACAGCTTCACCAGCAGCCAAGCAGACAAATATTTTAAGCACTTATACACACGCACACAGGTGCATAGGCATAAGCGCGCACACACACACACACACACGTGAACACACGCTCTATGAAAAGCATCAGGTGAAAAATCAACTGTGAATAGTTTTGGAAAGATATTCAGGTGCAAAAAGTTTCATTGCAGTGCGCGGTGCCCTTTGCATTGCTGCTCGTCCTTGTCGTCCTGGCAATGGTGCAATGTACGCCGCTTATCTCGGATGTGTATGTGTGCTTGAGTGGGTGTGCGTGTGTGTGTGTGTGTGTGCACAGGAGCTGTTGCAAAATATATTTAGGGAATGTTTAGCACAGCTTAGAGCGCCGCCGTCCCACAAGCCAATGCCTCCATCCCCGTCCATGTTCGCGTCCACGCCAACGCCTTCCTTTTAGTACATAAATGCGCACAGCGAGCAAGTTTAGAAAATTGTTGGTTTGGCTGTTGGGATTGGGTTCACTGTGGTGTGCAGTCGCAAAGCTAGCTACTATGTGTATGTATGTATGTGTGTGTGTGTGTGTGTATGGGGCTTAGCCATGAATAACATGCAGGTCAAAGTGACTCCGCAGTGTACACATGAAAAGGCCACACTTGAATAAGCCAAACTGTGCGCCAAAGGGGTAAATAAGAGAGCAACAATGGCCAGCTCCAAGCCAAAACACTGGGAGTCAAACAAGAGGAAGAGAAACGGCAACAAAAACAACAACAGCATCAGGAAAAACAATAAGCACAGCTATGATTTAAGCGCGAAAGTTTAGGAGTTGCGAGGAGCATAAATAAAGTCGAAAGACTTGACTTAAATGTTCCCCAAGTCTTCAAAATGGGACTGCGTTGCACTGGGACGATTCGGAATATGAGAGTAATAATGCATAGCTTGTACAGGTTGACTATTACTAAATATAATATATATATGATACAAGACTGTCTTTAATATAAACGTTGTATATTATATCCATGTAGATGCTAGTATTTTTTTTCGAGAGTTGTCCGATTGTCACCTTCACTACTTAGGTCGAATTTTGTCTGAACTCCCTAAGTTTTGACACAATCTTGTGGACCCTCAACATATATGTGTTTTTTTAAACCATTAAATAATACGTTGCCGACCGTATCGGAAAAACTATAATAAGTTGTGATATCGAGATATATATAATACAATTTTACACACAAATGCGGAATATTCAGCTTACAGCCAGTCGTGTTAACAACAAGATTATAAACGAAACTTGCTTAAGGCGTACCTAAACTGAATTATAATAATTGTAAATGTCTACAGATTACCTCTGGTCTGCAATCTACGACGTCCTTAAGATAAGCAAATTTTCTTATTTTTTATTATATCTCAAAATCTTAATAAAGTACAAGCATTCTGTTAAGTTTCTAGTCGCAGTCCCTTTTCCAAGTATTGTCCGCTTTTAATCTCATCTCTCAGCTTATCTCTATTTCCGTTTTCCTTTGCTAAATTGGGTAGCTGTTTGTGCCTTAGATATGCAACTACATGTTGCCACACGACTTAAGCATAAATTTCCCGTTGTAGAAAAGGGGAAATGCCACCTAGCGTTAAATGGGCAGCGTCATGCAAAAACTATAAAAAAAAAAATTTGCATTGCTGCAGAAAAAAGCCATTTGAAGAAAAAAGCCATTTGAAGTCACAAATTACCTGCGGCGTGCGCATATTTTAGCCAGCCGCCATCTCCATTTTCTTGCAACACACCACGCGCAACAGCAGCAGCAACAACAACAACAACAGAAAGCCATGCAATGTCGCCTGGCAGCAACAAACAAACTACCAAGTTGATTTCGTAAGCCATTAAACTTTTTCGTGCACAGCCCGATGCTTCCACTGAGAACTTGGCCAAGTTAAGCATTTCCACTGCAGTGATTGATGATTTGTGCCTTTGAATTAGCTTATGGCATGCCAGCTTACTACAGCGCCTGCCATATGCCTGCTACAGAAGTCGGACTGAAATGCTTATTAATAAGGTATGATTTAGCGAGACGACATTGGTCATTAACTATAGATCCATTGCATTTTAAATAAGCATGCCAGTCAGTTTCACAATCAGTTCGTCACTTGGTCTGAGGTCAAAGTGTCAGTTGATAATTAAATTTAATGTTTGCTTATTGCTCGGCACATTCTATTGGCTGCAACAGGCGTCACAGCAAAAACTTTTGCAGTCGACTTCAACAATTACTAGTTTTGTTTTGGTTGCATGTTGCTGTTGTTGTTGATGTTGTTGCTATGATTACTAAAACAACACATTCAAGGCAATTAGAGGCGCGGTAATGCGTATTTAATTAAGAAGCTTACTTGTAGTTTTCCATGGAAAATTAAGAGCATTATTTGCAAGTCTGAATGACTTACCCGCCTGTTAGCTGTCTAATTAAGCGCAAAACTTTTCATATAGACAAGCGACTGCATGCGCAGTTCTCGCTCAGGAATGCTAAAGTCAGTCAGAGTTCAGTATTGAGTGGCTGGAGACGGAGTTGACATGTAGTTGCATAAGTTAATAAGTAGTTGGCTAAACTTTCAGATGATTTAGAATTGTTGAATTCGCACAGATGTTTTTAAGCTTAAACTTAAACGTAGAACAACAACTCAACCTATTTGAGGCAGCTGCTGCATGTGCTCGTTCGCCAGCTGTGCGAAAGTTCGTCAAAATAATAGGAACGCACCGGGGCGTATGCTTGATATTTTTTCAATTAGAGTCACAAAACGTACGCGTTACGCATACGAAATATGAAATAAAACACACACAGAGCTCATAAAATTCAGAAGGCGTAGCGGCCATTGCGCCTGAACGTATGCTAATAATTAAAATTTGCTTGCACTAAAGAGACATCGAAGGGGAGGAGGATATAACCATGAAGTATGACTGGCGGTACAGTTGGAGTTGTTGCCGAGTTACAGTTACAGTTACAGTTAGAGTTAGAGTTTCTGTTACAGTTACTCATTCAGTTGTAGTACGTGCTGACCATAATACACACAAACAACACTTGACCCCTTGACTTGAGCCATAACAATGACTGGAGTATTGTGTGTTTTCAAAGGGCTCTTTTGCCTGCCAGAGTTTTCAGAGCAATATACGCAATGGCAGCAGCTGTCTGATTTCATGTTGCAGCTTTTATAAATTATTTAAACAATTTGCTGCAGTGCAGAAAAACACCACGCATATTGTTTGCCATATTAATTTTTCGCTTTTGTTTGAGTTGGGTCGACAGAGTCAGCGTTTTTCCACTTGCGGTCAGTTTTACACAAAAGAGAAAATAAAACAAGATTCTTTGATGCCAGACAGCTCAAATGGCAGATACCCTATGAGCAAGCCAATTGCATGAATTGCAACAAATTTATCATTTTATTATTTGCCGAGATATTTTAATTGTCAACGATGATTCTACTTGACTGTGATTTCATCATATTCCTTTTTGCTAAACGCTATCATTACTAAAGTTACTAAAATGGAATACATATATTCAAAATGATATGAAGAAAGTGTTGCCTTTCCATTCAGCACCTCCTACGTACTATCTGTGTAAATTTGTTTACTTGTCAGTCTGTCTGTTGCGTATCAGTCATATGCAAAGTGCATGTTTATCGTGATGTGCTCTTATTTAAACAATTTGGTTTTCCCCTCAGTCAAGCTTATGTTTCAGTCAGTCTTTGGCAAGCCATGGATCTGGCTAGAATTATGCATTGTTTTGACATTACACTTTAATATTTAAATAGTTGTCTTGTAGTCTGGGCTCATAATTAAGTTTTCTGCGAGTTGTTCAGTTGAAATTGAAAGCTTAAATCGGGTTTAACTGCGCCCATGGACTATCTGGGCGCGTCTAAAACAATTAGGTTTATGAAACTTTTGGGCCAATATTTATATTGGATTACTTGCTGTATAAAAAATACAACTTTCTCTGGCTAAATTTTTGTCTATTTGCTTCGTTAACCGCACATACAAAAGTCCATTCTGCGACTGAATGTTCTGAAAACTTTGTTTGCTCCTTCTCGCTGCGCATTATGTTAAACTTTTCTGCATTTTTCTTCTTTTTTTTGTGATTATTGTTTGTCAAATGCAGTGGGCAAAGCCAAAACCAATTACAAAATACATAGCCGCAGCAAGGGGGAACAAACCAAAGTGGGCGTGGGTGCAAAGTTATCTCGCAAACAATTGCAATTTATTAAGCCAGTGGCCAGGCCAGGCCAACCCAGTGCAAGCCAAGTAGAGCGCAAACAAAGTCGATGTCCAATGTGTCCAGCGCCTGCTGTCTACCACCATAATTAAAACAAAGTTCAATGTGCCAAGTCAGACAGTGAAGGCACCCCAAATGAAAATTTAATAATAGAGATGGTCTAGTACATTCCCATTATTAAAGTGCAGAATTTAGAATGAATTTCCAGCTAATAAAGTATTCAAGATAAGATTGATATAAACATCTAGCATAAACATCTAACTTAGTAACCAAGCTTGACACCTGAGAGAACCTTCCTTCAAGATTCTAACATCTTAGTTAAGTAACATATCAAATAAAATACGTATTGATTAATTCACTGGAATAGAATTAATCCAGTCTTGGCATTTGTATCTATAATGATTATCCTCTGACAGATTGAAAATATAAATTGAAGAAATCGATCAGTATTCAGTTATTCTTTTCATGTTCGTACTTATTCATACAATAAATGCAATTAATTTTTATGAAGTATCTTTTTACCATCTATGCCTATTTTTGTTACTAATAATATTTTGCACAGAGCCTCGTCGTCATCTTCCAATTCATTGTTATGCGAACCTGGTTTCCTAATACATTTTATGGCAGTTCTTATTATCACTGAAATCCAATTGGATATGTAACTGTTCAATATTTACTCACTGGGCCTCAATATTAGTACTATACACATTAATTACATATTGTCATATCAACGGAATTAGCTTACTGGCCAGCTAAGGGCGCATCTCTGTTGCCAGGATAGCTCATACGACCCTGGCTACGAATTTATTATGCGGTGCAGCGTTAGCAACGTACAATTATGTTGCAATAAGTTCGTAGCTCGGTCACTGAGCAAGCAAAGCGCTAATGCGCGTGTTACAAATATGTGAGCTGGCACTTCAATTGTTATGGAATGGGGTTGGGGATGGGAATGGGGGCGGTAAGTGGCAGGGCAGTCAACAGAGGCAGAGGCAGAGGCAGGCAACAAAGACACAGCTAGACAATGGAGTCACTGATTAGTTGTGAATTTACTGCTGATTAAGATGCTTTTAAAAAGAAGTTGCCGGCAAATGAACTTTAGCACAACTTTGTGTATGTTGCTTGTACGACTGTGCTTGTGTGTGTGTGTGTGTATATGTGCGTGTGTGTTTGCTCTTGTTGTTGTCACAAACTTTTCGTTGAACTGGCAGTTTATGAGGAATTCAAGGACAGCATTAATTTCGCGCACAACTACGCTCACAGTCGCCTCACTTGAGAGTTTGGACACGCGAGCACTAACACTATACATATAGAGACACATATATATATAAGGTATGTTTTTTTTATGTATACAGTAGCTGTCATAGTGTGAGTCATTGAGTACAGTAGTAAAAATGTGCAAACAAATCAAAAATGCTGAAACTGCAAAAAATGTTTGTTAAGCACAATTTATCGCGAACGCGGCGGCTTTTAACTCAACTCTATTTGTTTTTCTAAACTACACTTTAATGCGTGACATGAGAAAGGTTATTAGGGCTTGAACAAAACATATTTTTGAAATGCACACATATGCTTACAGCTGATATGCCATATTGTTCAGTTAAACAACAACGCTCCGAGCTTTCAATAAGTGGCATATAAATATTTGCCAATGGTTATTCATAGTCACAACACACTTAATTACAGCTTTTTACTGGAGATACACAATCGGGATTCAACGTAAATATTTTCGCATTCAGTGTAAATATGTGCAGTGCAATATGTCATTTAAACAATGCTAAATAAAATCACAGTGTATGTGGGCCTTTGTAATGTCGTGCTTAAATGCTAAATGAAATCATGACTATCAGCACGAATGCGAATGGCATGCCACACGCATAGATACAGATTCGGGGCATCTGCCGCTGCTGCCGCTACTACAACTGTTGTTTTCCATATGTTAATTACAGTTTTTCTGATATCTAAATTGTTGTTGTTGTTGTTGTTGTTGTTTCAGATGCTGCTGATCTATTGGCATGCTAAACTGTTGTCTGTTGCACGCGAAGCGTTACCTGATTGTAAATCCAAATAGAGGGCTGCACTTTTGTTGTCGTTAGTGGCATTTTACAAATTCGTACAAATTTATTGCGTTGCATGTGTGTGTCTCCATGTGTGTGCGTGTGTGTGTGTGTGTGTGTGTGTGTGTGTGTGTGTGTGTGTGTGTGTGTGTGTGTGTGTGGAATCTAATAGCATTTGCAATGTAATTAACAATTTAGCACAAAGGGCAGCCATTTTGTTATTGAGCCAACTGGCAACTAGGTGTGAGCTAGCCAGCACTAAATAAATAGCCAAAATAAATTCAAAATTAATTTTTATGCTTTTATTTTATGCGCATAATTTAATTTTAATTAGAAAATGCATTTAACTCGCGTGCTTAAACAGTCATCATCTTCACCATCATGGCCATTGCTTGGGGGCATGCAGCAATAAATAAATATGCTACCAACTATATTTTAATGACAAATTTAATTACCTTTTGTTGCACTCACATGCGCCTCACTTTTTCGCATATTCATTTGCTGCATGTATAGAATTAAAATACTGCACATAATTTTCAGCTTATGTTGCGCATACGCCATGTTGAAAGTAAGGTCAACCCAAATGCCGCCAGGCACTTAATGTTAGTCAACGTAACTAAGGACTCGCAACGGTATACAAAAATACATATACACATATACACATATATATATATATATATACACATATATATATATATGTGTATATGTGTATATGTGTTTATTATGGCCACATTATGCTACTCACGAATGAATGGGCAAATTGGCTGCATTGTTCAGTTTGTAGGGTCTGCAGACAGTTACGTGTAAGTGGTGCAAAGGCATAGATGCTTGCGTCATGTGGCTAGGTTAATTAAAGACTGTGTACCTACAATGACGTGTCGCTGAAGCTACTTACATTTTGCAACGATTACAAAAACTAACTTAAGCCATACAAAATTGTTTACCACTCAAATGAGTAATATTTTTACCAACTTCTGAGCTCTCAGCACAAAAATGTTTACCACTCAAATGAGTAATATTTGTACTAACTTTAAAGCAATATGCTGTCAAGCCAATTTTACAGTAAAGAACAATAACATATTTTTTTAAGGCTATATTTTAAACTTTAAATTATTTATGGCAATCAATTGAAAAGAATAATTGGGCTTACAGCGAATACATTTTTCAGTTATGGCAGGTATTTGAAAATGTCTCCTATTGTAGCGCATTACAAAAAGCGTAGTTGCGCAAATATGATAAAAGTTGTGTACACAAAAAAAGAAACACACACACACACACACAGGAAGACAGGAAAACAATGTCACAGCAGCAGCGGAAGCTGTGTGTGTATGTGTGTCGGTGTGGGTGTGCCTCACCTATCGCCAGTGTGTGTGTTTATTACGGCGAAGGTGTGTGTGTGTGTGTGTGTGCGCCTCGGCGCTTAGCTTATTAAACCCACACACTGACTTTTAATTACTTATATAGCTGTAGGAAAATACTTAAATACATATATGCACGCACACATGTGCGCTGCTAATTGCGGCCACATTCACCAACAGACGCACTAAAAACACACACACGCCAACACACACAGACATATGCATATAACCAGACCTGCAAGCGCGCATAGTTAATGCACACTTCCGTTTCCGCTGTAATGCCCTGCACCGTGGTTATTTTTATAAGCCTCCCCGCGGGACCCTTAACAGTAATCTGCCCCACAATTTGTTGTTGTTGTTGTTGCCGCATTTCGCTGCGTGTTATTGTTAATTTCAAAATTGCTGCTGCCGCACTTTGAAGGATGAACGTCGTAGCTGTCTGATTGACGGCCAGACTGCACTCCAAGTAGGCGGCGCACAACTCCATGCCACATGCCCCGCCCGACAGTTTGATGTGCTGCATCGTTGGCAAATTAACAACATTTTAAGTGCGCCGCCGCAAAAAGTGAAAAACTGCCAGCATGGATAAACATTGACAGATGCGGGGGCAGCCCGAAGGCGTTGACATGGCCCCGGCTAAAAATAAAGTGCAGCTTAAGCAATTTAAGCGCAAAATCAGTGCGATGACAGAGCGACAGCAGACGAAGAAGCAGCCGGAGCAGTAGCGGCAGTAGCTTAACTAAGTAAAGCTGATGGAGTAGTAGTTTGAGGCTGAGGTAGCTGTGGAGATTTGAGACGAAAGCATATTATTCAATCATTTAAACAGCGGAGTAGAAGAACAAACACAAATACAAGCGCGCGATGGGCTAAAATAAATTGAATTCCTAGATGCCTAATTGCGGCCAGCACTCAAATGCCGTCTGTCAACGTCCCTGACACGTAATGTCCTTCGCAGGACAGCGGCGGCAGCAGTAACAGTAACTTCACTGTCACATCCTGTTTCTCACATTTCGACCCGGGTAATTGCTGCTTGAATTTCAATTCACATTCCGATTTGTAATTGCAGAGTTGAGATGACTTAACCCGACCCCCGAGAACGTGTCCCCGCCCCAGCTTTAAACTACTCAGAAATATTCAGTGCTTAACACTTAATTCAAATTTAATTTCTGCACGAAGTTGTCGGTCCCCAGATGCCGTACACGAATCAAAGTTATTTGATTTCTTCGAGTTAATTTAAAATAATAATAAATTTGTAAATCATTAGAGAGTACTAAGCGCAATAATTAGTTTAATTCAATGAAAGACAAATGACGCCTTCTATATAATCTTTTTTAACTAACTTAAACTGTTTGCTAAAATCCAAATACCCTCTAGAGAAGAGAAAAGAAAATTCATTTCTTGGGCAAACTAATTTTCTATGCCACTTAACTGAATGGGGGCATAAGGCTGGAGCTTGATTTGGTCTCGGGTTGCTGGTTGATGGTAGAGGGTTTTGCTGCAGGCATTTCGCCATTTTCAAACAACATTCAATCAATTAATTATTGTTTTATGCCGCATTCAATCCTTCAAATGGCCGCACTGCGAAGGCAACGACCAAAGCAAAATGGGCGCACACTTTACAATTAATTTGCCATTATGTGCTGGGGTTCTCGGCGCTGACTCTGCGCCATTTTTAATCGATTTTCATTACAGACTCGCTGCGGCCGTGTACCGTTGTTCGTCACTCACTTGACGCTTCAATTGGCCGCGTCTAAATTGGCATCCAGCCGGCCGACCAGCCAACAGTCGGCTGTTGCCTAATTTGACTAATAAGCCCGGCCATTGCAACGGCTGTTGAACTTCCGGTTAGCAACAGTCAGACACTCAGGCTGCCAGACTGTCGAGTTGGCTAAGCCAAAGGGCCACTTCGGTAATTATATGCCACAACAGTTGGGCGTTGAAGCGTCTATCAGCCTCAGGCTTCAAGTACCGTTGCCGCACCACCCACCTACCCCTTCCCTTTTGTGTTGGCCTCTTTGTACGGCTTTGCTTCATTCTTTCTTAGGCGTCTTGCTCCGTTCCATGTTGCTCTTATTGGTTAATCATTAGCCATAAAGAATTTAATTTCCGCTTTTTAATAGGCAACCATTCTGGTTTCATCCCTGAGTCGCTTGTTTAACTTCTGTTTGCCTTTTGAATATTATACGAAAATTAAGCCCAGTCCTAATTGCTTTGCCTGTAGCCGCGCAAAAGTTTGAGGCAACCAACTTCTTAATCTTTATGATTTAAGCAGACAACAAATCGATGCGAGAACTCAACAAATTAATTCACTTCAATAGCCGAATGGACGTGACAAAATACGCAATCAGAGCAAGCTGATGGATCGATCAACTAGAATTATGACTCGCAATGGACCTGTGTATTTGTCAGTTAGTCAATTTGAGTGTTCCAATTGGACTGTGAATTGCAGCAACGCAAGCATACAAAAGCCAGCCAGGCGTGGCAAGCCAAATGGGCCTGGCTAATCATTTAGCCAGCCAGTAAGTCAATCGAGCATTGACTGATATGCCAATTGAATGAAAAGCACTCAATATTTTACAAGCCTGCATTTCCCACTGAGAGACAGATAGAGAGAGAGAGAGAGAGAGAAAAAGGAATGGTTGCTGGAGTGAATGAATTGAGCAATCGCAACAAATTGGGCGACCCTGAAATGCTTTATAATTTGAGTAGTCCACAGATAGAAATCGGTGTCAGAATCAAGTTTACTTTAGCAAATGAGACGAATGTGAAACGACAACAGCCACAGACATAGCCACAGCCACAGCAATAAGCCATTATTGATTCACACTGAGTTCATGTGAAAGCCACGTTATTTGATAGTTCTAATATACAATTATCAGATACTTAGTATATGGCTGTGCAATTAGTGGCACATGAAATACGATGTTGACCTCCAGTCGATACAAACTGAACAATCAAGCTTATGATATATGCATATATCGTTAATGTATCTCTCACTCTTTGCCTTCGCCCAATAATTACATACAAATTGGCTGCCTGCAAGTAGGCTTTGTATCTAATTGATAGTGCTATACACTCAACTGACTGCAACTAATAAGCATCCTAACAAACACTCAGTCAACACGTATAGACACACACACACACACACACACACACGCACACATAAACAGACACAGACAGACAAAGAAACTGACTAATGAGCGTCAGGCGCCAACGATAACTCAAGTCGAGGTGTTTGTATAGACACACACACACACACACACACATACACACACACACACACACACACACATACATATTCATGTTCGCTGACAGTGGGCAGTTCAATTAATTTCATATGAAATTCATTAAAATGTAATTATGTTCACGCCATCGCTTCCACTTGAAGTGCCTTAGCTCTCTGGAGGGTTTTTGTTTATTTTTTTAGCTCATAGACAAATGCTTTATTTACACATTGTTTTTCGTCAGAAAAAGGCAGGATATATTTAATTAATAGCTGTCATTAACAGTGCAAACATGAGTCGCATATGTGGCAGGTTCTTTACAAATTTTGACTTAATTTTTCAAGCAATTTTGAAAAGAGAATGATTGAGTAGTGTTGAAATAGTATGCTCTGCTTCTTTCTCAGTGTGTGCTCCCATTTCTTTTATTATAAGTTGCATGTTTTGCACCACTGTAAAGTCTCTCGTTAATGGAGAACAATCAGGATCAACCCTCCTGCAAAATGCTGCATGTGTGTAGCTAATAACCCATAATTTATTTCCTTCAGTATCGCTTCCATTTAGTCGATTGTAAGTCCCACTAACCAGACAAATATCTAAATACGGCACTTTGCCAGTGATCGTTAACTACTTATATATATAGATACATGCATTTGAATTGTAAGGCGGTCTACGTCTGTTATTAATATGCAAAAAAGAATAACAGCAAGAACAGAACATAACAATTAACTTCAGTCCGGAATAGTGTTGCTAATATAGAATGGCGCAACTAACGAACTAATTACTGGCAGCATTGGAAAAGCTTTTATTGTTTAATAACAATTTCGTGTCAATTAAAAAGTGAATTATATGCATGAGTGTTGAAAATCTCAGGTCAGCAGCCTGGTCGCTTGATAATCTCTTGTATGGCCTGTTTATTGTGTGTGCGCGCCCAATTTGGCCTGACTCATGCACCATTAATTGGCCATTTTCATGGTTGGTGCAATATATATTGTAGTGGTCGAGCCCAGACCAAAAAAGGGTCACGTCTCCCTTATGGGTGAAAAGCCCAACACAAAGCCGCTCTCTCACCTCCCTCTGGGTTTGGCTGTGACCCCTCTCAACGACCAATTACATCTAAACAGCTTTAATTTAATTTAGCCTGCAGCCCATTTACCGAGCAACTCCGAGCGCACCCCCTGCGGGCTGACTGCGTGGGCTGGGGCAAGAAACAATGGCGCGGATGTAATGTTCGCATTATGCTCGTTCACAAATTGTAAGCAGCCATTATGTTTCTTCGTGTTACTGCCCCATGTTTCCGCTAGGTGTTTGTGTGTGTGTGTGTCTGGTTTACAGCATTGTATTGCCCAGAACTCTGGACGCACCCCGCAATATGAAGAGGCCTGGTCCTTAGACCTCGGTCGGTCGCTGCCTCCTTTTTGCCAGCGTGTAAAATGATTCAGCGCTCGTGTTTTCCATTGTTCCGGCCGCCTCTCAGCCCTGTCGTACGTCAACATAATGGCGGCTTCGTGATGCCATTGTTGTTGTTTGTCGATTGTTGTTGCCACTGTTGGCCATGGCCATGCAGTGGTATTACCTGGCTGGCCATATTTTGCAGCGCCGGTTGAGTTCACTCGAGTGCAAGTGCAATGCTAAATAACAGCAAAGTTTTTACTCGGGTTCGTGATATGCGTTGCACAAATTTCAGTTATTTATCAAGTTAATGGATGCTGCAGTCGAAGCGCGGTTACTGCTTAAAATATATATAAAAAGTGCTTATATTCTCCTGATTTACTGTTGAGCATTTTAAGTTCATTTTGTATGACATTCCAAGCCGTTTTACCCATTTGATACATACATTCGTAGCCTAAGGACAGGAATAAATTGCCTCTTTGGCTGCCAGAATTTCATCACATTTTCCGTAGTCAATTTCAAACAACCGTTTTCAATTTGAGAAAATGCATGTATAAATCATGTCGAAAAGGTCATTACCACACAAATTACAAGGCAATCAATTGTCCGGCCTACAGTTTGTGGTCGACAGACCAGGTCCAAGGCAAAGAGCAACAAGTAAAAAGAACACAACACTCAAAACTCAATTGCCAAATGCTAGCACAAGAGTCAAGCCAACTTAGAGAATTATGTCGACTTCAAAATGCTCTAGCTGGGATATATATTTATAAGATTCTCAAGTAGTCAAAGCACGCTAAGCAGCAGAAAAAAAGAGCAACAAGTTAGCTTTTGAGGACTAGCTTTTAATCTTTTGACATATGTGTGCATAGAACACATTTTTCAGAAAATTCGCATATGCAATAGATTCTAATTGCGTTCCCCAACCAGCAAAAGAGATAAGTTCTTCCAAGTGCCCCCATTAGAGTGGCTTCAGATTTGCCTGAGTTAATGTATTAAAAATATTTGCAGACAAACTGCAGAACCCAGATGCACTAATGTGGTCATATTTTCTGTCCACTTTTAGGTGAGTTATTCACTGGAGGTATCCGTTGTGGGTAATTTGTGTGGGCACATAGAGTGGAATATTAAATTCCTGACTCTCAGTTTGCAATATCGAAAGTACTTAAAGCAAGCTGTACTTTGTACTTTGTGAATTGTGTGTGTTTATGTTTAATTATTAAGTACATTACTCTACTTATTAGATATCTGTAATTCCTCAAGTCGTTTTCCAGGAAATCAGTGAAGTGCAATGCATTCTCATCAAACGTGAACTTTGTCTCTTTAATTAGGGATATGTAATTGCTTTGGTTTCGCGGCATTCCATTTGTGTAATCACAAGTAAATTACACAGTCCAGTGATTAAACCAATCTAACTGAGTTTAACCTTGGAATTAGATTTTTTGTTTTGTAAATCCGCATGGTAAAAACACACTGAGTTTGCCAAGCTTAAATATGAGATTTTATTTATAGTTATTTTCTGCATGGAATAAATAACAAAATTATTTGAAGAAGATATGCAAATTAAAGCTCTAATTCAGTTGAGTTCAGTTGAAATATTTCAACTTTGTGTGCATTTAATTCATTTATTTCATTAAACAATTGCAAGAAAATTCAACGAAAATTGTGTTTAAAAATTTAAAACGTAATTCTTAAGAGACAACGATATAACTGAATATTTTGATGTGTTAAATCTTTAATTAAATGTCTGTTTCGAATTTATTTAATTAAATATGTATGTAAATTTAATACTATGCCATTTTTCTTTGATTTTTAACGTTATTGACGCCAGCCACTTATTGGTAGACGGAATATTTTTCCCATTTATTGCAGTCTCGCTGGAATTTTTATTGGGTCATCGCTAACTGATTGTCGTTATTCAATTAAAACGGCCGCCGGACTTTTTTCAATTTAGCAAATCAAGTGCGCTGAATGGAGGACCATAAATTTGGCTAGAAAAAACCGCGAAATTTCTGCGTACTTTATTTATGCGTGAAAAGGCGTGATTTATGTGCGAGTTTTGGCAAACCGCAGAACAACACTTCAGCACACTCCTAAGTGCTTATTGTCTACACTTGTCTCTGCTTGTCTATCTATTTTAACATGTGTGCATCTGAATGTGTGTATGTAATGATTTCTGGTGTCTGTTTGTGGCGAGCGAACAAATAAAAAAAAAAAACAAAACAATATAATTCATTGCAAATAAAGCGAGCAACATACAATTATTTATCACTGTTGCGGCCGTCAAGCGGCACTGACAGCAGTCAGAGATGGCGTTGCTGATGTATCCGTCTCTCGCTGGAGGCGACTTACTCCTCAAGAGCCCCCCAAAAAATCCAAAACAAATACAACTAAACAAATGACAGTCAACAGCGGCAGACGCAGACACAGATACAGATACAGATATACAAATACTGAACTGGAACTGAGCCGCGCCTACAAAAGCGCCTGCAACTTTTGGGTTTTCGGTTTTCACAGTCCGCTTTTCTGCTTTTCTTCTAGAGCACAACCTAGGCCTGTTGTGGGACGACGCACAACTGGGGGACCGAACTCCAGTTGCGAGAGCCTTGGCAACATATCTTGTGCTAAGTCTTCTTGTTCACACTAACGCGCCGTTGACAGTTTTTCGTTGTAATTCCGTATTTTCTTCTCTTATTTTTTCCGTCTTTTGTTTGCCTGCCCGTTGGAGGTCTTAAGTTGTTGGGGTAACACTATTAAAGTGGCCACAACAGCGTTTTGGTTTTGATATTGTTTTTGTTTTTCCAGATTTGTTCGTCAGTTTGTCAGTGTGTTTGTCAGTTAGTGCGTCGGTGTGTTTTGTAAGTTGTGTGAAATATCTCACCAAATGGGCAAAACAAACACCCGCCTCAAGGCAGTCATTTCGACGATTTCATGGTCAAACTTTTGTGAGCGGCAACGTTCATTCATAATTTTGTTGGCCGACTCGAAAGTCTGGCAACGCCGCAGCACGCTCTCTCGGCACTCACAAGTGCGGTTTGTGTCTTGTCTACAAAACTGGTTTCAGCTTCGAGATGCTGTTGCTGCCGCTGAGGCTGTGACGTTTTTTCTGGGCAACGTCTGGTTAAGTCATATTAGCATATTCATAAGCGCACACACGCACAGTAACTTTGTGTGTTAATTTGGCAGTTTTTCAAGTGCTGACATTGACCCACTTACCGTTTATCAACGTCAACGTCAACGTCGACGTCGACATCGCGTCGTTGACTTCGTCTTCATCTATATCTCTTCATTTGCTGCTTGGCAACTCCAAATCGCCAGTAATTTGAGTGTTGAATGCGGTCAATAACATTTTAAAGAAAACACTTAATCGCGCGCACACTCACACACACACACAGACGTACAAATAACCCACATGGCTTAAATGCTGCATTTTCATTTGCATTTAATTGATGATGTTGGCAACCGTTCACCGCATGTAGAAGCGTTCAACTGACCACAAAATCCACTTCCATTTGCATAAGCGAGTTACAAATTTCAAATTGTCCGGCCTTTGATTGATCTACCGAAATTTTCAGTATTTATTGCCTGCTCGGCAAATAGGGCTATAACGCAAGTTAATAACTTGGATTGCTTTCAATTTAGGTCTATTTTCTCAGTCAATTATATCATCATTTTATTAAATGATCTTTAATCATTTATAACCGAAATAACTAATATTGGCTTTTATAGACTTATTTTATATCTTGGCTAATCAGGCCACTAACAAATTTTCACAATTTTTAAAATTTGAATAAACTTGTTATCTGCCAACCCTGGGGCTATCTTAATATCAATCAAAGGTTATATTTAAATGTTTATGGTAAGTTTATGATCAAAAATGTTAATTAAGAATGATACTTACATGGAACCCTTGGGCACTGTCATATTGAGGCCGTCCAGCACAATATTTGGAATCTTACCGCCGCCATACATCTTGTGGGCGCGCCTCACACAGACCGCCTGCTGTCGGCGCGACGCCAGCGTCGATGGCTGCGACATGAAGAGGCGACGACGAGCGGCAAGGTCCAGATCACTGTTTGCAGCCGTTGCAGCTGCAGCTGTCGCCGTTGGCGGCACTCCATCGGCTTCGGCTTCCATGTTTCTGGTTGTTGTTGTTGTCTGTTGGCTGCAAATGTCGAATAGAATTCTATGTGAACATTTGCGTGTATTTGAATATTGAAATAAAAAAACCAAATATAAAACTCAAATTGGCAATCGTTTGGCGCAGCATCGTTTGCAGTTTGCTATTGTTACTGGCTCGCACTGAGAAGAATGAAGCGAAGCGATATATATATATATATATATATATATATATACACGACATGACCCACGCAGCAACTCGCGTAAATGGAGCCAACTCCAACCATGCATCGTCGCTGTCACTACGCGTCTAACTCGGCCAAGCTCTAACGATTTCCGTAGTTGTCACTATTTTTTTATTGGCTATTTTTTGCAGTGCTGATGCTGCTGTTGGTGCTGCTGCAGTTGTTTCACAGTTGATTAAACCAATTTTTGTATATGGCCAAGCTTTTGGCCAGTACCCAGCAGTTAGCCAGTGATGGATATTGCTGTCATGTAGTGGCAGCTCAAAGTTGTTCGGCTATTGCCAATTTTCTAGCAGCCAGTGAAATGAAATTTTCAAAATGGCCTTAACCAGCTGGCTGACCTCCTGCCGGGTTAACGGCCAATTGGCCAAAAATGCTCCAGCGTTTGTCCTTTTATTTCCATTTTCGTTTTCATTTCAAGTTGACATTTTGCTAATCGAAAATGCAGCGAACAATTTGCGCATTGCCGCTAAACTTTTGCAATTATTTTGGCCAAACATCATGACCAAAAAGGGGAACAAATATAATGAAAAATAACATATAATATAATACATAGAGTAACCTAAGCTCCGTTTCATTTATTGATTTACTTCGCACCAACAATGGCCTGGCCAAATAAATAAAAATAAGCATAACAACAGCAAATAACTAACCAAAAGTAAACAACAACTGACGCCTTGTGGCTCGGGGTACGCCTCCTCTTTGCCTTTGGCTTGCTTGGCTTTTTCGGGGCCAGCAGCAAGAAATAAACTTTCGTGATAAATGACTTCAATGTAATTAATTTCTGCTCAGCTCGCTTGCACTGCTGGCAAAATTGTAAGCACAAGTGTACGGCTGTATCCTGGAAGGGGCAGGACGAGGGGAAGGCTTCCAGCGGGTGGGTTGCTGGTGCGGTTTGGCACGGCCACACTTTTGTGTAAGGGGAGGAGGAGCAGTAAGCTCATGAGCAGTGGCCTGGCCAAATGCTGTCACTGCAAATGTTCACTTGCTTACTAGAAGTCTTCCTGCCTCTACATGTGCCTGTCTGTCTGCCTGTCTGTCTGCCTGCTGTGTCTGCATGTGGTAATACAAGTCAGAAGCTGCCCCGCAGCATTTCAATTACGAAATATTGTTTAAACATGTAAGTAGCTGATTGGACCAACTTATTGTTGGCCACACATGATAAGCTGCAATTCAAGGAATTCTACTTTCTGTAATCCATTGCGAAATAATTACATCACCATTAAGTCATCAAGCCTTAAGCAATTTCGAGTTAAGTCTATTTCATTATGTTCAGGATTGTTAGAGATGCGATCGCATTTGCAAACTTTTGGGAACTAAACCAACTTAATGGACATCAACAAATCATTATTCTGCTTTAGCAATAGCTTTTTCAAGATCATATTATACATATGTATATATCTATATATATATGTATATATTTAAGACCCAATTACGCAGTTTTTGCCTATCAAATTTTGTATTATTTCATCTTAATTTTAATAGCAATACGAAAAAACTAGCCAACATATATTTCCGGCAAACATGCGTACACAATCAGTTAACAACGTATTGTATTTGGCTAATAAAACATCAGCAACTTCCGTTTCCTTTATTGCGCTACTTAGCTCTGAAAACAAAGCCGTTGTTAATCAGATATTATAGATATTATAATTTTACTTGTTGTGCAAAACCTGGCTAGCTTTTGTTGGCAAAACTGTCTTTAATTGAATTTGCATGCTGTTCTCACAATAACCGCTAACTTCTGTGACTCTCCCGATGAGCCACAATTGTGGTGCTGTCCACTTGCACATGCCTCTAATTAAAACTTTATTTATCTTTTTGCTGTCTGGACCCCAGAGTTTGCTGGCTGATTGGCTCTAGTTTGGAGCACCGGACACACTGGGCACCACAGTAACCACAAATTTAATCAAACAACTGTAAAACTAAGTCCACAAATACAAGCATACATATGCAAAGATAACTACCTTGAACAAATACAAACAAGCAAACACGTACCAAATCTTTGAGTGCTTGTAAATTGTAAAAACAACAAGAAAGTTGTATGCAATAATTTAGAGAAAAAAATCGGAAAAAATAAATAAAGGTGTTGGCAAACTACGAGCGTATCTAAACAGACAAAAGTATCTTTTATTGTAATAAAATGGCTAAAGGCACGTGAACAATTTGAAGGCAGACAACCGTGCCGGCAATTTTCTGGTTACCGTAAATCTTTTAAGGTTTTCACGTGTCTCCACGCAAACGTATCCATATCAGGTATCGCCAGCACAGATTTGTATCCGTACTCTATAATGTTTATAAATGCCAGAACAGGTTGCCGAAACAGGTGCCAACTTGACAAGCAGGTGAAACGGAAACCAAAAAGATCACACACAAGGCTCAAGAGCAACAGCCCGATGAGCGGGGGGCTGGGGATGTATTCGCTAGTCGCATGCATGAAAAGTAAAATATGTTTATAAATAAAGTACAAAATACACACACACACACAACCAAAACACTTGAAGGGGGCACACACAAAGTTTGAAGTTCAGCAAAATAAAGAAGTGCAAATTGGTGCGTGCTGCGATTGTATCTATCGAATACAGGCGCACAAAGGTATTTCCTGCCACAAATATAAGCACCGTAATAAAATGAAACACAACAAGAACAGCAACAGACACAAAGCTGCCGCGACAAAGAAAACTCACAAGTTGTTTTTTGAGGGTGTGCCAAATAAAAAAGTTATAAAATGAAATGATTATCTGGTGCCTGGCGTTTGTCTAGCCTTACAAATACATGAGCCTATACATACACACACACACACACGCACACACACACCCAAGTACTTGTGTCGGTGAGTGTATTCAAAGTCTTTCAGATTTATTTAACAAAAGTTGCGACATCTTGGCTCGAAAGGTAAATAAGTCTATAAGTGACGAAAGTCGTCTGCTTCTTGGTTTATTGCAATGCGAGTCACATATTTGTACAGCTTTGCTGGTTTACTGCGCTTATATGAGGTGCCACACATATATTTATAGGATATATATTATGTTATACGCTATGATCTGAGCGTTTATGGTGTCAGTATATGTTTATCGTCCGCATAAACTTTAGTGCACATGGAGATGTTAATCATGCCATAATCGCAGTCACAGTTCAGATCAAAGATTCGCCTCATAGCTCCATCGTGCAACGATTATTAATATACTCATAAAAAAAATTATAAAATAAATATATATAAAATATTGAGCAATTATTTTGTGCCATAAAAGCTAATGGATAAAAAATCCTTATAATTGAACTGAAAAATTTTTGTGCAGGCTTTTTGGCGCTAACAACTAACCGGCCATTGGCATGTCCTGCATTTGAGAATTAGGCATCATTAGCTGCTTGAATGCATCATTTGATTGCTTTGCTTGCTTCTTTTAGTTTGTGTAAGTGCTAACTGAGGGCTATCTTGTTCATAAATACGCACAGTTTAAGGCACAAATATAAAATGGGTCAATGGCTCTTCTAGGCACACACTTGCTTAGCCAGTTCATTTACATATAAAACGCATTTGAAGTGCCTGAACAAGCAGAGGCCAGCAACTAAAACGAACCAAGTCTGCCTCACAGAACTCACTTTTCGTTGGGTAATAAATATTTATATTTATTTTTGCACATACACAAAGCTATTGTAGTGCTATATATTTCTCCCTCTCCACAGTCGTCAGGCGCTGTAGTTTGGTCAGTTTATGTTGGTCCTAAAAAATTTGCACAAAATTTTACGCTCAATAAATTTAGCAGCAAAAAATGCGCTCATGTGTTAGTAATGGGCGAGTTCCATAGACTCCTTCACCCACACACACACACACACACACACACACATACACACAAACGAATTTCCATAATAGTTAACAGATAATTTGCTACGTTTCTCTGCAAACAATTTGCTGATGTTTCTGGCAAAAAATATTTTTGTAAATAGTAAATGGTTTGCGTATTTTTCAAGAGAGCTGTTTATATAAATTTGACCTCCGTCGGAACGAGAAGAAAGTGCAAGAAATTGAATGTGCAAGGAAATTGATTGCGCACCAGATTCATTGAATACAAAGCGCAAAAGCTACATAAACTCATGAAATACTCAGTAAAAGGTAAACACAGAAACACAGCTGCAAACTACAATTCGAAAATTCAGTTATATTTTTCACCGAATATTGACTGTTTACAAACGAAACACAGCAGACAAAGTCGACAACATGTGTGTGTGTGTGTGTCTGTGTGTAGATCATTTGTTTGGCTCGCCTCGGGTTTTTGGGGTTTTTGTGGGTTGGTCGTTTGCCAAGCACATTTGTATTAAATGAAGCCTATTTTTTTTTTTTTTTTTATTTTGTGTCTGTTTGCCTCTGTGCTTCCAACATAAGCCGCAATTATTACGAGCCATTAGTTAGTATATAATCATCGATATTTTGCCATGAGTCTGCTTTCTCTGAGATTTACGAGTAAATAATTTTCGTAAATTATTTTTTATGTAAATGGCATACAAATATATCTAGTTTCAGTTTATAAAAATAAAATTCTATTGTCTGAAATGCATAAGTAATCACATTTCAATTTGTTTCAAATATTCAATAAACTCGCAGGGAAAAGTGAAAAGAAAAGTGTGCTGCCATTACTACTCATTAGTTAGGCATGTCATTACAGTTTGAGTTCTTGTGCTGTGTGGATACTCCTCCCGACACAAAACCGTTAAAAGCAGCCAGCTTAAGTCGTCGTCTAAACGAAAGACACACAAACCGAAAGACTTCATTTATATTTATTTAATTACTTTTAAACAAAACAGACCAAATCTTACAAAATGTGTGACGAAGAAGTTGCTGCATTGGTTGTCGACAATGGCTCCGGCATGTGCAAGGCTGGCTTTGCCGGTGATGATGCGCCCCGTGCCGTCTTCCCATCGATTGTGGGCCGTCCGCGTCATCGGGGCGTGATGGTTGGCATGGGCCAAAAGGATTCGTATGTCGGCGATGAGGCACAGAGCAAGCGTGGCATCCTCACTCTGAAGTATCCCATTGAGCACGGTATTGTGACCAACTGGGATGATATGGAAAAGATCTGGCATCACACCTTCTACAATGAGTTGCGTGTGGCTCCCGAAGAGCACCCCGTTCTGCTCACCGAAGCACCCCTGAACCCTAAGGCTAATCGCGAAAAGATGACACAGATCATGTTCGACGCGTTCAAAACACCCGCCATGTATGTGGCCATTCAGGCTGTGCTGTCGGTGTATGCCTCTGGTCGTACCACTGGTATTGTGCTCGATTTTGGCGATGGTGTCTCGCACACGGTGCCCATCTATGAGGGTTATGCCCTGCCCCATGCCATTCTGCGTCTGGATTTGGCCGGTCGCGATCTGACCGATTATCTGATGAAAATTCTGAAGGAGCGTGGCTATTCGTTCACCACAACCGCTGAGCGTGAAATTGTCCGTGACATCAAGGAGAAATTGTGCTATGTTGCACTTGATTTCGAGCAGGAGATGGCAACGGCTGCATCGAGCTCCTCGCTGGAGAAATCGTATGAGTTGCCCGATGGTCAGGTCATCACCATTGGCAATGAGCGTTTCCGTTGCCCCGAGGCCCTGTTCCAGCCCTCGTTCCTGGGTATGGAGGCGTGCGGTATTCATGAGACGACATACAATTCGATCATGAAGTGCGATGTTGATATCCGTAAGGATCTGTATGCCAACACAGTGCTGTCCGGTGGCACTACCATGTATCCTGGTATTGCTGATCGCATGCAGAAGGAGATCACCGCCTTGGCCCCATCGACCATGAAGATCAAGATCATTGCACCACCCGAGCGTAAATACTCTGTATGGATTGGTGGCTCCATACTGGCATCCCTCTCCACCTTCCAGCAGATGTGGATCTCCAAGCAGGAGTACGATGAGTCTGGCCCATCCATTGTTCACCGCAAGTGCTTCTAAGCAGGAGTTGCATGGAGTGGCGAGTGTCATGGAGTGGAGTGAAGTGGAGTGGCAACAACAAAAACAATCAACAAGTGGAAGCAGAAGAACCAGATGCAAAAGAAGAGAAGAAGAGCGTGCAGATCACACACACATACACACATAATCATAAATGTTTTGCATGAGTCTGGTTTTTTTTCGTAAATTATTTATAATGTGAATGATACAAGTAGTTGCAGTCTATATACGAAAAAAATTTAATTGTCAGAAATGGAAATGTAATCACATTCAAATTGTTTTTAAATATTTCATAAACTTACAAAGAAAAGTGATAAACGGATTACAACCATTGCAAAAAGCTTAAGGGTATTATACCCTAATAATGTGGAGGGGATATACACTGCTGCTTGTATTGTTGATAATGAAATCTGTAGTTATGTTTCCTGGATATCTACTAGTCGAGCAATCACCCTGAGAGCATACTTGTTGTATTTGCCATTGGTGGCAACATTTTGTGCTGTAATATTGATTTCAATACAGAGCTACAAAACAGTTTGCAGATGGTTGGTACATTCCCATCTTGCCACCATCAGAACATACCCACACAAATGCAGGCACCCACACACACACACACACACACAAATGCACCAGCGAGCATATCGTTTTCATTACCCGTAGCATACTTTTATGCGTTTTGAGCTTTGGCGCAACATTGTTAACTCTCCGTGTTATTTTCTGATTGCGAATTTCCCCAAACTACACTGAGCACAATTCGAACATTTACTTAAATTCAAGTAATTAGAGAACCAATTGCGATTAATCTGAATAGTTATAGTATTTTTTGTATTACACTGGTATGCAAATGCAGCTGTCATAACGCAATTAATCAATTTTATTTGCAGTAATTGCTGTTTTTTTTCCAATGTACTATTTGCAATTCGTTAAATTCGCATTTCTGTTTGCCCTGCTCTTTCGTTCTCTCGCTTTCTTTTTCTCTGTGACTGTGTTAACCTCGACTGATTTTTCATGACTCAGCGTTGTTAATTGAAAATTGTTTCAAATTTCCAGTTTGTGGCTGCAATAGCCATCGCCTTTATAAGGTTCAATTGGTCAACTGCAAAATGGGCAACGATGCAATCAATGTGTCCAGTCTAGCGAAACGTTGCAGTTGAGCTTTATAAAGCAGTTACATTAAATAATGTTCCAAAATATACATTTCATTAGAAGAACTTAGCATGGGTTTCAAATTAATACATTTAACTTTTAGCTATATTCAAATTGATCAACAGTATACCATAACTTGATAATTTTATAATATGTATGCGTCCTACTCTATCATTAAAAAATTATATATTTCCCCCTTAATTGCGCTCACATGCCGTTCACAACTATTTTTGCCCTGTTCAGTAAGCGATCCGTCTAGAATTTACATTCATCCGCTACAAAATGGCATACAATAAAACTAAATTACAAAAGTAATACTATGTGTTTAAGAGGCTAACCCCACACACAAGTTCCAGTCGTGACCTTGTTGCTATTTAACTCTAGAATCTCTAACTTTCAAACGCAACTTTACACAGCTTACAAGCTTACTAGTTGGTTCGACAGAGTGAGTGATATGTGCACTTCGAACTGCTGAAATTAGCAGATATCTGTCAATTATTGGCTTTGCTCAGCTGAGGATTAAGTAGTTAGACTTTGAACGCCTGCACTCGAGAGTCAAGAGAGCATTTTGAACTCAGGGGCAAGTCCCAAAATAACAAAAAAACCGGCAGTTTCATTTCACTTAGTCATTGGCTAAGTGTGTCGAACCGGTTTTCGTAGATCAAGTTACTAGTCAACAAAACTATCATAGCACACAAAGGCGGCACATTGATTACATAGTTTCGATAGAAAAACAAGCTGATTAGTAACAGTCAAACTATATACATAACTACAAATCAACGTTTCGGACATGTATGTATATTTGAGTCGAAATGGGTTACCGCCAAAACTTGGCAGTGAATATTTTGCTGATTGTTTACCCAACAAATCTGAGTTTCGAAACAATGGCAACGACGTCAGCAAACTCGCAACTAGTATGCAAAACGAATGCAGCTTTGTCTATTACATATTGGCATGCAATTTATAAGCGTATTAGGGATGACATTAAATGCGACCCCTTCCGATCCGCCTCTTTGCTCAGATAGGCAATAATATATGCGATTCGGTCTATTCTATATTCGAACAATATATAAATGCCAGCAAGATATTCAATCTCGTGTGCGCACTCCGTGTGCAATTGGCTAAGGTCAGTTTGTCAAACGTTTGTGCTCCGTATTTTGTAACTGATACTGTTAAATTAACCTTGGCACACCCATAAATAATAAGCATGATTCCAGACACAAGGAGGAAGCTGGAAGCAGTACGTAAAGAAAGACTGAGACTAGTCCACGCTGAAGTCGATTCTGAAGTAGCGATGGAACTTTCAAACATTCATTTAGTCGATATTCAAAATGCCATTTGAACATCCATCAAACTATTTTTGTAGTGGAAAAACGGTACGATTGTAAACTCAAATGTATTTTCAGATACATTATCGTAGTTGTTTTTTTTTTTCTTATTGTTTGTCATGCAACTAAATGTCCATGATAAATAACACGTTTAATTAATGGTTTATTGCGACTTAGAGTTAATGGTCTGGGTCAAGATCTCCAATTGCAATTGGACAATGAACTGATTGAGGCTTGGAAACTGAACTTTAAACACGTCTATTGAGACTTAACATGATGTTTTTCGTAATTGTTTTTTAATTTTTTTAGATTGATTGAATTAGTAATTCGTTTTCCGGTTTAGTCAATCACAATGAATTGACTTGTGCAATTCAAAATCGAGTGACTGTAAACTCGAAAAGTTTGTACTAAGTTCAACAACTTAATCCAGCAAGTTCGCAGATATTTAACCATCAGAAGTTGACAACTCAGCTATAACTTAACTCGATCACAAGTTGCGTAAGTCTCAAAGTCACTTATACACTGGTTTCAGCTCATCTCCAATTACGGGCTGTTGCTGTAGTTTTTTCTCAAACGCAAACACAGAGACAGGCGCACTGAAATATTTATGTCTTTGCATATTTCGCAGAGACATTTGCACTTGACAATAACAACAACAAGTACAAGGGTCGGCAGGACACCGACAGGGATTAGTGGCAAAAGGGGCAGGCGTTGATGATGATGGCGTTGGCAATCGCTGCAACAGCCGTTACAGCTGCAGTAGCAGCAAAAGCAAAGCAATTGGGGCAAGGCAAAGGCAGGGCAGTGAGGGTGGAGAGGGGAGAGAGAAGTAGCAACTGCCTCGAGACGCTGGCAACAGCAGCAGGATTAGAACATAAACTGCAATGCGTTTCGCTTGGGCATGTTTCAGGTTGCGCTTTGGCATTGAGTTTGCAATCGGAACTGCGTCTGGGGCCGGGACTGGCGGCAGCGTTAGACAAGCACTGACATGCATATGGCAGAAGAGGCACAAACATAGACACAATCACAGACACAATCACAGACACAGTCACAGGCACAGACTCAGACACTGACACAGTCAGAGCAGCGAAAGTGTTGCTGTTATTTGTGTGGCAAAGGCAACACACAGGCTGCTCTTGCAAGGCGATTGGAGGGATAGAGATAGGAGGCGTCTCGGCTGTGTATGGGCCTGGGGAATAAGCGAACGTAGACAAATCTCTCTGACACCGTCAGTCACTTACAGAAGTCAACAGAACATAGCACAACAAAACACAAGAACAAACAAAGCGTACGGAATTGCATATATTGAATTTTTGGTTGAAATCTATCAAGTAGACGCTATGGTGGTATGTTGCTCAAAAGCCACGCATTCGATAGAAAATCATGGAGAACCAAAGCACTCAAGCAAAAGGTGGTACAAATGTGCATACCCCCTCGCCACAACCACATGACGTCTCTGTTTGCGCTCACACTCCAGAGTGTTTAGCATTTATTTGCATATGAGCATGAAGGATGCGTCTGTGTGGCAGGATGGTGCGGAAGTGTGGGTATTTGTTTATTTGTGCTTTTGTGTGAGTGTGTAAATATTTAAGGGCTTTTATTGCGAATTTTTGTTGTCGCCGTTGTTGCCTTAAGATGCCAGCGAGGCATAAGCCAAATTACAAATTTTCAAAATTTAAAGCACAGAAATTTGAATAAATAAATTAGCACACGTATTTGATTTCAATAAATTAGTACAGGAAAACATACATATTATAATGATTTCAATTTATAGTCAAAAATGTGCAAAATTTACATATTTTATAAATTTATATGTAAATTGAAATTCAACTCAAATGTCAGTTTATAAAATATTGATTTATCTTAAAATGCTGCGTCGTATACATTGCATAACTGCAAAGAATAATAAAGAATAATAAAAAAAAGCAAATAAAACAAAAACAGTCAGTTGCACGGCAATTGCAAAATCAAAAGCCAATAAAATAAAATATATATTTGTCGTTGTGTGCAGTTTGATTATTGCATCGTTTTTGTGCAATAATGCTTGTTGTATTTTGCTAACGATTGCCTGCTCCTGCACAAATACAAAAACACACAGAGAAGCAGAGAACAGAGAAACCTACGGGCACTTAAAGCCAAGTAAATGCAGTTAAAGCTGGCCAATTCGAAATGAATAGCAATTTCAGTATATTTAATACCAACTCATTTCATTTAATTGTTTTGTTTTTATTTATAATAAACAAAATTATTATATAAATTATTCACACTCGAAGCTCAATATCATGACAAACAACACAATAACAATAATTCAGATATTGTCTAATTGCACACATCGACAAATTGTGCAAACAATTATGCACAATGCAAAATTTTCAGGGTTTTTCTATTTGCACGAGAAGCGTTTTAGTTGTGCACACTAAATTTTGTTGAAAATTTGGTGTACAATAACAATTAGCAATTAAATATAATAATATCAAAGCGGATTAGAGTGCATTTGACACAGTTTTTGCAGTTGAGCAGATTTCAATGAAATCCAAAGCGACTGTGAAAAGACCAGTTCTGAGCTCCGTTTCGGATACGCTTGAAAGTCTCAGATTGCGGTTTGCAAACTCCTCTTCTTCTATCTTTTCGACCAGCTTTTCAGCTTTTGTTTGCACACTTTCGGCCTTGGTGGGTAATCGTTATTTTAGGCTTTTCAAATACCCTGTACACAATGAAAAAAATCGACGGAAAGGTTGTTGTGCTTGTGAAAATGCATGCTACAAACAAAGAACAAAGAATCCAACAATAAAAAAAACTCCCATTACTTTGTGTGGCAGCAAAGTAAACTTGATCAAATTTTGATTATCGAATAATTAACTTAACTTGCTTAAAAATATACCAACAATTTAACAAGTTTTTAATTTCCAAACCTATATTTTGGATATATTTAAATAGCTGTGTGCTTTCTTGAACCTTATTTTCCACCATTATGCAATAATCATCAGTTTTATTTGATAGCCTCTTTAAATGGCACATTTTGTTGAAATCTGGTCTGAAAAAATATATATCTTTAGCACAGGCTATCAACGAGTCGAGCACGCTCAACTTTGGCGATTTTTCTTATTTTTTTTAATCTGCTTTTATTTGTTTGGCTTCTGGAAACTCCAAACTTGGCATTGTTCGGAGTTTCAACTTGAGCTGGTCTGGCACTAGTCATAATCTGGTTGTGAGTTCTCTAATGAGCCAGCGTCAAGCTCTTCAGCACTTGTTGTAGGCAGCCAACCATCAGTTTTGAAACCGCATAAGTACCTCCAGAATGATTCACAAGTTACCAGCAAATGTATTCAGAGTGCATCAATCTCAATTCCAAGAACTTCCCGATTACTTAAATCAAATCACAGCTTTTGGAGAATCACTTCATATGCACATATGTTTAATGGATCTCTAGGTGGCAATAAAAAGAATTTCAGACAGCCTTAAAAAATAGTATGCAAATTAGGGGGTGCGTATAGCCACCTGCGAACAACAAAAAAAGAAAAAGTGGCAACATCAAACGAAAATCGGCTACATATGCCTGTTTATATGCAAATGTTACTTTTACATATGTACGCAAATATTTGGCAATTATTCCACGTGGCTGTTGCTGTTGCTCTGGTTGTCGCCAACGGGCTGCGCCAGTTGTTTGTCTATTTGAATGAATGAGTGAAAAAAACACTCTACTTTGCATTTTTGGGAATTTTCAATTTAAATTGTGATTAAATTTTGCACGCTTCAACGCAAAAGTCGCGCATCTCTATAAAATTGTCTTTTTCTCTCTCTCTATCTGTCTATCTATCTCTGTTTCTCAGAATAATTTCCCGTATATATTTTGATATGGCGCATCAAGTGCATATTTCTATAGAGTATGTGTCAGGCTATGTCCTGCCACAATGCTGCCCACAACCTGCCCCATTTGACATTTACTTTTGCCTTGGCCGCTATTTGTCATGCAAATTTATTTTCGATTACTTGTTACCAAAGATTTGGTTCAGATTATGCAAATGTGTCAAACGTAGCACTCGCGACCACACACACACACACACAGACTGTGTAAGGGGCGTGGCATTTTGAAGCCACATTACAAGTGGCTCATTACACTTAGTTGTTGTCGTTGTTGTTGTGGCATAAATGCAAAAACTTTGCATATTTGTATATTTTGCCAAACGATTTCCGTATTTTTAGGCATAATAAAATATGACTTGGAAAATCTATTTTCGCATTCACTTATTGTTTATCGCCCAGGCTATTGATGCCGCATTGAGACTTGGAGTGAGTTCTAACATTTAAATCTTCGCATTGACTTAACAGGCACAATTCGGAGTATTGAATATTATGATAAGCCTTAATAACAACAGCCGAACAATTAATTGATGCAAATTTAAAATTTACACGATAAAAAATTTAATATTTTATTGGAAATCTATTTATTTATCAGTTTGACCATTGAATGCTGAGCTGAACTTTACTAACTATCTGTTGCGCAACAGCTGAAGACCTAATAGATGCAAATGATTTTAAATTTAACCATAGACAAAGTAAGTATGTTAAAGTTAGTAAGTCATCGATTTTTTATTAGCTTATTGATCAGTTTGGGCGTGAATTGTTTAAATGACAGCTTCTCTTATGTAAAACCTGTTTATACATCGGCCATATCATTTATGTATTCCAATAGAGCAGTCAGTTTCTGCTTGTGGTTTACTTATCGTCGCGTTCATCAATTTTGTGCTCCCTCATTATGATATTTAAAGGCATATGAACGAAGACAAATAAACAAATTTAATTTATCATTGGACACATTTTCATAAAATGCAATTTGGTTTCCTGTCTCCGCATGAAAATACATTTATTTATTTTTTTTATTTATTTAATTTTTGTTTTCATATTTGATTTGATTATTTTTATTGGCGGTTACCTGTATACGCTGTCATTCTATAAATGGTAAATGGTGCGGTCTTTTTAATTGAATAATTATATTCAAATAAACACACATATAAATATATATACATATATGATTTTTTTTAATTTTAAATGGTTATTGCGGCATAACTCTGCTTGTGCTAGTTGTCAATCAATTGCCACTGCGGGGTTTGACAAGGCCTAAATATCCAAAACGCATTCCCAAAATTCAATAAAAATCGTCTACAGGCAAATGTGTGACAGTCCATGTGAAAGAGCAAAATAAATGAATTTCAGTTGCGCTGACGCATTCTATTGATTGCAGTCAGAAACCAGCAAAATATTGAATTAATTTCGTTTTCGAGTGCATTCCGAAATAATCAACATTTTTTTGGGCACACAATTAGCAGAGGACAATTAGGACAACTAATTTCAATTTGGCCCAAAAATCCATTAATTGAGATAGCAATTTAAATGTATGCAGATTATTTCTGCATGGGTTCACTTACTGTGTCAATATATGGTTAGGTTGTACAATAAAATGCCTTTTAATAATACATACAAAAATCGCAATCAAGTGGACAACAAAATGTAAATTTATTTCAACAATGTTGACATTTCTTCTTCTTGAACGGATGTGCAAATTGCTATGCAAATAATGCAATTAAATAAGTATCGATATACATATCGCATAATCAACATAAATTTCACATCAGAGTGACTGGTAAAATGCAAAAAGCCGGTTCGTCACACTTAAGTCCCACAATGACAAAATATCGATGCCATAAGTTAAAATCGAAACTCATAGCAAACAAAAGCTAAATATTGTTGATGATTTTTTCTTTGAATGCTTCGTTTTTTCGTTCTTATCGCGCCGGGGCATTAATGCTTAACGTTTTATGAAGTGACTCAGAAAAAGTAATAAAAACATTTTTCTGCAATTCATGTCAAATAATTAAATGAGGCGCACCAAGGCACGCTGACCAGGTCCAATGCCACAGGACCCGGAACAACAACAGCTACATCGAATGGAAAATTTAAAACTCTTTAAGGCATAATCGTTGCGTAATTTATTAATTACGTTAGCCGAATTAATGCGACTATAACGTTCTACAAACTTAACCGCTTTTTAAAGGGGTATGCGTGCAAAATATATTTTTTTTTTGGTTTTTGGTTTTGAAATGCCATAAACAAACAGTCAAATGAGCCAACTGAGCAGCCAGCCAGCAGCAAGCCAGGTTGTGTTTTGCGGTTTAATTGCGCCAAGTAATGCGGTTACAGTAATTGTTGTTGTTGTTATTGCGATTGCTGTTGTTATTACAGTAGTTGCTCTCATTGTTGCGGTTTCTGTGTAAGCGAAAAGTTAAAAGCCGTTTTTAAAGCAACGAATTAAATCGTTACCAGTCAGCCAGGGACAAGCGAAGACACAGATGGTATGAACGCAAGACTCGAACTATGCCAATTTTTGCAGAGTTCAAGGAATTGCAATGAACTCTCAAAATCAGTCTAGAGACTCTTAACTCGATCAGTTGCCTATTAACATTGAGCAGTAAGCAGTTTCATTATTTTCCTCAATTCAAAATACCTTGACTAAGTCACAACACCCTTCGCAGAGATACAATCCAGTTCCAAGTGGACCTACAATAATAGCTGGCTTAGTCAAAAAAAAAACCAGGCAGCAGCAACAAGTAGTAGTAGTATTAAAAACAAAACAAAAAAACAAGTTAGCACGCATGCGAGTTAGCCCGAAGGCCAAAACACCCTGTATTAACGTCTGAACTGATTTGGGTTAAGCAACATATGCAATTAAGTGTATTTATCAATGCATGAGCATAAATCCATTTAAACCATATAATTAAGAATTCATTTATTAATTGCTAAAAATAAAATTAGGGCTGAACAATATACATATATATATAAAGTCCAAGCACATATATATATATATATATATATGTTAAATACGGCTAAAATATTATTTTGTTAACACAAACAAAGATCAGACATCACTGATGACTAACAGAAGAGCGACAAAATGTAACAAAAATATTTTTTGATTTTTGGAATAAATATTCAATACATAAGCAGAATCAAATTAATTTTATTTTATACATATATATATGTATATATATTTAAACTTTGTAAATAATTAACAAATATATTTCAACAATTTTTGATTGTTAGTCAAAGTGATGCAAGTTCTCTGGCATGAGCTCATTGAAATTTATTGTAGCCCGCCCAGCCATATTGGGCCACAGGGTAGCAAGACGCTTATAAAAAGCACAACAACAAAAACCACAACAAGAACAACAACAACAACAACAACATAAGAAGCAGCAATCTCAGCGTTGCTGTTGGATATCTTCGGCTTCATTTTAAGTTTTAACCACAGGTGAAGCTTCAGCTGATTTTGCATTTTAAAGCCATTGGTTGCTGTTGACCTTGGGCTGCATAAATCGAATTGGAGCAGGTCGTTGACGAAGCAAGCTTTGCTGCTGCTGCTACTGCTGCTGCTACTGCTGTTGCTGCTGCTGATGTGATTTCTGTTTACTATTGTTGCTGTTGTTGTTATTGTAATGTTGTGAATTATCATCTTCTGGGCTTGGTATCATCCTTGGGATTGCGTTGCAATTTCCCACGGCCTTTGCGCTTCTACAATTATAATGAGGTTTGCGGTTTGCGGTTTCTTACCTGTTCTTAAAGATGCAGCTGCTTTTGTTTTGATGCCGCCGTTGCTGCACGCAAAATGTAAACAAAATTCTTATATACTATGTGTGTGTTTAAGTATTTTGTGTATATGTCGTTGAGCTGCTGAGTAACTTCGGGTGGTTTTTGCGATTGCAAAGTCAACAAACGCAAAGAACACGTTTGCTTTTAGTTAACCTGTTTTGGCAGTGCCCAAAGATTGCGATTGAGCAAAGATTGAGACACACACACACACACGCACACACACACACACAATTACACTTACACTTACACTCACAGACGCACACCGACGAGGAGCTGGAGATACACTAATACAACTCTAAAAACTAGACAAACTTTGCGCATGTGAAATGTGAGCGCTGCTCGTTGTTGTTGTTGCTGCTGCTGATTTTGTTTTTGTTTATGTATCTTTTACTCGCACAATTAGCCAACAGCTAAAGCCAAAGACTGGGGCACAAGCAACAACAATTACATATATATATATATGTATGCAGCACGATTGCTTAACTTGACCAATTCACTGATAGTTGCGACGCGTTCTAATTGCTTTTAATTTGATCGAATTTACACCTGTCATTTGTCTTTGATGCTCGTTGGATTGATTGAAACTAAATTTGATGTGATTTTGTGTCGTTTGCCCGTCGCTCAAAATGTCTCCGCGTGTTGTTGCCAGAGCCAGCAACGAATATGAACTGAACGCTGATGGCGCTGACAGATCGCCTTTCCGGCTAGAGCAGCAGCGCAGCAGCGTTGACGTCGTCGATTCGGCGTCGCCGTCCCAGTCGCTGTCTTAAAGTTGTACAAACGGCCCGTTCAAAAGATCAATTTTGTAATTTCTGCGGCGAGTTAAACACTTGATCAGCTTTTGCAAAGAGTTGTATTTATCGGGTTCGCGTCGCAACTAAGTCAGCTGAGCGACTCTTTTGACTAAGTGAGAGAGATAGAGAGAGAGACAAAGCGCAGCTTGTGTAGCTTTCGAATTGAATATTTAGCTTTTATCATGGTTCTTGTCTAAACTATGCTGCTGTATAGAAATTTAGTGGAGTTTCAGTCAAAGAGAAATTTGGTGATCACTGTCGAAATCAGAATGAATTATTGGAATAGTCAGCTGAAGTTTAACTAATTTAGCAAAAGATAAGCTGACTATAACGCACGTCAGACTTATTTCGTCAAATGTGCATATACGTCTTCAGCTTTTTCATTAACTTACATCTTCTCTATGTGTAATATAATTTAGGCAAAATGGAAAATCCGATTGGAGAATCTAAGCACAATTTTCTGTATGGGTAATTGCTTATTTTGTTGTTTCCTTACATAGATGACAGTTATGGCCGGTGGCACTTTTGAAGCCCTTTCTCCCCTGATGTATACTGCATACTGTATGCCGTATACCGTATACTCAAAGCATTATACAACACAGGCATTTGCTTTAGTTAGCTATTGTGATTGTTGTAAGTAACACTGACAACACACTATGCCATTTATATTACAGCTTTGGTCAGCTTTGTTTGTATCCTTGGCCAGGTATTGCCATGCCAAGGACAGGCAACCTTTTAGCCATCCCCCTTATCAGGACCCCCACTCAAATTCCACAGCCCCAAAAAACACCCGCCTGAAAGTCGCTTTTGTCATTGTCAAGAGCTGTCAGCCCTTTCATGCTTTCAGGTATGCTGTAATAGCTGGCGGCGCTATCTTGGCACCCACTCGCCCCATGCCTCATGCCCATGGCTCTTGCCACATGCCACATCTAAGTCGTTGCCTGCGCTGGCTTGCTGGTCACATTGCCGAGTCACAATCACCTGACATGTGCACGTCTTTTGCCATTCGGATTCAAGAAATGCTAAAATGAATTGCCGCTTTTGTAAAGATTTCATGCAGATGCTACTGATGCTGCTGCTGCTGAATGTTGCACCTTGGCGCTGCGTTGTGTAACAAGTTCCACGTGCATGTTTTCAACAATGACGCCATTTGAGTTTCCGTTTCCTTTGAAAGTCGTTTGGATGCGCTGCTTGAACCTCCATGCAAAACGCTAATGCTGCAGCTATCCATTCTCCTCTGTTGCAATGTTGCAGATAAATTTCAACACACCAACATGTAAAGACACACAAATACACACACACATACACACTCGCAAATATGCACCCTTTTGCAATTTGAGCTGCTTAAGTGTCTACAAAATATTTGTGCATCGTTTTCGACCCAGATAAGTGCAGGCAGGCAACGGCAATTTGTATTCCACTCCCTCCTTGTTATATGGCATAGTTGACATTTCTAGCCAGCCGAGATTCTCGTGTTGCCGCTAATGAAGTGCAGGGCATGCAGGACGAGAGCAAATGATACGACAACAAACCTCAAGTCTTAAGGCGCAGCCACGACAATTGGGTATTGTCTTCCTTACTTTTTCTTTTGGTTTGGGTTGTCTTAAAGAGTTTATTCGTAGACGGTTTCCGGAATTTATCTTGTGTGCACTTTATTTGTGCAACGCTTTTGAGTGCAATTTTCAGAAATAAATTTTACCCAACGGTGCAATTCTCGTACTAACAAATTTATGTGCTCAACAATTGATTTTGCAGTTCAATTTCAATGGCTGATGCAGTCGAAACGAAACCGTTCGAATCGAATCCAAACGATACGAAACTAACCGCAAGGTGCAAACGGTAAAAATAATGCCCGGAAAAATGAGGAGATGTTGAGAATGGCTAGCACGGAAGGCGTTGCGGCTCAACCGTTGCGCCACTTCATAAAATATGAAATTAGATTTGCAAGTGCTGCAGCAAGTGCAGCAGGACAACGAACAAGCTGTAAAGGAAGTGCATACACACATACAAAGCCTGTTGCCGATGGGAGCAAAAAAAAGGGCGCTTAAGTGTTGATGTGTCTGTGTGTGTGTATGTGTGTGTGTGTGTGAATGGTAGCTGAATTGATTGTAAGTGGTGCAGAGGGCAACGGAGTCAAATAGTCATGCAACCGATTCAGCGAAGCGACCAACGTTAACTCAAATGGCTTGACATTCGATCAAAAGTTCGACGGAAACTGCAGCTAAGAGCAGGCTAAGCTGGCTCAATAAGCCAGCCAGGTAAGCAAATACGCTGCATGGCAAATTACTTGGTTTCCTTAACTCATTTAAATACATGCATGTGAAATAAAATGTGCTCAAATAAAAATATAAGTTGAAGCTTCAAATATAAATTAAAACATGAAACAAAAAACACATACATCAAAATTTAAATATTAAATGAAAAAATGAGAAACAAGTTTTATTTTAAGTAATTACCTATTTTTAATTCGCTTGAACTAACTTGATGCTTAAACAAAAATAAATTAATAAAACACAAATTGTAGAAAATGGTTCAGAGTTTTTAACAGAAAGGCTTGGAAAAAATGCTTAAATTATTTACATGGCTTTCACCGAAAATAGATTAACAATTAAAAGTCTCCATTAATTCCAATTTTTTAATTGTGATTGACATGTCGCAAGTGCTCAATATTTTCAATGGTTTACAGCGCAGCAGAGTTGGGGAAGAAAACAGGATGAGGAGCGGATTTAAAAGCAGGACCACGACACACAAATACCGAGAGAAATGCGCGGCTAATGCCGCTTAATAGTTTTTACATTTTTTGCGGCACGGTTGTTGCTTCTATGTTCTTTGTCCATGGCCAGCATCAGAACCAGAACCAGAACCAGTACCAGAGCCACATCCAGAATAAGAGCGAGACCTATGCTGACTTAACTATTTCGATTCATTTTCTGCTGCTCCATTTTAAAAGCGAATGCAATGCTCAATAGCTGGAAAATGTAAATCCCATTGAAATGGTTCGCATTTTCTTTTATTTTTTGTTCTATTTTTTCTATTCTCTTTTTCACTTTTCGTTTTTTTTCTTTCTAATATTGTTTTTTCCACTTTTCTGGCTGGTAGTGCCACAAAGGGCGTAGCTGTTAAAATGGCTATGCATGTACTTGGGTTCACCGCAGTTCGAGCGAACTTTTGTTGCAATTGCAACCGAAATGTCTTCATCTGTTTGATTTTCAATTCGATTGCATTTAAGCCCTGTTCCGGCATAAGCTGCCATCAGCTCAATGTCGATTAAGAATTTATTATGCCTGCTAGAAGGGTCGCTGTCTTCATCTATTTTTAGTCGATTTATACTGGCCATTTATGACATGATTTATGGTTGCAGCATCTATGTGACAACGTCAAGAACGCAATTTACACGCTTCTCAAAACATACATATATGTCTATAAATATATATAGGAAAGTATATATGTACATATGTGTGTATGTATATTTATGGGTATGAATACTAACTACTCTGGCAGGAAGGCAAACAGTTTTACTTGCATATGATAATTGTTATACTCTTGTTAGGGATTTTGTAATTTTGTCGCGAAATGTTTTCGAGCTCATAATGAACACAGGAATAAATACAAAGTTATTGCTAAATTGACCTGTTTCTATTTTAAAGGTTAGCATCCAATGAACATAGATCAAAGGCAGTCGACTTTATTTGTTTGCGGACAGAGCATCGTGGGTTCGTTAAGCTGCTTTGCTTGTTGTCCTTGCTGGATGAGCAGCAGCCACAAAGTTGACTCCACAGACAGATACCTGCTCAAGGCCCACAAAGTACGCAACAACGACAACAACTTTGTCTGACAACAATCAATCAATATTTATGTCCTGAAGCGTTTAGCTGCTAGCCCTCACACCCAAACTCACACCCGCCCAGCCCTATCTATATATACCAGCTTGTCGCAGCTGTGCTTTGTTTGTCATATTGGTGCCTGAGCACTGTGACAGCACTTTAATGACAAGCGCAATAATACTCAGAGCAACCACCAAAGAACCGCCACGTGTGTGTCGAGGTACTATCCCGTGGCCGTCCTATGAACTTTACAGATTTATGTTTATCCGCTCAAGTGCTCACGCTCCAGCTGTAGACAGAGCTTGGGATCTGCTTTCGCTGTTGATTGATGTCCTGGCTAAGTTAATTACGTGACTCAAAATGTTGGGGAACTATGTCGAGTCGACTCAAAAACTTTGCAGCTCGTTGCCAAGATCCACAATTAATTGATTATTTTTGTGTTTGTAGCGAGTGGCAAAAACAAAGCACTTGAAAGCGAAATAATAGTAATAATCCGAGGTGCTGCGAAAATAATGATTATCATAATGTTGTTGCTGTTGCCATTGTCAGGCAGGCGTTGGCAGAGATTAAGCATTAAATAAATCATCAGCGCCGCTTGGCGAGATGTGCTCGGCTAACACTTCACAACACTTGAAGTCCTCAGTTGAGATTTATTGTAAATAAGCATGATTATCATGACATCACGTATACGCCATGTTCAACTTGACTGGCAACAGAGAGGGCCGCGCGCGACGGTCGACGAGCTCAGCAGCTCGGCCAACAATAGAAGGCCTAATCAGCGCCCAGAAATAGGCTAACAACTCTGCTGCTCAAGCCAATAAGCAGCTTGTCTATATGCGAGCCACGCGATATGTCCACAGCTCTGGGTTGAAATATATTTTTGAAATTACAGATGGGCGCGCGCGATGCCGAAATGATAGCCTTAAATATGTATCTTAATTTACTAGAAGCTGCATCTTAATAAACATCCAATTTTCATATCTGTTCGAGAAGAAATGAAAAGAAATCCATAACAGCATAATTTATGCCATCATACTTATAGCCCCTAAATTTTTGTGGGTTATTGTGTGCCAATAAAACGACTTAAAACTTAACTCGATTTGTGACAAATTACCCAATGTGTATTCTGGCAATCATCTTATTGGATCCCACCAACTTTTCAAGAAAACCTCTTTACATACATGTATGTGTATATGTTAAAGAAATTTTATTTTGATTAAATTAAATACATTTATGAATGAGAAATAATATATTTATGTATACTATCTGACATCATTGATGCTTTGCGCAATAAATCTGTAAGAGTAGTTCTCCATTTGTCTAAGCTTATCGATCAATAAGAGAAGTTAATAACTTGCATAAGTAAAAGTGAACAGTTTGCAATCGTTTAGAAATGTCAGCTAACTTTAAACCTATTTCCGAAGTCACAAAGGGAGTTCAATACGGTCCTCGAACTGCCTTTATAAGTGTGGAAAGTAATGGTAAATTAAATAAATAGCGTATTGAAGAGATAAATAAATAATTAGTATTGAAATATTAGTATCCATTAACCAACAATTCACGATATACTTATAAAAACTGTATTGTTTAACCCAAATCGAGCACTGACTAGACAAGACAAATTTCGAGTGCAGCTACATAAGTATGTAATGGGTAATTGTTGCACCTATTTTGAAATTTACTTGTTCGATTTAAGGGCAAAACTGAAGAGCCTAATACGAGTGCTGGTACGACTGGAGTTTCTGCCGGCGCTGATAGCAAACGGTCCAAATGCCAATAATAGCCAATTGAGTGACCAAGAAAAATGTGGCTGCAGATATGAGACCTACAAGATCAAGTAAAAGAAAATGAGAAATGGCAAATGAGAAATAGAAACAAAAATAAAATAAATAAATATTTAAAATCTCACTCAAGTTTTAGCTTAAAGAATAAAGAACCTTTCTTTCTTTTGTAGACTTTCTAGGAACACTCACCAATGGCATTCACACAGAAACCGTGTCCTGCATCAGCATTCTTAAAATCAGTTTCGTTATCCTCAGAATATTCACCGATATTCGACTTGCGACCCTGCTGCTTATCAAAGCCGAACTTGTCAGTTATTTGTATGGACTGCACCAGCAGCATTTCCTCGGGTGAGTTCAGTTCACGCTTCTGACGCATTTCAAAATTGGCTAAATTGAAAGAACAAATTCAAAAAGAAGTAAGAGCGATTGCCAAAAAACTGTCAAACCCATTAAAGATCTCACCTGTTGCGTTTAATGATCGACGCTTTCTTCCATACGAGAGCAAGGACCGATACTCGCCGCTGGTGTCTTCCTGGTCGCATTGTACCGGTTCACAAGTGGGCATACAAGGTGTGATCAGAGCACGGAACTGTACAACTTCACTTGAGGGAAACTTAAATGCATCGAAATTGGATAGCAAAATCTTTGTTGAGGAACCACTCTTCACTATGGGACCCATGATAAAGTGATCTGTGGGACAACCATTGGAGTCAATGAGGGTTATCTCCGAATTGTCAACGCCATCCAAAGCGACCAGTTCGCGTACGAATATCTCGTAAGGACTCTGCTCATCCAAGATTTGGAATTTCAATGCCAAGGGATCGCCCACTTCGGCAGAGCGCATCATATCGGATCCATCGCGCGAGGTGATACGCATAATAACATTCGGAGAGTCTACAATGACCTCCTCAGACAACGCTGGCTGGAGATCGCCACGCACATCCAAGTTGACGCCATTGCTGACAGACTTGTTGCTCAAATCGTATTGGCAGGCCAAAGCCAGTCCCAGATCGGAGGAGGTAACAATCATATCGTGATGCTGTATGATTATATCATTAACATAACGACCCGTTTGGCTCTGGCGCACATTGCACTCCAGGTCATGATAACTCATGCGTAATTCAAAGTCCAGTGCGCTTCTCACATCAATTGCACATGATCTGGGCGATCCCTTGGCATAGACCTTTCCGCTGAATAGCTTTGATGTGCGAATGCGAGCCAACATATCTCCGCCGCCACACTCGATGGTCACATTATAGCAGGAGGCGAGCTCATATGTGGATGCCTCGGGCACCTCCAAGTAGGGATCTTGCACGTCTGTCAGCGTTGCACGGCTGTGATGGGAAAGACGACAAACCATGTCACCCGTATCGTTGTAGTCGTATGAGTGGCATCTATATAGGAGAACATATCGTGAATATAAATATATTTCGTCAAATCCTTGTGTAAATGCTCACCTATATGGAGAGTTAAGACAAAGCTCCCGGCACTCATCAATGCTGCTCACTTCCTGATACACGGAGTCAACTGTCTTCAAAATGCGTCCAGGCAATCGCTTGAATTCACACAGCTTATTAGGTTCCTCTACGCAATGATTCTCAAGATATTCACTGCCCTCCATCGCCTGGAAGGCATTCGTACCAGCCAATGTCGATCGATCCATTTCACTAAGCTCGCAAACACCAGATTCCCTCCTAAAGTTTGCTGATCTGTCAGAAGTTAACAAGGGTTTTTAGCATAGACAGTTAAATAGTACTTGTAACCTTTTATTACCTGCATGTAAACTCATTTTCGTTAAGGCACAATTCAGAACATTGCCTCCGTGTTGAGACCGATACGCTGCGTTTAACTTCCGACCTTAACTTGTAATTTTGTACACGATCAATGTACCAAGCTCGAGAACATGGCTTGCTTAAGTGGCAATACTTCTGCGCATATATTGTGAACACAGGAAACTGTGATTTTGTTAGAGCTCCTGCAAATGAAATTAATGCAACACATTAACATCAAAACAAAAAACAATTAAACTCTGCTGAACATTCTGCAGATATTTAAGAACAAGTAATTACCTGGCAGCTTATCAGCATCAGCTGAAAAGAGGACGCACAAGCCAGTTTCGTAATTTACCGACTGACAGGTTCTGTTCTTGAGACAAATGTCCAGGCAGTCAGTTAACATTAAGGTACCAGGCAGGGATTCCAAAAGTCTGCCAGGAGCGGAGAAAACATAGCTGTAAAGTTAAAAATAACAAAATTAAAATTAGAAATGCAATTTATTTATTTATTTAAGTACGATTTATGTACACTTATTCCCACTTACCCAGTTACAATTTCAAATCCAACTAGATCATAGTCACAGGACATAACCTTGGACTCGTAATCCGTGGCGGCCGACAGATCAGCGGCTGAGTTTCGATTCTCAGTCGCAATCGCTGGAACCACTGGTATATCATTTGTCGGAGGAATCTCTGTTGTTGTCTCCATTCCCAATGGAATTTCTGTTGTTGTTGTTTCTTCGCTCTTCTCGGACAAATCAAGACTGCTGCTGCCCTCCGTTGCCGACTCCTGCGCCTGAGTCAGGCTCAGCATTAAAATCACTATTGCAATGCGTTGGTAAAACATGTTGATCTATGGTCCATAAGCCGCTGTGACTAATTGGTATCTAAAAAATTGGAAAATATTTTTTATAGAGTTTAATGACATACATTCGATCCATTTCGGTATAATTTTTATGATAGATATAAACCACTAAAACAGAGAAAGACGTTTCTCAATGTGTTTTGCATATATTAAGTCAGTTAATGATAGAAATGGGAGGCTCTCAAGATAAATATATAGAAAGTCAGCTCACATTTTGGTTGCTTGTGCCTTGATTTTTGTATGTTATTAAAAAATAAATGACCAACATTGACCTTAGGCTGGCCAGTCTTAAAACTCAGTTAACCCTTTAAGTTGTGACGTTTCCGTTGTACACTATGAGATACACTATTTCATAACAGCACAAGAAAGTCAATTACCTCTTGGGGGAGTGAGTGACCTGACTTCTGTTCTGGTTGGGTGAGTAAAATTGTGAAGCGACTACCGAGTTAATGGCCAACAAGAATGCTAGATACTTAGTGGGGAAGTAGAGATAATAAAAAGGTTGTGAACCTTTAAATTTCCATTGTGGAGAGTGCACGACCAGATTATACCCTATATGCAAGTCGCTAATTTCACACCCGCAACTTGACAGAATCAAAATCTTTGCTTGGCGACTTACTCCAAGCTGTTCCCAAAGAATTGTTCAAACTCCCAGCAGAGAAAGAAAAGTATTTTCTATGTGTGCGTGTTTAAGCTGTTATTAAACTGGGTACATGTGGCGCTCTGGGCGCTTTTTTTTTGACAGTAACGCACATACTGGTTTTCTTTTTATGTTAAAGATACTTAAAAAAGAGCATCGTAATTTCACTTTCTCAAAAGTCGCCATAAGCCATAACATGTAAAGCTGATTTGTCATTTGCCAATGACAGCAGGTGTCCGGAGCTTATTCGACTTAAAAAAATCGCTCACAAGCGCAAGTAATATACGCTTGTGTGCCTTCTGAAGGGAGCACTCATAAAATAATCTATATACATACATAAACACATATTAAGCAGATTTTCTTTCGGTTTCCTTTACACATCTAACTTCCAATTAGCAACGTTTACCAACCATGACGACTGGTCACTGACTAGTAAATACACTAGCGCATACTATCCACTATCCACTATCCACTAAAAATAGAACTCACAGGTCGAAAAACTTGTTATTCTAACAGTGAATTTTACTCATTGTGTGTGTGTGTGTGTGTCTGTGTGTGTGTGTGCGTGTGTGTTTGTTTGTGCGTGTGTATGCAAGCATGTATAAATATATACATGGTGCATCATGCAACCTAAACATTAAAATTGCATGCTGCAAGATGCAAGCTGCTATCATGCTGGAGCCCGATCGCCAGACAGTTACACAGTAAATAATTTAACTTGTAATTAAATTCCTTGCCTAATTCATGTAATTAAAATTTAATTTAAGTGCCAGTAATATTGACAGAACACCCTCTCAAAGAAATTTCCCACTTGTTAAGAAAAATTTGTAAAAAAAAAAAAAAAAAATTCGCTCGGCGCAAAAATGTTGATAATTAAAATTAAAGTTCTTTGAAAAAAATCACTTTTCTTAGTTGCTCAAAATATTTGAAAAATTTCAGTCTACATGCAAAATATTAAAAAATAATTTTTACTCATCGTAAAAGCATTGCTACTTAAAATAATAATTAATTGGAGAAAAAATACCCTTCACCCACAGTTTTATATTCTTTCCGGTGATAAATTTCCTCCAAGTCATGCGTTTGATGTTATTTTCTCTCATTATGTTGACTCAATTTAAATGTAATAAAAAACAATCCAAAATACATTTATATCGCACAATGCTGGGTCTCCCATAGGCAGCAGTTGAATTGGGTTTTCTACGACTAGCAAAGGTCTTCGAAAGTGAATAGTTTTTGGCCGTTAAGAATTCGATTTTATTTCTCCTTTCTAATTACGTTTCTAACTGCATTGGATTTTGAAAATTGGATTATAGTCGTAAGCACCAGAAGATATTAAGTCTTAACATAAATTGTTTACTGTGCATGCACTTTAATCTTGATTGGGAACGCAGCTTAAGTCAACGGTATTTGAGATACACCGACTCCAACATGCGAACACATCTACCGCCATTTTCACCAAAATAAACCGGCTTCTTAAAACCGCATTGGAGAGAATTGGATACACTGTGTACTGTGTGTATACAATACAGATGTTTTCAAATATTATCAATTGCTTGTATCATGTCGAAGCATCTGTCTAATCTACGTTATCTACATATGCGCAATGCAATGTACATATCACAATCTGTATAAATTTATATGCAAATAGCTCTTTATGTATTCTCTTCAGGAGCACTTCGAATTGGTATGCAGAAAAGGTTCACTTGTTCGGTTCAGTTTCACCAGCACTTAAGAAAGTGGTCATCTGTTCATCTAAAATGCTTAGAAACCAACAAAATAACCAGGTCAATTATTATACGCTGATGTTGCCGTTGCCATTAAGAGAAATACTCGATATACTTGTTGCCGGTTGCATAAAATTCATAAAGAGAAGCCACAAGCAACAAATCTGTTGCTGTAAGTATGCCATTGATCGGGTCGCATTGTGGCTCACATGGGCAATGTGTGGTCTACGATTAGCATGGAAATTGTGTCAATTCCCATTTATTGCTTTGATCCATCTTTCTCAAAGAAACAGGAAGCATTTTAGTATATAATCGAATAGTATATAATAGAAAAAATAATTTATTTAATTCATTATCCCCAATTGCTCTCCGTGTTTAGTCTTGATTTGCTACACACACATAAGAAAAGATAAGGTGGTAGCTTTCAAAATAACGCATTTAATCACTAAATAGATGTAGGTCAACTTTTCGGTAAAGGTGGGCTGGACTCAACAATTTCTTTCTCCGATGCCGACCATAAATTAGCATTCTAATTAATCGTTAACACCTAAGCTAACAGCAAAGCTAAAAATAACTGGTTTTATATACCACATTGGAACTACAGCGGTAAAAATCATAGAATTGCTTGACAATCGCCTATTTGAAATCTAAACACATCATGACACACAAAATCGAGTGAATGAATAAAATCAGTCGACCTCGCAGCATTCATATGGGAGAAAGTTCTCTTGTTGGTATTTTTTTTGTTTTTTTTTTTTTTTATTTTATTTACTTTGCTTTTTTTTTTTGCCTGTATTGATTTTAGCCGTTTTGCGGACTATGAAATGACATCACTCGATAGAACTTACTACATATTCAAAAACTGTATTTGAGTGCCCCATTTTTAATTCCAAATTTATGCATTTACATGTTTAAGTGTACTTGAAGAATTTATTTACCAACTTTCTGACTTTCGCAATTTGACACACGCAGTGGACAGAGGGAAAAGAAGACTTGCAGATTTGTTATGGTCTTCAAAAATTACACCTGCTTTGTCAGCTCAAACATTAAGCTGTGATTTACAGTATAATTTAACTGCAACACGCTACCGTTTGCTAATGTTTTGACGGAAGTTTTATTAAAAAATCTTATTGCTTTTTGTGATTTGTCTTAGCTTTATTTTGCTAGTTTTTATACTGCACTCTTACAGTTTAGTGCCTACAGAATCTTCTTTGCCACATTTATGGAGCACCAATAGCAATCCGACGCCGTTGTCGCTGCGGTTCGAAAAAACCGGTTAACATTGTTCTTTCTTGTGATTTTTCTTAGTCATTCTTCAGTCAGTGCATTGCTTTTTTCTTAAGCTGTCAAGTGAGGGTAATGATTCTTATACCCTGTTCGCTAATGGAAGAAAAAATATGCTGCTATCTTTGCGATGATTGCCTGTCTGTCAATTGAAGCAATGGACTCCCAACCTGAACGATTAACTCTCCATTAATAGGGAGTGAATATTATTTTGATGATTGTGTGTTGAATTCCCGATGCTCTCCGCCTTTAAATATCTAGCCAAATGTATGGCCACCGCACCCTCCGTAGTAGATCTTAAAAAAGTACGGGCTTAAGATCACGGACAGCTTTACAGTTACTAGCCTTAAAATTAATAATGTTTTTTTTTTCCACCTTATCACAGATGTTCTTGAACTTGGTAAAGAGTATCGCGCAATCGGACATGTCCGACTGCTTTGTTCTTGCTTGATGCCAATCCCCATAGGCACTTCAATATCTATACATAAATACGCATGTAAATTATTTTTATAATATGTTACAATATGCAAATTATGCAAATTATTATCAAATGTACTATTAAAAATGTTGTTACGATATAAACCATAATTATTTGTGCAATATTTTTAAAATATTATGATTAATTTGGTTTTTTATACACACAACGTAGCTGTTCAAGTATGGAACTTTATGTGCACAATGTAGTAAGTTCCTTAGTTTTCTAAGTCATAATTATATGACGAGGACGAACACAAATATATCTCACTTTTTAATTTCAACGCAGAAACAGAAAGCCGAACTTATCGATTCAATGGCTGACGCAGAACTAAAGTTTTTCCTGCAGTCAAGCTACTTGTTATGAAAGTTAGGTAAAAAAGTTCTTCCGATCCAACTTAGTGTGTTGCTCTCGAAGAATGCGCCACTACAAGAAGAAAGAAGTTGTATGTCCAACAGCAGAAAACAAGATCGGTCATCATATGGCAAATCTGCACGCACATGAGACAACATAAGAGCAACTCAATATAAGAGAGCAAATTGAAGAGAACGTTACGACGCACAAAGTGAACTATCACCATTGAAAAGAAACAACATAGCCGCCACAACTTGTTCGACATTAAATTCTCTCAAGCATACAACTCAAACTTGTTTGCGCTGATCGTCTAAACGGCAACACACTCAAGAGTGTAAATTTCTAAAGCGGTCAATGTACGACGTTGAATGTACACCTGCTAAATACTCGTTCTCTCTTTATTAACCATAGTAAGTAATTTATATCACCATGTTCATAGACTTATGCACACAAGTATATAATTGTGAGTGTCTCTTTACAGTCAGCGGTAATACATGTTATGTTAGACAATGACCACTGTGTAGCAGGAGACCTGTACTGTAGCTATTCCGTATGGACGTTAGTGTAACTGGACTACCGTTGAATTGATATACCCTATGCTCAAGTGAAAAAGATTATATTGGTTAACTTAGTCAAAGTATAAAAGGAGTTAAATTTTGAATTGAGATAAATTAAATAATATTGAACCCGCATCCGAAATAAATTTACAATAGATATAAATAAAGTAATAGATGAATATATATAAATTAAGTAATTAGCTGCAATCAAAAAGTGTATTTTCCATTTTCAACAGTATTGCGCAGTCGGTAACGTAAACTTTCTCACTGATTATTGAACGTATCACTTTCAAGCATAGTTATGTAAAGAAATAAATACCGCTTATTTCATTAATCACATGTTCTATTCATATCAAGACCCGTACACCACAAGCTCTTAACTAATAACCGTATGGCCAAACAAGAAACTATAATAAATATGTAATTAATTATCAACGCTAATAGAAATTGAAGAGAAATCAACATATTTGGTGTTGATGTCATATGTGATTTCGATGCTTTCCATTTAAATAGGTGAAGTAGTTGGAAATAAACTTGGAATTTATTTAATATTTATTCTAATTAAGGCAAATGCTCTGGTGTTGAAATACTTTGCATCTGAACATAGAGTGAATGAACTGAACATAATCAAATTTATTAGTATGATTCAGAGCAGTTAGCTTAAATGAAGTTTGCCTGTGAATCATTTGTACAGTAATCGATCCAAATTCATAAGCCATTTGTTCCTGTGACTGTGACTAACAATTTTCTGATATTTGCATTTTCTTTCTTCAGATAATTTAAGTTTGAAGTCGAGAAGACAGCCAATTTAGCAACGATTGAATGGACTGCATTTTTGCACGAAGCATACTGTTATTATTCTGTAATGACCAACTGCGCAGATCATTAGTGCATTCTTCAGATGAGTATTATATTAATGAGTCGAGCATTCCTTAATGAACGCCATTTTTTTTTTTCCATATTTCTGAATGCTGAATGAAAAAAGGAAACAACTTGACGCAACTCAACGTTCAGTAAAAGTTCATTGAAAAGGTTTTATTGATATGCATTTTCTACTGAGTGGCACTTCTGAATTGAAATAAACTTGACTCTTTGATTTATGTTCTATTTGAGGTTTAAGTCAGCTAATTTGCTGTTCAACCTAATTAGCTGGCAGCGCGCTCATTCAAATTCTCATTTTTACTTAAATACATTTTTATTTAAATATATATATATATATATGTATATCTTTTTGATTTGAGTGACATTTTGATGGCTATCAAAAGCTGCACACAATTATTGAAATTGTTTGCCTTTCAAATTGTCAAGCTTAAAAAATTCAAATGTTTAATTCAACAAACTGGCTCAATTAGGGCACACCAGAATGTGTGGCACCCACAAGCAAACAAAAATCAAATCATAAAGTACAAGATAAGAATAAAATGTTGTCTGCGGCACGCCGAATACTAATTACACTAACAGACTAAAATCAATATGCTTGGAGCTGAATAAAAGTACTACTATATGTTCATTCTATCCATAAGGCAGTCAAATGGAGGTAGAGATGCTAATTAAGAGTGTGCTTTCTAAATGGGAGACTCCCTCAATATAATACCAACTGATGATGGGGAATTACTTTATTTGAGAATGTCGCTTTAATTAGCCAATTTACGGAACGCTGTCTCACTTGCTGGCGCTCAAAGTAAAAACGTTTTAACCTAACCTATTTTAGCGTAACTGTAATGCGACTAAAGCTGGTTGGCTGGCCAGAAGTGGTAGGAAAGGAGACGGCAGCTGTCTTGGTGCCAAGAGCAGGACCACAGTTCGCAGATCCTGGGCAGAGAGCGTGTGGCGCCAAGGTCGAGTCCTGAATGAGATGCTGCTGCTGCCGCAGCCGCTGCCACTGCCGATGTATCTGCAACACATTGAGGTTACGCGAAGCGAAAGAAGCTGTATGGACGGGCAAACTGACACACTGGCAAACTGAAACCCTGAAACACAGACAGGCAGTCAAGCAGACAGACAGACAGACAGACAGATAGACAGATAGACAATTGAAAATGTACGCGCTAAGATATGAGCTCTTTGTTTCTATGTGTGCGAAGCTTGTGGTTGCTGCGGTGGTCTGGTAACACAGATATGTCTTAGATATGGTATCATTATGCGGATTCCAGATTCCATTTCTTAGTCACACGGGTCGCCCCAAAAAAATGGGTTGCGTGGACTGGTGAAGAGGACTCCATTCATTGCAATACTTGCGGCGAATGACAAAAAGATAAAAGGATGCAAGTGCCACAATTGGAGTGAATAAAGGGTTGAAAGAGATGCTCGAATAAATGAAATGCGATTAAAGTTGTATTATAAAATAAAACAAGTAGATTAAATGGATTAAGAGTTATGATACTGAAACGCTTTTTTTAAAACACATTAAATTCAAATTACAAGAGAACTCTAGCCAAATATTATGTAATAAGTTGTGAGGAGTATTTGTAACTAGTTTTGCCAGTTGAAAAACTGCATTCATTTTGCTTAATTAATGTAAGCGATACGCAAAACTTTTTACACTATATTCCGTTCATTGTGATTTTTAACAAAAGACCATTCAAAAATGTTAACAACGGGCGAAAAGCTGTCGAATTGATTTTTTGCGCATTAATTTTGATATGCATATTGCTAATAAATAATGTTTAAAAATGGAAAAAAAAAATATTAAATATTATTTACTTTGTATAAATTATAAAATCGTAATAAGAGAAAATTCTGCTAAGTGTGATTATCATTTATAAATTTAAAAATATATTCAAAGTATTATTGAAATTTAATTAAAATATTTTTTCAGACGTTAACGTGTCGCAAACAAAAATATATGAAAGTTATTATAAAGTAAGTGTGGACTGTAAAGTTGCCAATTTCGTATTAATAGCATTTTTCTAGTGAAAATGTGCTGTGAAATTTGTGTTTACTGTAAATGCGAGACTGAGCCGACAAACGCGGACAAATTACACACATTATATGCCTCATTTTCGTGGCATCAGGCATTCAAATGTCCTGGCCGCGCCTCCAACTGCTCGTTAGCCCAAGCCTAGGCACCACACTTGACCCACACTGGCTGACCTCGGTGAACTTTATAGTCATCGTAAAAAACAAAAAATTCTGGCACTGCCAACACTGGCCGCAACTCCACTCAAACTTGACCCACTGCTGCTGCCACCGCTGCAATGGGGTCCACTTTCTGCAGAGGTTTCACCTGTTGCGAGGATAGGGCGAGCCACATAGTTGAATTTTTCTTCTTGCCCCGAAATGACATTCATAATTTGTATTTACTCTCATTTTGCTGTAGCTTTTCGCTTGCTTTTCGCCTTTTTATACTTAATGAGATTTTTCGCAGACATATTTGCAATTCGGCGGCAGGCGGCGCTATAAAAAACCGCAAAATAATTTGTATTGCGTGGTCAGTGGGACGCTGGTGGAAGAAACTGATGGGGTGGCGGGTTGGTGCGGTTGGTGGTGTTATATTGCCGGTTCAATTTGAGAGTTTCCTTTTTGGGCGGCGCACTGCACATAAAACCCGCCAGCAACAAAAACTAATTACAATCTCAAGTTGTTTTTTCAACACTCAAAGCATCGCAGACACAGCCCCCACTGAGCCAGAGTTTTCCACCTTGAACTCGGAGCAAAGCGCGCACAGTGGGCGTGGCGAAAAGAAAAATGAAATTTATATTAAAAAAAAAAAAACCAAGAAAAATGGAAAACAGTCTGGGAGCAAGTTTTAGTTTTTTCAACTACTTTCGCAGTCGCATTGCATTGTTGTTTTTGTCTTCGTTTTGCACTTGGCACTTTGTGCGCAAAATTTATTATTGTTGATGGCACTGCAGTCACATCCTCCCGCACCTCCCGCACCCCCATCACCCTAAAGCCCATCTTTCTCATGTTCAACTGGAAGCTGGAATTGCACTCTGCTCTTCAAGTGTTGTGCTCTTTATTCAAATTGCACCTCTGTGATTATGGCCACTTGGCAGCGTTGTCCTTGCCGTTCTTGTTCATTTAGCCTTTTAATGTGCAGTGCTATATCCTGAGATCCCTTGGGGCCGCTTGGCTTGGCATTTTCCATGGCTCTCTAAAGATATTAGTCTGAAATGCACTTGACAACACCTTGACATTATTCATTAGTATTTCAAATAACGGCACGCACTTGCTCCAAACTGGCGCCAGACCCCCATCAGGGCAACTTCCCCAACTATATTGAGTTACGAGCTGCTGCCTAATCTCTGTCATCAAGTTGGGGTAAACCCAGGGGCATGTGCTTGGGATCTCAGCTGTTGTAGCGCTCCGCTGCTGGAGTTCTTGGTCCTGGAATAAATCAACTATTGGTACGGAGTTTCAGTTGCTGCTGTGTCATTATTCAAAATGTCAATGTCATTTATATTCCATGGTTGCTTGTTTGTTTTTCGGTCTAATTTTTAGTGCTGAGCTCTCAAGTCCCAACTCTGACAGCTGCAGATTGTTATTGGCCGTTTCACACTCCTCAAATTCTCTAGGAATTACTGACAGTTTCTAGAATTTGGCAAACCCTCATTGGCAAACTGTCAACAGAACATACAAACCATAAAGTAAAGTTCAAATATCGGATTTATTTTATATTAACGGCATTTAAAAGGCAACTTAAATAAAAACAAATCAATTGAAGAATTTATAGTCACAAACAATATAATTTGAATAATCTAAAGATAATAGAAACACATCAGATTTTATATAGGACACTTTTTAAATACCCTAGAATATTATAAGCTAGAGCATCTATGAAAAAATCAGTGACAAATAAATTTCTTGAACTTGTTTATTTATTGCATTTAAGAATAAAGTAAGCTAATTAATTATTAATTACTTATACTTTATTATGTATATTAGTAATATTATTTTTAGAGCGTATCTTACATTCGATAACTAAATTTGGACAGTTTGTTATTTGTTTACAAATTTTATTTCCCTCCATTCAAAATGATAATTTTTGCCCCACTTTATTTGCCAATAACCGCAATGGCCATCAATTTATTTAACAAATGACAAACACTTTACAAATCAAACAACAGTAACTAATAGACGTTTTATTTGTTGTTTTGTGGGGGCAATTTACTGTTATTGTTGTTGTTGCTGTTGTCATTTTGGATGGTGGCTGTAATTCGTTGTTGTTGCAGATGTTGAGTTATTTAGTACAAATGGTTTGGCTCTTATCTCAGGCACAGACACAGCCGTGGTTGTGGTCTTATCAGCTGCCCAACAGGCAGTCAACTAATGCACCAAGTACAATGCACGATTTATATACCTATATATGTGTATGTGTATGTATGTGTGCATGTATATAATAACCGATTTGCGTGCTCAACGCATATAAGTCGTGTTTCAGGCAATCTATTGTTGTGTGTATGTGCCTGTGTGTGTGTGTGTGTGTGTGTGTGTGTGTGATAGCATAATGAAAAATATGATTATCATTTATTAAGTCATTAGCTTGGCTGCCTTTGCCATGGCTAATGCAGTAGCTCCTTTGGTCCTTTTGTTAGCTATTGTTCTCCATTCAACGCTTCAAATGACTAAATCGAAAATCAACAAACAAAATTAGCTTAATATGAATACAACAAATTACTCAAATTACTTATTACTGATTGCAATACACTATAGTAGCTAATTCAAATTCAATAAAGTTGATTTATAACGGAAAGGACGTTCGCTTGGAATTTGAATTTAGCCAAGTGATTCGGAAAGAATTGAAATGGTCGAAGACTGTTCAGATCCCTTTAAGGCTCAATACAAGACATTATACATATATTATTCCTATATACATATTTTATTCCTGCATTATAATCATTTTTTATTACTTAGTACTTAAGTATTCAGTCTGATGAAAGTTTGATAAATTGTCTTACAATTGATAGATAATAACAATTTCCAAGAATTAGAGAACATGATTCACTCATGAACATCTTATTTCCACTTTGATGTTATTTCCAAATTCAATGTATCGCCAGCAACGCCACTTGATGTCCAAGCAACAGAAAATGGAGCTGAGCCGCCGATGCGTTTATCTTTTGTATTTGCTGGTGCGGAGTCCGTTCTATGAGAATTACATCAGGACGCGAATCGAACGAATTTTGGGCTTTGTGGCGCAGCATGTGCCCTTGGCCAAAGTGGTCGCCGAACCACTAATGGATTACATTTTCCAGTGGCAGGACACTTACTTCTATCTGTGGTCCACTTGAGAGAGTTCATCCGAGTATTCCAAATATTCCCCGATTTAGGTTAATATTTAATGTTTAAAATGGATAAGCGGGCGATTGTTAAAAATAGAGAGATATCTATCTTGGATCTTTTGTGTGTGATTTGTATGGCTTTTAAATTATATTTGGATCAATATTTGTACACGTACATTAAACAAATAAAAATAAATAAATTAGAACTGTGCTTGATCAGACTTGGGTTACTTTTAGTAATTTTAATCAAGCTTGAATATGGTTGTTCTCTTAAAGAACCCAGGCAGCTGATAAGCCATCGGAAAGGCAACGCAATCACTTGAATTGCTATCGCATTGATTGGGAAACAATCACTCAACTGCACAGCAAATCAAATTGAAAGCAAGAATGCCAATCACAGCAAATGTTTAGACTGAAACGCAATTGTGGAAACCCCATTGAGTTTTTGGTGCTGTGTGGTGTTTTTTTGCGGATAGGATGTTGCAGTTGCAGTTGCAATTGCTATGCCCGCCATGCTATTAACCGCTCCAAATGTCCGACTGTCAATTGCGCAATGATTTCAAATGACAAGCGCCATGCTGCGACCAGACGAATCACACACACACACACACACACACACATACACAGAATCAGACACCCATAGGCGAATGGAAGCCAGACCGCATTCAATGGGTTGGATTCCATGCAATGAGCGCATTAAACGGCCTTTGCTTTTGCCTTTCTTTTAATGGGCAACATCAAGCCGAACATGGCCAAAAACCAGTGCAGATATTTATCCCACAGTGACACGGATACAACAATCATGTCTATGGTTTGGCAATGCACAATATCCAAACATGCCGGAAGACATGTACTCTAGTAAATATCTTTTGAGTTTCTAAACCAATTTCGAACTGATTAGGTTTTTTTCTTCTATTTCGGTGTCCTTCATACTAATTGCTTTACATAGACTTTAAAGGTCAAGAGATTATTCATGGTATTTGAATCTAAATTAATGGAGTTCAGTTCAATTGGTAAGTACAATTCTGAACGAAAATGTTAAAGTGATATAACTTTAAAAAATGTTGATTATCGTATTTACTCGTTTATATAAATAGAATCTGTTTATGTGCTCGCCAATCTACATACCTACTGGGCTAAATTGGGTTTTCCCTCCATCTTAGTGTTTTGCACGTTTGTTTTTATGGTCTGCCTCGACGTCCATGTCTCCCCGATGATGTCAGCTGCATGCCATTTAGGAAATGAGCCATAAAGTGCTGTTGCTGAGCCGTTTGCTGGCTCTCTGCTAGAAATTGGCTCTGTCGACTGCACTTTAACCCAAGTATGCACTCGATTTCAGCGAGTGTGAGGCTGTTATATTTTGTATGTGGGTGTGGGTGTGGTTGTGGGTGTTGTCTTTGCATACAAAAGCAGGCATTTAGCGTTATTATGCTTATAATATGTTCATTCATATATGCATGCATGTATGTGTGTGTAAGCAACTGCGACTAGGAGTGCAACGACGAGCAACGTGGCAAATGGTGACTGCCATCTGCCGCTGCCGTCGTTAGGCTCATTTTGAGAAACTTGACTAAGTGCCTAGCTGTCTGCACCCACACCCAAACACACACACCCAACACACCCAAACACAGACACACACACCCACAAAGAGTCGTATAACAAGCAGCACAACAACCTTAACACCATCAACGGCAGCTGGGATTATTTCCATTTTTGTGTGCAGCTCATAAACATTCAACTTTAGCTACAGTACTGCCAAGGACATATGCAGGTGTCTGCATCATCTACGTCGACTCTAACGGCACTGTCAACGTCAACTTCATCGTCGACGCCATTGCCAAGATATTTTTATGTGAATTTATGTTTTTGATTAGTGCAGCCTCTGACTTATGCATGCATTTCAGCTTTGACTTTTATTCGCTCTGACTTTAATATGTTGATCACAATGTCAGGAGGTAGTTTTTGTTGTCGTTCCCAGAAACAGAATTTCCAAATTGAAATTGCTTGTCAACTTCTTTTACAAATGCTAGTCTAAAAAGTGTATTTAATCTAAAATAATTTATCAGCTCTCAGGCTAACACAATTTACGCTTAAAGAGAGATACTGCTCTCAGAATACTCATTATTTTACAAAACTATGTTTCTCATTTCTATATTCTCATTTTTTTAATTTTAAATGTGATAGAAACTGTCAATTCCACATCTGTTTAGACGAAGGCTGTGAATTTCTCCCTGAAGACGAATCTCAACGGGATTCGTAAGTAGTAAACGTAGTAAACGTAAAAATGATTAATAAAAAAGTACGTGACCTAGAGCCAATTGTAAAAAAAAAGTTACCAAGCAATAAATTGTTTCATTATATCCCCATTTAATTGAACAGTTCATGAATTTTCGAAATGTTTTGGGAATCTGTGTTGTTTTAAAAGAGTTTCTGTTTCTGGACACTTCCTTGTTATGATATTGTTCTGGTATCATAACGGCAAGTTGTCGCATCCAGCTCTATTTTATTTATGAGCTCGTAAAGTAGCGCGCCTACTTTGGCCTCTCTAACTCACAGTCGTTCTCAATTCGCAAAGCTGCCCTTCAACACACCCCGACTTCACACACACTCACACACTCACTCACACAAACACACATACACACTCATATTTTCAGCTTGCATACGGGCTGTCGCACTTTCGTATGCGAAGCGACCTGTGTTTTGTTCCTGTTTTGTATTGCTCTAGTGCAGTACAGTATGCAATGCAAAATACATTTATGAAATTTACCTAATAGAAATACGCAAATACGGCACAAACAACTTAAGCGACTTTGCAGTGTACCAAGTTGATTGAATTTGATGCAAAAAAAAAAAGCAGAAGCAATATTTGTGTGCTGTTTGTACATAATTACAAAAAATGACGAATATTACAAACCTAAATTTCGTTTGCACAACCTGAAATGCAAATTCTTTTCCTTAATGGTAATGTAACAGAGCTCTGTAATGTAAATAACAGGCTACTAGTTACGCATAACTGAGACAGTAACATAACATCTGTAAGCTAACATGCAACCATGTACTTAACATTGATTGCGATGTTGATCATATCAATTGTGTGATCACCAACTTGAAGAAGAAGAAGAAGAGGGGTCGTTGTGAATAAAGAAAAGTGAAAGTGAAGACTGGTTTTAGAATAAAGAAAACTTAGTTTATTCTATTTATTTGCTCTATTTATATATTTGTACATGCTTTTCACAAGTTGAATTGTGTTGCGCTTGAGTTTCTCATTGTTGCTCAAAGTTTTCTAATTTTCAGTCTAAAGCATTTTCCATTTTCATATTTGGCTGTATTCTCTCACAATAAATAGTTTATTTAAGGATTATTCTCCCATCTGAAAGGAGCTTACAATATGCGTCAAAATGAAGAAATGAAATTTTCATTGTTTTTGCACCCCAAGCGTTTAAAAGTGTCGCATTTTGATTACTTTTTTCCTTGCATTATACAGCGTCTGAGCTTTTGGCCCCGCTTGGGAGGCTAGCTGGCAAGCCACGCCCACTGTCAGCTCCTTTTCCATACGCTTGTCACATATACATACACACACACCCACACATCCACACACCTGCTGCTTGACATACAACTCCTTTTTTCCACTTGAGTCTTTTTACTTTGAAGTGGTGCCTGGTCGGGGTCCTCACACGGGCTGTGCACTTACATCTCGTATAGTTATTGTAGTTGGCAATGCCACGCCCACTGTCAGGGCTTTACAGCAACGGCGTGGCGTATTCATCTTTAATTCATGATGCGCAATTTTCGCCGGCTTGCATTTTCGCATTCACAGCGAACCCCGAAACCCTTAAGGGCGACTAAGAAAGCGTTGAATCTTATAGCGGTTTCATATTACTATCGAGAAAAAAAACACAAATAATTCAATTTGAGGTCGATTTTGTTTAGATAAGAGAAAATTAAAAAGAACTTCATTATTTTAGTACTTATACAAAATATCGAAAAGAAAAGAACTTTCATTAACTAAGTGAAACACACATTAACAACACTTTCTATCGAGTTCTTTACAGCAAACTAAAAGCGACCGCTTTATAAATAACTTATTTATGTTGTGTATGGACTTAATCAGTTTTTTAAAACTGTTGCAATGCAGTCGTTTCAAAAGCCCAATACGAAATGTAGTTTCCCGCAAGTTTGTTTATAATAGGTACATACTTAGCTGCATTCGATTAACGGCTGCTTTATTTATAATCAAGCTGCCAATTCCTTTAGAAATTAAGTTCACAAACAACTCCCTAACTACACTCTAAAAACTCTTCTAAGCCTGCCACCTCATGAAACTGCCGTTTGCTTTCTAGGGCGCCACAGCAGCAGCCCGTAAAAACTGACAATGAGTTTGCATTGTTAACGCGGCAACCGCCAAGGTGTTGAAGCATCGTCGTCGACTCACAGCTCACAGCTCGCAGCCAGGTAACTGGCGGGCAGGTCCTTGAACGCTTCAACGCCGGCTGGGCCACAGTGGCTGGCCACAGTTTGCTGCCACCGCTGACTGTTCCGGCAGCAGCCTTGGCAGCTTAGTTTGCTTTTGGCTGCAGCAAACGAGTTGTAAATATTTATTTATTCGCGAGCGCGGTTTATCCATGGCCACGTTAACGGACTGCCAACAACGAACCGGAGCCAGCACTCAGACCAGAAACCAGACCCATTGCCAGCCAGCTGCCTGGTTGGAATTTTGATTTACATTTCGCCGACTAACCAACTACTGCTCCAGTTACCAGTTGCCAGTCGACAGATACCAGTTACTGAGGCTAGGATTTCAGGATTTGGCTTGTTCCCGTCAAAAAGTGTGGCACCTTTTATTTTGGTTTTTTGATGTGGATTTTTTTTTTATTTAGTTTTTTGACTGCTGCCTTCTCACGGCCATCAAATTCGACTGCCTATTCCATCAGAGTGTTGGCCGTACTCCCTGATTCTGACCTATGCTGCGGCCATCACATCGCTGCCGGCACTTTTGTTTGGCTTTTGCGGTTTTTATGTCGAGGCGTTACTTTCGTTTCCTGCAGTCAGCAATTTTAGCCTGTTAGTTTTGGGTTGACGATCTTCAGGTTTTTTTTTTTATTTTTTTGGTGCAACAGCTGCTGGAGGGCTGGAAAATCATCATCAGCCAGTGGCAGCAGCAGCAACCACTCGTTTTTTTTCCATCAAACATAATCTAAAAATCTAAACGAGCAAAAAACCGCTCACCGCATTTGCCTTCTAAATGTGTGACAAGTCGCGTACTTTTGTTATAAACATTGACAGCAGAACAGAATCACGGGAACTCATAGAAAAACACACACACACACAGAGCCAACAAATAACATATACACAGCAGCTGCTGCTCAAGTTCAGCGGTGCCTGGCTTCTAGCGGCTTTTGTCCCCTTTTATTATGGCGATGGTTTCCAAAGCGCCGGCGACATTCAAATGCAGTTTTACAGTTCGTTGCATGCAAGCCTAAGCGGTTTTACGCAATGCGGTTGAAGCAACCACTTTAGAACCACCTACCTACCTACCAGGCAGCAGATGCCTGCCGCATTTTTAGGTGATTTCGCCAGCATATGTTGCGTTCATTTTGTGTTGTGACAGCAAATTTTTCCATGATGCAGTTGCAGATTTTGGTCACTTTGTCAGCACATAAATGCAGATCTAAGCTAAATTCACTGCGAGCACTTTTTTTTATTCTGCACAATATGATAAGCCTACCACCAACCACTGGTTGTGGTTCGAACAGTGATTATTTTATATATATATATATTTTTTTTGTTTTGAACTCTCAAACAACAATTTTTTAATGGAATATATACAACACTACGAAAAATATTTAATTCAATTTCATCCATCAAACTTTGCGCGACTATGAAAAAGTCGGTCAGTGTGGATCCAGAATACCCTACATTTTGCAAACACTTTGGGTCCCTAGTTTTTGTGGCGAAACCGGTAACAAATTTATCATATCCGAATCGGATAACGATTTATATGCATTCGGAATATCATGAAAATATATTTCATATTTTTAGCATTTAAATATTTTATTTGATTTAACAATTTTCATTATAATTACTGGACTATTCGTGCGAAAGTGTATTATTTATTTATTGATTTTAGCTTGCTTTTGACTTTTTACTCAATTAAAACTTTGGGTGTCGCTAAAATTTATATCTGACAGCAGCATTGAACACGTTCTAGGCATTTCTGAATAGAATCAACTAAATAAAGTTTATATTAAAGACGTTAAATAAAAACTCTTTAAAATAAAAGTTAGAGAAATATTATAACATTTTTGTATTTTTTAAACTGCTTTTTGTATCGATTGTTGTGGGTGCAATTTGTTTTTGATTTACATTTACTTGTCAAAAATTGTTTTGCCGTTTGTCTTACTCAAACCTCGGACGCGTCAGGCAATGCTAATTTATAACTTGCCGACAGCTCGTACTCTTTGGGGCTGGGTGCCTCGCATTCCGACGCTCAGCTATAAATCTATAATCACTGAAATTTTCGACAAAAAAAGATACCAAAAAGAAAAAAAGAGAAGAATGTAGAATGAAGAAAGGACGGGTGAAAATGGTGAGGCGTAGAAACATAAAACTTGCATACAGTGTGTATGTAATGTGGAAACAGCCGTTTTTGTTGTCTGCCGGAAGTCGGAAACCATTTAATTTGCTCATGTGCAACTGCGCCGGGTCGCAGGGACCAGGGACCTTGCGCATTCCATATCCTGTGGCAGGCATTGCCGTTGTTTTTGTTGTTGTTTTCACTGTTGCTGCTGCTGCTGCTGCTGCTGTTGGCGCAGCTGACATGTTTTTTCGGCAAATTTTTGGCCAACATTTAATTCGAGCAAACGAGTTAAGAGTAAAGTTGTGTTAAGTTTTTGTGAGCGCACTGCAAAAGAAAAATAAAAGCTAAAAGTGTACACATACATACACACACACACACACACACACACACAAATACAGCAGCAGGCTGTTGGAAAGAGATTCCTTCGAACCAACAGCGGCAACATTTATTTATTTTGCTGAAGCTTCCCCCAAGGATTTGGTTGCCGTCGGTTCGTCCTTCTGACGCTCTGTCGTTCAGCGTTCAGCTGCCTGTCTGACACTTAGTCATCTCTTTTGCATACAAAGTCTTGAGCACAGAATTTTAATTTGCAATTAAATGCAACCCACAAGCAGCAGCTTTGCATCAAAATGCGAAACGAGGCGCAAGTGCATCCCTCTCGGCTAAATTCAAGCGCCCAGCATTGGGGCTTGGCATATAGATGCAACTTTGGGTGAAACCTGGTCTGTGTGTGTGCCTTGGCAAGTGCAAGTCAGGTGAATAGCAGCGGCTCAAATGCAATTGCAAATGGCAGCAGCAACCACTTCTCCAGGCTGTAGGCAGCAAGCAGCAAGCAGCTAAGAGGAAAACCATTCGTCTAGTCTCTGTACAATAGTCGTCCTGCTCCCAACAAGCTCCTCCTCCAACCCCACAGCTCTCTCTTCCGGTACTAATAAAGCTGCAGCTTAAGTATTTGCGAGCGAATGCGAATGTTTGAATTAAAACTTTGTAATTTCCCTTGTTTCATTTCGTTAACTTAAAATTCATTTCTACTGTTTTGTTTTGTATAAGCCCCCACAACCTTTTTCTTCGAAATTGCATGCATTTCCTTAGTGCTCACTGTTGTTGGCAATACAATAGCACAGGGCCATACTGGCCATCACCACAGCGACTGCCACTCATCTATCTCAGCCCCAGGATAGCGCATCCTTTTGCTGCTCTCTGTTTTCTTAGCCTGTTTTTCCCGATCTCGGTTTTTTGCTTCTCTACTCGCCAGGGACAACTGCTGAAAACAATGGATTCATGGCAGAGATGAGGTGAAGAGGCCCCTTATCACGACTGCTCGACTGTATCCACAAGCCGAGGTCAAGCCACTAAAGTTGCCATGCAGTCAAAGTGCAATTTGTTGAGCTATGCTGTTGCCAGTTGCATTGGCCGAGTTTAATTTGCTTACCCGTTTTGCTGTTTGCTGTTTGCTGTTTGCCATTCGCCATTTTCCTTTTACTTTTGGAGCTTGGAAACTAAGTAATCATAATTGAATAGCAAGTATTCGCCATGATATAACATTTAAGCTTAACCACCATTTCTAGCAGTCATTTTCTTTTCCAATGTATTCTCTAAAGCTGGATAGATCTATGCGTACCAGACAAATTTAAATGCATTAAACATGAATGTGTTTAACTTGTCATTGATCTTAGGGGATATATGCAAAATGCTAAAGTCGTCAAATTTAGTATGTATGTAAAACGAGTCAAGTTGGATTCAGCCTTCTTCATTCCTTATTTTTATTGCAATCTAATGTGTAGCTTAATATGTTTTCAAACAGTAGCATCATCATTACTGGGGTCTACTCAAAAGTATTAGCATGCTGCTTACGCAAATAAATTGAGTGGTTTAAGGAGCCAAGCATCCACTTAACATTTGGCAGGCATCAGACGACTTAACTAAGCTCATAAATTCATTTGATTTGAAGTGACTTGAGATGAAAGCAATACAGACATTTCATTAACAAAGCAGATAATAGACAAATACATATTTATACAAATATGTATTCGATCTGTGTATTATGTGCACCAACTGCATCTCATTGTCATTTAAGCGAAGTAAACACGATGGCAGCCAGACAAAGTAGAGGTTACAGACCCATCATAGAGACAGCCGGCGAGGGAAGAGAGAAAATAAAACATGGATTTGCATTAGCAATAAGACAAGCAATGCTTTCATAATCTGACACAAACCAATATTTATCTGTCACCTCCACTCAGAAATGGCTTAAATAATCAATTTCAATTTTTGACCAGCACTTTGGTAGGCATATGTGAGATTTCGTAAATGAAATTCTATATACATACATATACATACATATATATATTGTTTTTAAAGGTATTTGTTTGTTTAATTTATTTTAGGTAATCGAGTAATTAGCGATATCAGTAAAGTATGGTTATCTGATCAGTGGTGGAAGAAAGACGCATGAAGCGCAATTAATCATAAGCACAGCACAACTTCATTTTAATAAACACAAAGGTATTAATGCATTTCGCTAAGCCATCCATTATATAATAAATACAATATATAATAAGAAAATATTTACACATACGAATGCAATATGAATGCAGAGTTTATTAAATATATATTGTGTGTGTCCTCTGTATGCAAAAAGAACAACCTGCAACAGTCGAAATTTTTCTCTCTTTTATTTCTTTGCTAAAATGTTATGAACTTGAGAGCAAACTGGAAAGTTAAAGCTCGCAATAATGAAAATACATTTTTCCTATAAGATTCTTTTTGAATTAATATCTTGTGTTTAATTAGTTGGTTATTTTCAATTGTAATTACCTAAGCCGAAACACATTTTCCGTAAGTCTGTTTTCAATTACAACACTGGCAATAATTAATTTCTCAATGGACATTATGCAGAGCGTCTTCTCGGTCATTGCTTCAGGGCTTAACTCATCTGTGTAAATTGCCTGTTATTTAACTTTGTAAGTTGTTATGGTGATAAGCGGTTAATAGCTTATGCTGTGTAAACGTGGCAGCCACATGGCAACACAAGCTTTCTGTCCCAGTTTTAAAACAAGCGTCAAACTTAACATGCAACTGGCCACGGAAAAGAGCACGAGTCGAAAGGCCAAAGCCAAGTTCAAGTAGTAGTGCTCTGACATAAGCCTTTCGACAAACTAGGCCAGCATTTTGGTCAGTGTCTTGTTCCTGAACTCTCTCTATGTGTGTGTGTTTATGTCTACATTTATGTTTTATGTCTACATTTGCCTGAGCCTTGGACGCTTTAGGGCCAAGCTAAGTAAATTTAAGCACAAATGAACAGCATGGAGCTGCGCAGCTCATAGATGAACAGTTGGACTCGTAGTTAGCAGCAAATAGCATCAGCATAATCATAATTAAATAACTTTTGTCACAATGTCAAACAAGGCTCCAATCTTTCCGTATCTGCACTTCATTTGGTCAAATTTATCAACCCCAACAGGCCAAATGCTTTCATTAGGCATTCCAATGCCAGCATAGTACCAAAATAAATACATACTCACACACTCCTATATGTAAACAGAAGAGAAAAAACGATGTCCAAGTGTGCCCAAATAATCCGCTTAAATGAAATGATGGGAGAAATACTCGCACTAGCCAACCAAATGGTTGCACTGAGCATCCTCTGCCAGTGCTTTTGCCAATTCTTTTATTTTTGTTGTTGTTATAATTCCCTGTAGCTATTAATTCAGAAAGCAGAGTTTAATATGCAGCAACCATATAGTGCTAATGTATACGATTATTTATTGTATATGGAATACAAAAATTAAATTAACAATCAACAAGGGAGAATAAAACGAAAAATCATTTTAAGATCGCGTAACAGATTTGTTTATATTTAGTATGGGTTTTGTTGAATGAATGAATATACTCTAAAAAAAAAAAACACAAAAAGTTGTAATAGGGTATGTTGTGGTCACTTTTTTGCACATCATTGTTTTTTTGGTTTTTTTTTTTTTTTGGTCAAAAACACAAAAATGGCATCACAACAACATAAATAACGGGAAAGAAGCGACAAGAAATAGCAAAGCAAAACCAAAAAAAATTGCAAATATTTTACGTCTTTTTTGTCTATATAAAATTTAACTACCATAAGTTGGAAACCCAGTCAGCGCCTAATACAACACCAATGTACAACAAGAAAAACAACCGGAACAAGAGTGGCTTGAGGCTTGAGGCAACAGCAACACATTCCACAAATGGCACAAAGAGGGTTGTGGGCTTGGACTCGGAATGCCATAGAAATTGCACACAACGACCAGAGTCCAGTTTGCCACTTGCAGACCACACCACAACCAAGGGTGGGTATATATATACATATATATATATTTATATATATAAATACGTAAGTGTATGTATGTTATGTCAAAGCAGTCTTTAATTAAACTGATCAAATTGTGGCCGACGTCGGCCACTTAATATGAAAGAGTAAAATTGAACTGACTGGATAGAGTCTCCATGAATATTTAATGGGACAACGATTGACAGCATAATGATATCTGCATAAATAAGCAAAGAATGCTTTAATAGAACTGCATATCGTCAACTAGCTTTTTTAAATTTGCAAAGGTTAAAAATATCGTATGGAAAAAACTGTAACAATTAGAAATGTCTTGAAATGAGAAATTCTACATGCTGTTGAATGATTACAAAAACAGAAAATATTAAATAGAAGAAAGAGAATTTTTCTGCGGCACACTGAAGATTACAACTGCTGTTTCAAGTTTCATTAGAATAACTTCAATACTCAACAAAGGACAAACAAAAATTCGAACATGGCTTCATCAATTCACCCTTTAATGTTGATGAATGCTGGAGTTGTCACCTTCAAATTCTTATAGCCTTGCTATAAACTCCACAGCTGGCTGGATGGTTGATGTCAATTTCTGCTTGGAGACGAATACCGACTAGATTGTGATACATCAAATTTATAACAAAATAAAAATACGCTCGACTTGAAGCCAGCGAAATGCATAGTTCAATCAAAACCTAGGTCACCAAACGATAAACAATCCTCTTGTAAAGTTTTGTGGGTTTTTTTTTATCTAATGTTTTTATAAAGTACACAAAATTTCAATTTATAATAACAGGGATGCAAAATATCATTAAATTTGACTTAAAAATTTTCAGCTATGAGAGCAACATTGTTAAGCTCTTCGATCCTTAAAGATGTCAGCTAAATGTAATGCCACTAAAAGCATCAAAAGCAGAAGGAGCAGCAGTGCAAACGCGAGCACGTTCGTTCTGGCCAGCTTAAAAGCCATTTCCAGCTTGATTAAGTTTACATCAAATGCTTAGCAGGGCTTAGCAAACACTCTCCAGAAATGTTGCCTTGGTCAAATCTGGTCAAAAGAGGCCCAATGCAACGTATTCCCATCGATTATTGCGCAGTCATGCGCAATTCTATTGCTCAATGACTTCCGGGAAACACAGCCTCGACTTTTGTGGATTATTTTAATATTTATGATGAGAATAATGCAAAAAGTACGACTTAACTTACAATCTTGGAATAGGGGTGGAACTGGAGCGGAAACAATCGTCACTAATTACAAGGTCATCAAGAGAACAAAACAAACAAAAATAACGGAAAAGAAAGGTATTTTCCTGGCACAAGATCAAAGTTGGCTTGCTCGCATATTCAGCGAACAACATAATCAGCCAAACAGATGTCGTTTTGACCATTTGCCATTGTAATTAGCTACACGCGCAAAGCGATTAGGCCATTAGCAAAGTGCCACATTACGCGTACGCAGAGTATGCCACGATTACTTCAAGAATAATCAAACTCGCGCACAGTTTGCTAAGCTCTTTAATAGCCGGCAACTGGCTAACCCACTGACGTCTGCTGCTGACAGAAAGTTCACGTTACTTGTCTAATAATTAACCGCATAATACAATTAAATATGTATTTGAGCAACAAGTTAAATGCAGAAAATACAAACAAACCAAAACGACATCAAAAATTTTAAAAAATTAGGCGTGTAAACCATTCACATAAATTTGACATAGAAGATGATTTATTTGTATTTTATACAACTTTAGTATATGATATATAAATATATTATAAATACAGTAATATTAATACATTAAATATTGTTAGAAGATTTCTTCTTGAAAGCCAATTGAAAGCAATGAATACTTAGAAAACCAAAAATATTTTATGATAGAATTTAAAAAAAAAAATAAATAATAATAAAGCAAATTTTTTCTTCGTCATATTTCTTAGATTACTTATTTAACCTTTTTTCTAGTTCTTCATTATATTTATTAAATTAATAACCTTAACCTTTAACCTTTTTTTTCAAGTCAATTATTTAGCCTCCTGATGTTCACTTCAGAAATAGAGTGGAATTCGGCTTGATGTTCTCCGAGCTGTAGCTAGGCATTGCCAAGTCACTCACTGGCTGTAATGCCCACTTCTAGGACAAAAGAGAAAAAACGGCATTCTAACTTTACCATGATCCCAGTTGGCTGGCTCGTTGGCTGGGGATGATGATGATTATCTTCATGACGATGTTGGTCAGGACGGAGTACAAAAGCGAAACAACCAACACAGCAACAACATTAATGTTTTTTTAGTTAAACAGCAGCAGCAGCAGCAGCTGCAGAAAGTAGAATTGTTGCGTTTGTGGGCGTGGGCATAGCCATAACAGCAAAAATTCGAGCAGCAGGGCAAAAATGCTTGGTACATAGACTAGGGAATTGGTTTACATGTGGCAAGGGGCTGGCAAAAATGGCGGCTGGGTCCGATACTGGAGCGCTATTCGGTGCTGTCGTGCAGATAGCATCTCGGAAGGGGCATACTTTTTATAGATACTGTGGCTGTTGCTGCTCCGGCAGCTGCGTGCTGCCAAGTTCAGATATTTTCGTTGAGTTTCCTGTGTACCTTCGAGGCAACATGCCCAAGTCCCACAGAGTCGAGCCGAGCCCAGACGAATCGAGTCGAGTGGAAGTATCAAAGTTACTGAAGTAGCAGCACCAACGTTGTTGCTGCCACTCAAATGCTTAACTATGCAAAATAAGTTGCATTTAAGATGCTCCATTATGCATGTTTATTCTCTGCCGATGATACTGTTTGCTCTGATGCCAGACCAAACGATATTAGTGCCAAGCCCAGCCATGGGCATTAGGAGTGGGCGTTGGACGGGGCGTGCCAAACATAAGGGCAACCAAAGTTAAATGAAGTCTAAAGATGAAGATGAAACACATGCCTGACAGATCAAAGCATTTCAGGTAAACCTCAAGTGAAAATTCACTGTGAGAGAATAAAACGACTTAAAGAAATTACGAAATGATATCTAGTCAAGTTTGTGTTGCTCTTGACTGCTCAAATATTATTTTAAGATGATAAACTATTAAATTTCAATAATTAAATGCACCGATTTAACAAAAATGCTTAAATATTAGCTTATCAATTTTGCTGTCACTCAATACGCTCACTTCTAACGCTTCCGGCTGCGATTGTAAATCATTTTATGATACAATACAAATGCAGCTATAAAAGCGTAGAGGTCGTTCAATCAAAGAGAGTTTACAGCCAAACTTCAGCGAGATGTGTAAGTCATAAAATGATTATATGGAATGGCAGCAATAGAATACGATTTCAATCGCTGGGAGTGCATTTATGACAAAAGTCGTTGTTTGAATTTTAGTGAAAGCCACTTTTGTAACCAATATCTAGTTCACTAGGGAAAGTAAATACCTTTGTACTTGGTTTGCTTATTTATATTACTAGCCTTGGCTCTTACTTAATGGGTTCTTATTAAGCATTTTAATGAATGCATGGCCGACATCCCATTTGACACCTGCTTGGTCAGCAGCTCAAAGAGATCGTAAAATGTGCGTAAAAATCAGAAGTGCATCCTGTGTTATTGTAGCAGGTAGCTCGTTACGAGATATACAGTGGCGCTGAGCAACTGCTGCATGCCACACTCAATTGCTGCATTTACCTGTGCGTCAAAAGCTTGGCGAGTCTTCCAGCATGGTCAGTCAGTCTTCCGGGCACTTTGTCAGTGAGTGTTTAATGACCGGCCATTAGCCTTTGGCCCCCGTCGAGTTAAGGGCTACGCATACGCAACGCCGCTAACGCAAACGGTGCTGATTGACGACTCGCATTACGGTCGGAGCCAGTTAAGTGGACGACGACCTGGTCGCCTGCCGCTGTGTGCATCCTGTGTGCAGGTGCCGCTGCCCAGTGTACGGCAGTTAATCATTGTGGATGATAGCGAGAGTGTAAACAATGGTTGACCACTGACTGTAAAGGCGACCAGGCCGCAACTTCCAATTACATCTACTGTTGCAATGTACGCTCTCACTCCATTTCCCTCCATCAGAGACGACCCAGCCGGGGAGTAGAAACCTTATCCTCTTGGCAGGCGCTAACCGCATCTATCATCCGTACCATTTGCACAGCCATCGATTTTCAGTTAACGCGCCTGTACATCCACAAGACGACGCACCCAATGAGGCAAGTATTCGGGTCTGCTATCTAGATACAGACCAGTGGTTAAGCGGTTGTTCACGGTGGACCCCGAGAATGCCAATACCAACCATCAACACACCTGAATAATCTATGCAAATGTATACATTTTAGTGAATCATGTTGGCAACGAACTTTAAGCTACCAAAATGTATTGATGAAAATAAGCAAAAGTTGCAATTTTTCTAAATGGACAACAGTTTTAAATATTTCCTATTTGCTTTTAAATAAATTATAGTCCAAAGCATATACAAATACATACATGACATACATTTTTTTAATCAAATTAATGGCTGTTTTTTCTACATATTTATAATCTGCCGGTTGCATTTTTAAAAATATTCTGATTGTCCAACACATGAATTTTATTCTTTTCCAATATAAGCGATTAGCATTCAGGCAGCAGTTGATCGGACATAATGCTTTTTCCTACATTTTTTTTCATACAAAAATTAAAAAAACAAAATTTAAAAGTTGAAAAGTAGCGTGTGAAATATAAACTATTTTGCATTAGCTCAATTGTGAAAATGGACAAAGTGTTGCAGTTTTCCAGTTTTACTGACCAGCTCTATAAGCTGTTTGAGGCGACTTATTTGAGCCATAAAACGGGATCGTGACTATGTGACTTTAAATGCAGCAAAAGGATTACGACAGCAAAAAAAAAAATTGTATAAATGCAGGTAAGAATCCACTTTTGGTTTGAAGCAGCAGTTATTGTTCTGCTACGTTAAAGCTGCTGAAGTTAAATATCGTCCAAAGCAGCAACATTCATCAGCATTTCATGATAGCCTTTGGGGCCAGAAACGATGTGCCTTACTATGCAGCGGCCACAAGCACCGGTGGTGGTGGCGCCACCAGCCATTCCTTACCGATGGCCAGCCAACTGTGGCGCGTAAAAAGCACTTGCATTGGACATTGTTTAAATTGCTGCGGTTCGCGTACGTTAAATTTTCGTTCCTTATTTATATAGCGCTTTATTTTGTTCGCTCGTTTCACTCTTTTGGATCCCTTTTTTCCTTATCTGCCCTTTGGCTTTTTATTGGTACACATTGTGGGTGGGTGTCGTATAAACCATATAACATATCCACCATCTTTTCGCGTGCTCTGACCAAAGAGTGTGGGAAAAAAGCGAGAGAAAGAGGGAAACAGCACAGCAGAAAAAAAAAACTTAATGTAATTGAATTCATTTATGGTTTTGTTTGTAGTTTCCTTTGTGGCCTTTCACTTACGCGCCGCAAAACTGCCAAGAATGTCGACGACTTGTTAATAAATATTTCATTTATTTTTAGGCCTACAACCAGTGCAAACGCGTTCGCCCAATTGCCGTAGAGAGAACGCTTTGTTTTTCGGCTTTTGCGATTTAATTAAAAACATGCAGGGGCAGGGGAAATTCTTATTGTTCTAGTGTCCCTTTTAGCCGAACTTGCCGCAAAGCACTCAACTAAATACAAAACAACTAAGAATGATCTAGTGCCAAATATTCGACCATGAAATATTCTATACCCTAATCAATTATCCTAAAATACATATTTGTTTTATGTAATCCCTCTGACATTTTGTGAATTAATCTTTAAATCTGCAGCTTAATTAATTGAAGAACAGCGTTTATGGTAGAAGTGATTATCATTATTAGCTCCTTAGATGCTAAGACTAACTCAGAGGCAGATCGAGGAAGTCACTTTTTAGCCTGTTACATAGCGTTGACTAAACTGTATTATACTCTTTTCCTATGCATCATATATGCAGCATCGATAGGCCCTTGACTTAATGCCGACCAACTTTCTCTGTCCTTTTTTGGCTGCGCTATGCTTGTCCCATGCATGTAAGCGCTATTGCAACTCCAAAGGATATTGGGTTATTAGCAAATATGCTTTTATATACGTACATGAAAGATTTATGCCCCTGCCCAAGGCAGACTTAGGCCCTTCAGCCTGCGCCCCTCTTGTCTTCACTATACTGCATATTTCATAGTAATCGCTACCGGTTATAAAATAGCCCCGTAAACCATGCCTGCCTGACACACTTTTACCTGTGCTTTAACCCTCTTTGTCCGAGGCGAATCCCTATGCTATGTGGCTAATAAAATAATTGAAATTCTCTGTGCATGTAAGGGTTGCCCTAACCCACAGGCAAATTGTGTTGTTATATGGTTGGCCACTGCATTGAAATTCCTTATAATATTTTGATGTAATAATAAGGATAAATACTTGACTGGACTAAAAGATTCGCTTCTGCTCCTATTGATCCATTTAATATGTATGAAAGCCTAATTATTCGCGCAAGCAATCCATTTTAGGCAGTTTATCTTGGTTTGAAGTCCTATCCAAAATAAAAGTCTATCTTTACTTGAGTGTCAGTTCTGCCTAGTTGTCTAATAGACAACTCCAATTATTTATTTAGTTTATACTTTGGTTAAGGGCAGGTCTAATATCATGCTTAATTATTACAATTATTATCAACATATTTCAGAAAATCAAGAGAGATTTTTGGATATAAATCTATATACCTATAAATTGAATGAAATGATTGAATGATATTTCCTAGATTGCTTCATCCATAACAAAATTGAAGCATTTTCCACTGTGTTTGGTTGGATGCAGTTTGTGGCAGCAATATTGCCTAATAGCGGGCGCTTCTGCAGCAGAACTTTTCCTGATTTTCAATTTCAATAATAAAATTTGTTTTCCAATTTTATGCCGAGTTGAGCAGCTGGCAGTGCTGCTAAGCTCTGTTTTGCATATGTACGACTTGAAATTTAAATTCAGCCCATGGATTTTATATTCGAACGCATTGGGTGGTGCTCGGAGAATATCTTAAGTTCATATTTCATAAGCAAGTGCTCGGATTCCGACTCAGAAAAGGCCATTGTCATATGCACTTTACGAACTGCTCCAAATCTGTTGTCAAAACTGTTCTATGACCTTTTCATAATTTATATTACATTTGGGCTTTAGTCTCCAGGGACTCATGCACTAATAAACTTTATTTGCTTTTATTTACAAAATTAAAGTTTCTACAAAAGGTTTTTACTGTGAATTTTAAAATAGGTCATTTGGTTGAAATTTAATAGTTAATCTAAACTAGGAGTAAATAAATAAATCAGTAAAGGCTGGAAGCCATTGAGTATTCAGCACATTACAGTTCATTTTTATTATTTATAATATTTCGTAGCTACGTGCTAATTGTGCATTTTAAATATAAGATAAAACGTTAAGTTAAATTCTTTCTTTTTAAACATTTTAATCGATTTGGACAGTTTATTTAAGATATTGTTTAATTTATGCCAATAATTTAATACCAATTTTCTTTTCGAACATTTTAAATGCAAAACTCTAATCGCAACTATGTCCATTAGTGCGCGTGTGTGTGCATTCATTAGCCAGAACTGAATGTGGTTGCCAATTCAATAAATTGTTGATTATTTGGCCAATGTGCACAGAAGTCGCTTACCAGTCTCTGCCGCCCATTCTAATAATTAAGCCCGATAATCATGCGCTGATGCCGAACCAACATTGGGCTTATTCGAATGTATGCCAGTCAACAGAGAGCTGCATATTCATGAAACTGCATTTTGGCCTGCAAACGAGTATGTTGTCATTACCATATGGCACATTTGCCATGAATTGCGACAGCAGCAGCAGCCAAAATGCATTTTGCAATGTGTTTTCCGGGTTTATTTTCTGCTAACTGCAAATGCATACCAATGAGAACATACCTTGGCAGCAAAAAAGTTGCCACAAATAACGAACTGTGTTGCCAAGTATAGCGCTACGATAAGTAGCAAGCCAGCACGGATCCAGGTATCAGGCAAGAAGATGCAGCGTAATCTACGGATTTACAACACATAATCATAATCATTCTTAGCTATTTATAGATACAAATCCATTGTTTCCTGTTTATAGAAGTTTGGTATACTTTTGGTATACTTGGTTATGAGTACAAATTATAGAACAAAGTTGCTGGCAAATTCTTAATGTTGATAAAACCAGTTGCTACCATATAAGTCGAAAGTCATGTAAAATTATAATTATCAGGGGACCAATTTATTAAGGAGTGTATGTATGTATATACGGGGATATTGCTGCGCATGTCGCATCTGTGCTCAGACCCCTTTATTACTCACACTGGCTGCACTTATCAGAGCCCTGGCTTGACACTCGCACGGCAAATAGAGCGTCATTAATTTAACTAAAATAGTTACACAACACCCTCCCTCCCCCTCCCTCGGCTTCTTCCCCACGCATGCTCATGTCTTGGTGTTGTTTTTGCTTGGGCGGTTGCTGCTCTTAGCAGTAACTAAATGCAATCATTTTTGCCTGCACCTTGCCGGGCTGCTGTTATAAATGTGCAACAACTACATGGCGACAAGTAAAAAAAAGCAACTTGAAAAATTACGCATCAAGTGACAAGGACGAAGGCATCGCGCCAGCGAATGCCATTTTATTTTGTCGCCTATCAACGCCATTGCATAAAAAGGGCAATGGGCCATATTTGCCCCTATAGAATATGATGCAACCCAAGCCAAAACGCAACTCAACCCCAGAAATTTGTCTCAGCCATATAAATATGGCGCAACGGAAATGTATATAGCTTAGAGAAGCAAACGGAAATGCCTATGCCTGAGTGCATTTGAGTTGCCATCTGGCATAGAATACTGCATAAATGTCTCATGAACTACTCTAGAAATAATAAATGCAAAAAAAATATACCAATTTTGAAACTTTAGTGATGTTAGTTTGGGCTGATGCTTGTGTACAAAGCTCCTAAACCTTTTTAGATTATATTTGCTTAAAAAAAATTCATTGGAACGAATATCTTTTAGTGTTTAGCAAGAAACTTATTTTCAAAAGCAAATATATCAATAGAAAAGGTTAATCAAAAAAAGAAAAAGAAAAAAAACTTAAGCAAACAAGTATTTATGGAATTCGATCATATTGCCATTGATTTAAAAATACATTAGTAAAATTATTTTAATGTCTTATTGAATAAGAATTTAAGATTTTAAGAAAGTATAAAATCCAACAATAATTCAGTGGATTACCAAGCTGCATTGCTCACTTTTATATAACATATAAATGTATTTATTAATAGCCTGATGGAAAGGAATCAAAAGCTATCTGATGCAATTTTAGGCTTGCAACTTTTGAAACAATATATTTTAGTACTTTTTACCATTTTATTAGATTACTTTTCTACAGCTTTCGTCGAAAGTGTTCAAATGAAACCACTGAGAATTTTCTACAATTTCATTTACATGCCAATTCCGCACCAAAACTAATCCGAAGCACACTAAATTGGTTGATTTCCTTATCGTTGGCCCATAAATGTATGCTACATTTAATTTGAATAAAGTTCTTTTTGTGCATGTACGAGCGTGCGGCCGTGCGCCTAACCCACACAAACAGTTAGCTAATTTTTTTCCCATCTAAATGGAAAGAAAATACGCAACAGCAGCCAACGTTGCCTACTCACACACGTACATATGTGTATAAGTAGGAAAATGCTCCGAAAAATAAATTGAATTTATCAACCGTTGACATTTTCTTCAGGAAGCCCTTCATCCAAAAAAAAAACTGTAGTAAAGAGGATACAAAAAAATAAGTTTTCACATAATTTCCGATGTGCTTAGGGCAATATTACGCCCACATCCGCCGACACACTTGCATATTAAATAAACAAATGCAGCGGCAAAGACAAGACGCTTTTTTCATATTACGTAAACGCTGAGCATACTTATATCATTTAATTGGACATACAAGCAATTTATTTGATGCATATATCTAGATTCCCAGAACTGCGCTTAAATACAAAAATTGATTTTATTGAGAAAAGATCGTAGCAAACTAAATTATTGAGGCATTCTTGAGTGGTAGCCATTCGAATCATGGTTATAATAATTATCATAATATGGGAAGGTCCGTCTCATATAGATCATATAGAAAATTTGACAGGCTGTTGACATACTTTGAGTACATAACACACACGCACACATATCTGCAAGAACAGCAACATATTTGTCCCCTCATCATATCAAACAAAACAAACAATAAAATTCAGGCACACATACGAGCAAATTTTGCCCTTGAGAAGCGGTTCTGCTTCGACAAGTATGATTGCCTGTGTGAGAATGAGTGTGTGTATCAAACTGATGACAATCAAATACACAAATACAATTACAAATGTGGACACACACATACACTTACACTAACTCTGATGTACGCCCTGCAAGTCATACAAATAAGCATAGCAAATAGTGAGCCTGAACAAGACTGTGCAAATATTTTGCCAGCGACAAAAACAAAGACATATTACTATCACAAGCGAATGAGTGTGTGAGTGTGTGTGTAAGTGTGTGTGTGTTTGTCTGTGTGTTGTGTGTACTCACACTCATATATGTACGTGTCTGTGTGTGGCCAAATTGAATTTGATTTATTGAAATTTGATATTTTCCGTGATACGAGCACTGCAAATCAAGCAAACATGAGCCAAGGCAAGACAAGTACGACACGACAGACACAGGAACAATCAACATTGGCAACTCGGCAACTTTTGGGGCAGAGAAGTGTGCACAGCGATGGTTCAAACAACTAAACACAATGTCGGTGGCTGAAGGGAATGGCCCATATGTATTTATCAATTGTCTGACAAAAAATGCACGCAACAACTGAATGCTCTGGAAATAGTGGAGGCAAGTGCCAGATAAATCTCAACACATTATTTAAGTACATAAGATGATATAAGATACCACTACTAAGAGATAAAACATAAAACATAGATATTAAAGACAATACAAATAGTCAGTTATTTGATTTCAAATGGTATTTGTGTTAATAATTAACTTACTCATCAAAATGACTATTGCTATGATAGGAATTATTACACCTATCTAACTTATCCAACTAAAGTTGACTTCAAACTGTTTCCACTAATAATTGCTGCAATTTCAATCAAACCTGGCTGACTGCCGATCAATATATTAAGCTAGTTCTCAGACCAAAATATTTATTCAAGTTAATGAAAGCTATTACAATAATAAATATGTATGTTATTAATGGCCAGACAGACAGAGACAGGAAATCGTGCAGCAAGCAGTCGGAGCAAAAGCGGAAGTGAAGTAAAATGGCTAAGAGTATTTTTTGGAGTATGGGGTCAATTGATATAAAGACACGGCTGACCTAATTTGTGATGCGATTGGCACGTACAATCTGAAGACGAAAGTCACAGCTAATACAACCATGTTTGTAAGTTGGCCAAATCAAATCAAATAAATAAATTCGCTCACTTACAGCCAAAGAGAAACAGAGAGAGAGAGAGAATCAATGTGAGAGAGTGAGATAGAGAAACAGACAAACATGTGACGCCATGCTGGCAGACTGCACTCAAGCACAACAGCTACAATATTTATTACTTTTGATTATGTTGAAAGTCAACTTTATCAATTTTACAGCAGTTAGCCAATAAACCACAACAGACAACAGACAGGCGGATAAGCAGGGAGACCGAGGTAGCAGAATGGACTGTCCAATTGCGTGTTGGCCAGTTAACCGCAAGGCATAAGACGCACACACATACACACACACACAAACAGGATGCCATGGAATGAGCAATGTTATGTTCTCTGCTTATATGTGTTGCATATAAATCCTAAATGGACAATGAATGTCAAGCAAAATAAATTAGAAATGACAATAAATGAGCAAGTGTCAAAGTCATTGGGGAGTTGGAGCATGGGGCATGTGATGTGGCAAAGGGGCGTGCCACTGTTGTGCCATCAGCATCAGTTCAAAATGGTTCAGCAGTCTTTTGACGGGCAACGACAAGGCAAACAGACAGCGTGTCACATTAATTGGCAGCCAAGAAGGCAGATGAACGATGGTTCCATAACAATATAACTATACAACTACAACATGAACAACAGAACAGCAGAACAACACAACAACAACAATAAGTTCGATGATCAAATTGCATTCGGTCACTGCACTTTCATACCCTCAAATGTCATTTAATGAACGCAACCAAGGCCAGAGATGTACAGAGAGACAATGCGAAATACAATGCTGCAGAACTTATGCATATTTGTTACATGACTGCCTGGGTTTTTGTTACTGTTGCACCATAATTTATGCAATGATTTTTTGCTCCAGTGTGTCCCATGCGCTAAAGCAACACAAAACACATGCGACGCAATCATGTGTTCACCACAATGGGATCAACAGTGTCGTACCATGGATAGAAATGGTCAAATCATGCCCAGCCGATACTTGTTAGAGACAACCCAAATTTGGTGAAAGCACAGTGCAACAATAAATTTTAGTTTTTTAATCTCAATCTCATACCTAAAGTAATTATTATGTTACGATAGTCAGCAACTTTTTGTCTTAGGAGGTGGTTTTTAGTAATTTACCAAGCATGAAGCGAAATGGAAATTCTCAATTATTGGGAACGGAAGCGGAAGTGGCTGCCAATTTGCGACAGTGTGCGGCATTTGATGCTGGTGTTGTGCCACTGTGCGTGCAATCAAAATGCATTCATTGGCTCATGCAACTCTTACACTTCTGTATTTACATGGTCAGAGCACACACACAAGCACACACACACATACACAAACACAAATACACACCAATACACACAGCCCAATCACGTGTCTGAGTACAATGCCTGCTCACACTGCCTGCTGCAGTTCAGATGCATATTAGGCCTAGAGACTCGCAATTCCAATTGGATACGCAAGCAAGCAGCATGGAAAATTGACCAGTTACTATTTGAGGTAACTTGTTTTAATCCATGAGTCCAGTAGGCAGCCAAAGATTAGACAATTTTGTTAACTAACTCATTTGTCGTTTGCATGTGCATAAACTGAAATTGAGGAAGACATGAAGGAATTAACCATAAACATATTCATAAATTATTTGTTCATTTCCATTAAAAACTTTGTTAAATATCAAATTGTTTTGTACTAAATATTTAAATCTGATTTTTACTCTAATTGTAATCGTTAATCAAAGTGATAAGCAGCAATTTGAACTCATGAGCTTAGCATTATAAATAGCCATATTTGATTTAATTTTACACTCTTAAATACCCTCGGATAGGTTCAGAAATCAGAGCAATTAGTTTATGCAGCCATAAATAATCGGTACCTGCCACGCCCGCCCCCAACCCCACCCACATGGGTCAATTGGTCAGCTCTTTGTGTCACTTGCAGTGCAATCGTGCGATATTTGGTGGTGGCTTCGGTCACTTTATGACTGCGCTGGGACCAATAATTTATGAATGAATTCATGAATGTCGAAACTGATTCCCAAACAAACCCAGCCAACCACGACCCACCCAATCTGTGAGTAGCTGCTCACTTCTCTGCATCTTACATAATACTCGTCGTGTTACAAATCGAAAAAGTCAGCTTTTATAACCTTATATAGTATGGTCAGTGGCCAGCATTACTCGAGAGATTTGCCAATGGCTGCTGATGAAAATTTAGTTTTTGATTATATGGATGTCCATTAATGTGCAGCTCCCTGGAGTGTGCTGTGTGTGTTTGTGTGTGTGAGTGTGTGCGTGATGGTGCTGATGGCTCTGAGCTGAGAGTTGATGGCTTGACCTCGGAGCCTGTCATAAGCATGTCCACTTTGCATAGCAGCTCCATGGCGTGCGCAATCAACCTGAAGAGGTGCGAATGTGCTAAATTAGTAAAATAAATTAGATATGTGTGGCAAATGAGAGGCATACGAGGAGCTGCCAGAATTACAGAGGGGCTAGTCCAATTTGGATGGGTGGCCACTCTCAGCAGAGACTACGAGACAACTAATTATGTAGCTTTAGTTATTATTAGTTTTGAAATGCACGTGTATATGTGCTTGTGCTCTTGTGTGTGTGAGCCATGAATTTTAATAAATTAATAAAATAAACTTCACAGCAACAGACACGAATAAGCACGGACACCTACACTCAATTAGCTTTGCGCTTTGAGCCTGGCCATCATTTATTTGCTTATTTGCACATTGTGATATCTCATTAATGTGCATAATTTTGCTCTTTAAGTGTCGGAAACTTTCAAATTTGGTCGTGGCAATTATGCCCAAATTTCCCTTAGATCATATCTGACCAAAGCTTAAATGAAATGTGTTAATGAGTGATTTCTATGCAGATGCAATAATAATAATATATAATCAGCTTTGGCAATTCGATTTTGAATTTGGCTTATTGCATTTTTATTGTCAACTCGATTTGGCATCTTGCATCAAGAAGACATATTATTAAACTTGTCGATTTGTCCCCAGTGAGAAATGTAACTAAGAATCTGTCATAATATCCGAGAGCATATGCAAATGCTTGATTTTCGCATTGTTGCAGCCAAGCAGTTCGCATTTTTGTTCGCTTGACATATGCAATTCAGTTCAGAGCTCGTGTTTAACATGAGAATACTATGTCATTGCATCAGTATCTAGCATTTGCGTTTACGAATGCATCCCAATCGCATCACCTCCTGCTCCAATGGCCGCCAACTGGCATCAGGCAGCTCAGTGATTGTCACAAGTCGCGCTAACAGCGCACACACACACAAAAACACACAACACACCCATGTAAACTAACATGCCCTCAAATCAATATGACATTCCAATATATATATATATATATATATATAAATATATTTGTATACATATTTTCATGTACATTTATTTGCAACTATCTGTGCATCTGGATGGATATATATTTGTGTATTCGAATGCGCTTCACTGAATTGGTAGCGATAACGGAACGTATACGCAATATGCGTTGCTATCTCAGTGCAATTTGTAAAATAAATCGCTCGGCAAAGGCACACAAGTAATTTTGCAGCATAGAATGCAAACTGAATGCAACTTAGACCCCCAACTCTAGCTATACATATACACACATATTTTCCATGTCTGGGTGTGTGTGTGAGTAAATTATGCGTAGCCTTTTGGCTGCTGCAGTTGATCTTTACGAAAGTATTGCTGGTTGCCAGTGCTGCCACTTCGGCATTTGTTTGCCCTGATGCCTCCAGCGTGCGCCGATACTCTGTTTGCATCGACACAAAATGCACAAATGTATTTATTTAAATAACACTACATGCCTTGGCAAACACATTACGGCGGCACGTGTACTCCACAGCGTTCAATCAAATTGCCCGGCAACGTGCCACTTGCCACTTGCCAGAAGGAAGTATATAATAAAATACGCAACATCTAACAGCTATGGCATACAAGTTGAATGCAAATATTTTTTTTTTCATATTTATTAAGTCTTTAGTTTTATATATTATACTTTCGTGGCTTTTCCAGCCAAAAAGAAGAAGGCTCTTAAGATTATCGCCCAAGAAATTATAAGCAGAATAAAGAAAAAAAAAATTGCATGCAAACGCTGATAAAAAGATATTTAAAAGAACGAAACTTTTGAGCTAATGTTTATTATAAAATTTGCAACTGAAAGTTTGTGGTCCGAAGCGCTATGGCGAACATCATCGCTAACATCATCGAATACTTGGTCTACTTTTGGAGTAGCTCCAGCAGCAGCAGCAGCAGCAGCAACACAGTTGCCCCTTTCAACCATGATTTTCCGTTTTTTGCACGATTCTTTTAATATTTGCAAGTATGTAAGAAAGAGAAGCATTTCTATCCCAAGGAATGATAGACAAACAGGCGATGTGCTGACAAAGGATGTTCGCCCTGAACACGGACACAGACATCGACATGAACATCGAAATGGATATGGACAGGGAAACGGACAGCGACACGGACAAGAGCAAGGACAGGGACAGGGATATGTGGACGTGTGTTGAACATCTCGTTACTGTCAGCAGCTGCCAATGTAAACACAAGTGGCCAGCCGCAAAACGAAAGTCCAGCTTAGTAAATAGCTGTGAAAAAAACAACGATAGAATAACTGTAAAAGCGCAGCAGAAAGAGAGTGAGAGGCATGGAGGCAAACAGACAGACAGACAGTCAAGAAACGGAAGACGAAGAGGGATAAGTAAGAGACAGGCTCAAAAGGCAACGCCGGCGATTGGCGCGGAAATCAATTGTTGTTTTGACAGCGACACGGAAATTGGTTTAATGAAGCTAAAATATATAAAACGAGCTGACAAAGCTAACAAGCTAAAGGATGAACGAATGGAAGGATGGCCATCGCAGCACCAGCTAATTAGAGTGCTGTCCAGATTGACGACAGCCCTTCGCCCCACGCCCCTTGCAAATCGCCTGCCGTCGATGCTGCGAACGCTGATGATCAAAAGGCTGTTTGATTTATGATGGCTGCATAAAAATTAGCAGCCAAGTGCAGCGCAGGAAATGAACGCGTACCAGCAAGATAAATGCGAAAAACTTTAACGCAAATGTGAATATTATACAGAGCACAACTAGGAAACTAATTTAAAATGCCATCAAAAGGTAAGATTACTAGGTAGTTGTGCCGGCAAACGTATTCTGCTCAATATCACAATCTTTTGATGATAAAAAATGAATAAACTCATATTTAAAAAATTGGAATGGATTAGAACTGTAAGTAAACTAATTTAATTTATTTAAGATATACATATGTTTACTTAATGAACGATTAATGATTTACAAAACATGTGTTATTATTTGAGTGATTTACTCTGAAGGTCCTTGACCATGCCACCCAATTATTGATCTATGTATAAGGAAATTTTGGATTTTAAAATGAACAGATTTAAGTAATCGTTCTTATGATATAGTGTGATTTTATTTAACAACAAAAGTCCATTAAACTTGTTGAAATCTCAGTGATATGGCTTTTGGGAACAAAAGAAGACAGCTGCAAGCAGGTAACAAGAAAAGGTGCGCTAAGTGCAGAGACGTCAAAAACTGTGTTCATTACTTAAACTAATTACATTTTAAATTAACATTACCGCGTCCTGGACAGTTAGACAGCTCCAAAGCGGTAGTAAAATGCCTCATAAGCGCATAGTGTGGGCGTGGTGGTAAATGAAGGTATATGTTGTAGAGAATTTAGTGTTATATCGTATGTATGCAGGACACGCAGCGAACAATGGCAGTGGCAATGCCGACGGCAGAGGCACAAGCGAATGGATGTCAGTCCGGTGGCGACAGTCGAAATGTATTGAAGTCATTACGAATATGGCCACAAGACGAGGGTTAACGACAGCACCAAACAGTCAGTCATTCCGGCCAACCAGCCAGCGGGGTAATGACAGAAATTATGTAATAAAAAGTTACAATTTACGATCACTGCTGCTGGGGCTGTGGTGCTTATGCTCGTCCTTGCAGGTGCTTGGGGGGGGGGGGGCGGGAGGGTTGGGTGCTGCAGCTGTAGTTGTTGGCCACGTGACCAAGGCGCTCACAGTAGCTACAGGTGCAAGTTGAGGAGTGCGGCGGGGGGAGAGGCGAACAATGAACCGTCATAGATAAAAGACATAACAATGAAGCCAAAGCAGACGTGCGAGCCAGCTTGGTTGGTTACCTGAACGAATTGAGGCAAAGGAATGGACAGGACGCTATGAACATTTGCACCTGCCCGGCAAAATAAGTTATAAAACTAAGACAAAGGCAAATGGCACAAAAAAGAAAGTAAAGCAAAGCAAAGCAAGGAGAAAAAATTGCAAAATGGCAATAAATTCAAAACTAAAACAAGGCTCAAAGTCTGCGAAAGAACAGAGTGCAAAGACAAGAGGCCGCCCCACCGACAGCAAGAGGTGATTCGGTGGCGCAGTCAAGCGTATAAGTGGCACGGGCAACGGGCATATGATAAACACAGTCAGTCGTAGCTGGAATTGTGGAATTGAACGTAAAGTGGCAGCTAGTTGGGCTTCGGTCCTAATAAAGGTGTCATGCCAGAGAAAGTTGCAGCACACAATGAGCTGGGAATTTCTCCCTGTTTTGGGTCTCTGCGAGGGCGAGAACGAGGGCGAAACGTGATTGCAAATTGTAACCGCCAATGGGCCGTAAATTGAAACGTGACTAAGGCAGATAATAAAATGCATAAAATCAGAGTAGTGACGGCAACGGCAACGGCGACGGGGCAGGCGACGGCGCCGACTGATGGCCTAAACACGAACGCAGACCCATGAAATGGAGCGGGGTCTGAAGTGCTTTTTGTGTTATATTGTTGTTGTACTTTTCTGTTTCGCTTTCTGTTAGAGTTTGAGTTTTTTTTTTTTTTGTTTGTTTGCGACAAAGCTTCACAGTTCGTCCGGAATTTGTCATTAAACGGATGTGTGCTGGCAGAAAATTGTTGCAGCACATATCTGACTGCATGTATATGTAAGTATGCAACAAATTGTACAAAGCGTTGATAGCAATAGGAAATGATAAGCATAGCAAACTGTACAGGAAGTACTCATTACGAAAAGTTGTGTTTTGATATCGCATATCTGTTCTGAGAATGTGTGACTGTCTTTTCAAATATGATCATATTTTGATTGGTGCAACTTGTTTTTATTCCACTCAGATTCTAAAGAGCAGATTAATGTATAAAAATATTACTTATAAAGACAGTTAATTGATTTTTGAAAGTTCCTCTTACCCTCTCTAAGGGTGTAGATAACAGTTGTGTTTTCGTTCTAATTAAAATATGTTAAGCTAACGTATAAATTTGATCGAAATGTACATCACTGATTGCCCAATTTGGGAATTATTTGAGCTTAGTTTTTGAGCTTGGTCCCATTGGCGCATTAGAATGGTGTCCTTTTTGGTAACTGGTAAATGAGCAGAGAGCAAAGTTTTAATTAATTCCATAAAAACATGCAAAAGCCGCAGGCAAACAAGGCAACAGCAAACAGTCGAACCAGTGAGTGAGATGATAGAAGAGTGTATTAAGGAGAGAGGGACAGAGAGAAAGAGAGAGAGAGAGAGAGCAAACAACCAAATGTGGGCACAGAAAACATAAGAGCCCACTGAATTATTGGCAGTTACGGGAAAGTCCTTTGAGCTGTGCAAACCGGCGATTGCTTGTCATGTGCAAGGGGGTGGGATCCAGCACGTGTCCTGCTCCAGCTCTTGAATACTGGGTCCACAACATTCTCATTCTCATTGTCGTTGTCGTTGTCAAAGTCGTTGTCATGCTAAATACTGCGGCATATTTAAACAGCAAAAACAGCAACAACAAAGGGGCAGCAAGCAATGTAAACAAAAGTTGCAAAAAACATACTCGTACGCCAGGGCCAAGTAAAATGGCAAATGAAAAGGAAAAAAAAATGGGAACAAGGCAAATGAATTGGCAAAGGACAAAAAGTGCCCTGACTGTCTGCTCTCGAGGACCCTCCAGCCTGCGATGGGTGGCATTAAAATGTAAATGCCAGCAAATGCCAATAACAAGTAGATACTTATTGCAACATTTCATTTCGGGCTCTACGCTTATAAGTTGCCCTGGGTGCACAGTGAGTTGCGAGTAGATTCGCATTACCAGCAGAAAGTGCAAAAATGATAGGAAAATTATAGGAAAATGTTTGTGTGTGGCAATTGCTTTAAAAGCATCCCAACTAAGTCCTCAACAATAATCACATTAAAGTCAACTGAACAATTTTCGCACAACTCGTGTGCGGCTTCTCAGTTTTCAGCCATTCACAAATGTGCTTTCAGCACTCAGTTAATTAAAAACCAACAAATGTAAATTAGAATTAACATCTAGCAATTTCTGTATGATACCAGCTTATAAGAGATGAAAAACGTCGATTTCTGCATGTATGTGAATTCTAAGAAAAAGTATAGCGATTCGTAGACAATATCTTTAAAATAGTCTTCAAGTGTAATAAACTGCACAGCAATTAAAATGTTCTGCCGTAAACATAAATTGAATATATAAATGAATGAAATGTGTTACAAATCACGTAACATTTTCGTTATGCACACACGTGTCAATAATCTAAAATAATATTTGTATACGTAAATCAGTTATGCGAAAATCGAACAGCAAAATATTACCCAAAATAAATTAATCACGTGCGAATTATTTTGGCTGCTACACGCTTCGCACCCAAAATAATACAAATTGTTTCCAGAAATGTAAATTGAATAAAATTCAAGCAGATTCATTTTGGTGGATTCTATTTACTTGTTGAACAATACGTATATTGAAGTTCAGAAGTACTTCTCGTTCTAGTAATATTTTGACAAAAATGTGGTATGCATAAGCTCATCTTAATTTTCAGCATCACTTAGGAGCAGCCTTATTTCATTTCCCTGTAGATTTTTTGCCTTTATGAATTATCCGCTCTGGCAGCCCTGATCCACAATATTTCTCAGAACAAATTGCTAGACTAAGCGGTTACTTGGTTACACGCCAAGCCGGAATTTCAAATTTGGACGAAATTAAAGCTGAGTTTCGGGATTGGGGAACCGCTTCACAAAGCAAATGCGGCCCAACAATGGCCAATGCACCCAGTCCACAAAAGCATTAGGAAGCAGTCAAAGAGCAGGAACAGAGAAAGAAGAACAATAACAATGGCAGTTGCTAAGATGCTGGCAAAAATAGAATTGACGATGCAGAAATAAAGTAAATAAAAAACTTTCCAAACATTTTAAGTGCAGTTTGGCGAGCAGCGACAGCAATGACAGGATTGCTGAAAATGGGTGCAATGAAACTGAAACTATCTCTATCAGTCTGCCTATCTCTCTCTCTCTCTCTCCCCCTCTCTCTCTGTCTTAAATACAAATTTTATCCGGAAGCGAGCATACAAAGCAAACCAGAACCGGAAATGGCAAGTGCTGCAGGGAGAACTTTGCTTGGTTGCTGTTTCCTTGTTGCTACTCCTACTTTAGTTACGTCGGTAAAAAGCGTAAGTGAAATTCAAACGAAATTGCTAATTGACAGTTGCTAATGCCACTTTCGCTAATTGCAAATGCCAAAAGTCACAAATTATCATAAAAATGGCGCCACAAATTGTTCAGCTTGACAAACACAAACGCAATTGCAGTGAACATTTCAAACAGAATGCCAACTACATGTGTGCTGCCTAATTATTTACAAAATGTAAAAGGCAAATAAACACTACACAATTCACACATATCCTGAACTTGACATTACGTATCCTCAGCGTACGGCACTTGAAACTGTGAAGATATCCTTTTGCTCTCTCATGTCTCTCATGTCAGTCACTTAACCTTTAATTAAATCAACTGACAACAAAGTTTAATTAGCTCGAAAATAATGCAAAAAGCAATGTGTTACGAAGGAATGAAATACATCCACATATACATATTTATATATATATATATATATATATGTATATATTATTTGTATTGCAAAATGTATATAATCCCCCCCGGGCTGCCAGTTAAAATTGGAAACTAGAGTTGAGCTGAGCATCTTGCGTCCTTCTGTATGCTGCGACGCAAGTTGTAAAGTTAATTTAAATGTTGCAATATTTTGCAATGGAGTCCTGTTTCAGCGCCTTGACAATCCGACACTTGCTGTCCTAAAGTGAAAAATTACCGCTTCCAGCGAAAAACATAAATTGGCACAAGCACCAACCATGCCAACGCTACTAATGAAAGCCGGAGGCAATTCAGCGACAGCATTTCATCCACTTTACTCGCCATTTAACCGATGATTGGACAACGGGTCCTTGACTCCGGCCCTCGGGATGTCAATATGGAACACCCCGGGGGCAGCAAAAAAAAAAAATCTAAATAAAGGGCCAACATATCGAACATTGTATACCCTGCCATTATTGCAAATATTTCTCTATCTAATTATTTAAAATGTTTTATTCTTATATATTGGAAAAACAATACTCAAATATTTGTGCGTGATTTTGTGCAACATAGATATTAGTTTATCGAAAACAGCTTAAGATTAATCAGCTAAGGATTAATCTAAAAAATATTAATATACAAAAATTAATGTTTTCAGCACAAACTAGATTGAGAAATGTGATCAGAACAGCTTGTGCAAGATATATATATGTATATATAAAGTAGTTAAGAGGTTGACTTAAATGTTTTTCCTAAACTCAGGGCATGTAGTTTGACTTAACATATTTGTTTAGTTGAGTAGAAGTTTAGAACACAAATGCCTAACAGTCACAATGTAGAATAAATGGACTGTAGCCTCGAGAGTGAGGGCAAGCAATTGGGAAATGAGTGTGAAAAATCGCCATTAAAATCGAGACCTCACTCAAGGGGTGGCTGGGGCAACATATTCAATAGCTTTTGAAAAGCATGCTTAACCAACAGAAGCAAAGAGCATGCGGCAAAAAAAATGCTCGAGCACCCATCAGACACACACACACACACGCAAACATACACACAAACACACTGGCACAGACCCAAACACACCCATGACACACTGAGGCATTTGCATGTCAAGTCGACGGGCGCTGTCCGGGTTTCGTCGCCCGCGTGCATTAAAAACGACCATGAATAAATTTTAACAGCGCTTGTGTGTTAAAGTATTTAATGCTTAAGGGCTCAGCTAAGCGACCAGCCGTGTGCCTTAAGCCCTGCCACATGTCACATGCCCCACATGTCGCCAGCCATCACTGAGAGCGAGAGTGAGAACGTTACGCACATGTGACTCGGAGACATCCGTAAAGTTGGCTGAGCTACTCGTTGACTCAACTCGTGTGTTTTTCTCTATGTGGCCAGCATTGTCAACGATTCATTTTCAAAAACCAGCGCTCATCTCTCGCTCTCTCTTTCTCTCTCTCTATCTCTTTCGCCTTGTGATTAAGCACATAATTGGATTCATTCCAGCGGAGAGCCGCTTACAAGCAACATCAACACATGTAGCGGTTCTGCTTTGGGTTCGTGTTAGGAGCTGCTCCAAAAACTTTGCTATTTGAGAATATTTTAAGATGCTGCCACAAGGATTTGTGGTGCTTAGCGTTAATTGCCTTGCGGCTGTCAACAGCTGAACGGCCCAAGAAGATTAATATATTGCAAGGTAAATCGTAAGTGGTAGACTCTAGAATTAAGTCTTTCTTGTCATGTCTCTTTATATCTGATGCTAATATAACTCAACAGATTCATATCAAATGGCACAACTTTTAATTAACGCCAAAATAGCTAAAATAGTTTCTGATAATGTCTCTCACCAATTTTGATATATCAAAACATTGAACTAGTAATTTCAATTATTTTCAACATTCTTAATTCAAAATCAACGAGCTGCAGAAATTTACTTATTGTATGTTTCTTGGATTGAGAGTATCATTACATTTGAATTCAATTATTAAGTACAACTTATTGATTCGCAGCATCTCTGGACATAATGTCTTTCATTTCTTCCAAGCCTACATTTTTTGTAGACCTTTCTCGTACTTTCTCTGTCTGCCATTGACATCAACTGGAACATGTTTAATGTGTTTTATTCAGAGGTCAACAATGCTCTTAACCCAATTGTTGCCATCACACAACACAGCCATAATTTTTTGGGTGGCTCTGTCGCTAATGTTCTGTGGCAGCTGTAAGGATTTGTAAGGCTTAACTAAATTCCTGATTGGGTGAAATATGAAGCGTCACTCAGCAGCTGTCTCTTCGCATATAAATGCGAGTGTGCTGACTTATTTTTTAATGTTGTCTGAATGCATCATAAATAATTCAATTTAGTTAATACAAAATCAATTTCAAATGGATCCAATCCGCTGCCCATATGCCACAGATAAAAAATCATCACACATATTAAAATAAACACGACTTGCTCTATATGCGTGTAGATATTTGTATGTGTGTATGATGTGTGTGTGTGTGTGTGTGTGTGTGTGTGTGTGTGTGTGTGTGTGTGTGGGTATGTGTGAGTTCATTATACATTAAACATCATCATTAAATATAATTGCTTGTTACAGTTACACACTGCGTTAAAAGCTGCTGCCAGTTGGACGGCATGCGGTTACGCTCCCCATTTGAGCGGCTGACGGGGAATCGTTTGCGCGGTGAGTTTGGGGTTTGGCGTTCTGAAAAATGTATTGCGAAAAACCGCGTTTGTTATGCAAACGCTCATTAAAATTGTTGCCGCTTTACGCATACCCATAGTTGGGCACGTGAGTCAAAGCCAAACGAAAGCCGTTTACGGGCCAGGCAGTTTCATTCATCAAATCGCCCCTTCGCCCCTCGCCCCCCGTAAATCATCTATGGAATTTACATTTCTCGTCACGATGCGGGCGTCATTGTATTGGCCTTTTGCTTTTTTTCCCATGATGCATTGTTCTTGCCGTAATAGCGGTTTTGGAAATTGGTTATATTATGTGATTGGCAAATGCAACTGTGGCAGAGTAGCAAAAGCTTAGCAGCCGTTTCCATGATGTTTATATTACAATCGGCTTATATATGGGAAGCAAATTCTAAATTAACGTTGGTAATATTAAACACAAAGTTCCTTTTCTGATATCGTCATACGGATTTGTGCTTAATTTCTTGTCACAAAATATAAAAATGGTAATTTAAATTTAGAATATTTTTTTATTTTATTTTGTTTTTATATTTAGGAAAATCTTAATAATTTAAATCATAAATATAATTATGTAAATTGGAAATAATTTATTTCAAATATTAAAAGATGTTTTCACTCATAAAGTTTAATTTATAAACGCTGGCCTTGCCAATTCTAGCCAAGTTAAGAGAATTGTATATAGTTTTAGCCAATTTAAAATTTCAAATAAGTTCTCAAATGTAAGAATTGGTAAAATGAAGTTTAAAGAGCTTCAGTCAGAGCAAGCAATATTTACCATACAAATTAAATAATGCTTATCTAATTGTGTATAAATTCTCGATATTTTTGAAGGAATCAGAAGTTATAGCTAATCAAATCAAACAGTCCTTAAAGCATTTATAAAATTTTGCATTCTTATTATTTTAGTCACCTTGCCAGACAAGCTCTTGCCATAACTTTGTCAAAGCTGAACCGATTTTCAAAAGCAATCATTTTGTATCATGATTTGGCCTCTAGAACACTGGCAAACTTAAATTTGCTAGAAAACCATTTGAAAATTCAACCCTTATGTAGAACAGCAGCTTGTTTGTTTATCTTTACGTATGCTAGGTATTCAATGGCATTTTGCATTTAGCCAAGAGCCAAGAGCACCATTAGGCATGGACTGGACTTGCGAAAAGAGTTGAGCTGTTATTGTCCACTAGCATGCTGAATATTTCAAGAATTTCTTAATTGTTAAAACAAGCGCGCACACATACAGTCACACACAGTAACACACACACACACACACATTGGGCACCCATCAGGGTCAGTTATTGTTGTTGTTGTTGTTTTTTTTTTGCGACTGTTTCCATTCATTTAATAATTCAAGTTTGTTGTTACTGTTATTGTAAGAAAGCGTTTGCCGACTGAGTGTGTGTGTGTGTTTGTGTTTTATTTTTAAAAAACAATTTTGCAACAAATGGCAATGTGAATGACGACCAAGTTGGTCCAGTAGTCGCCGAGTTCGGAGCGAGGTTACCGCTGCCCTGTCCGGTGGCAGTAGTTGCCTAGGACACAGAACTCAGCATGTGCCACAAAGTACCGGACAAAAAACAGAACAAAAATCAGAAGCAAAGAGAAACAGTAGATGAAGCATAAGCAACAGAACGCAACGCGAAAAATAACCCAAAAATATAATAAAAAGAAATTGGACAATAAAATACAACAATTTATGGCGTATAGCAATCCTTTTTGGTGGCACTTTACGGCGGACTGGGAGCAGGCCAGAAACAGCCGGGGGGAGACTCATGCAGCAAAAGTCGCACAAAGTGAAACAGCAAAGGAAAGGGCAATGGACATGCCGGATAAGGCGGTAACATTGTTTGCGGCCAAAGGCGGTCCAAGCGGAAAGTGGGCGTGCCAGCATGGCCAGCAAATCGTCATTGGAAACTGAACGAAATGTTTAGTATTTGTGCTTCTATTTATTTTATTTTATTTTTATTTCTCTCCATTTTTTTTTTGTTTGGGTATTTATTTATTATTGCCGAGGTTTGGCTGCCTCTCGTGCGCTCTATTTATTTATGTGTTTGTTGGCGTTGGAAGCGATTTCTGAACCGATATTGAATTAAAACTAAACAACGCATTGTATAAAATATTAGGATGATATACAACCTCCATTAAGCTATAAAGATTTTCAGATATATTATTGTACCAACAAATCTAGAGGCAGCTGGCTATATATTGCAATGTCGCAAGATAACTTGAACATTTTTTTTGTAATACATTTCGGGAAATCTGCATCAATCAAGCAAATTAATGTTTTAGTTGAAATCTAAGATCAATCAAGTTGTGTAAAATTCATTTAAGATAAGGAACGGTTAAACAACCAATAAATCAATTTTCCAAAGATAATTTCATTTTTGTTGCAAACTACATTCAAATTATTTTTCTTTTAACAAGATTTTTATCTATGAAGGCATTTGTATGCTGTTGTAGAAACTGAAACATTTTGAATGCCCTGTATTTTGGTTAGTTTTACACTTGCTTCGCTTGGCTTCGATTTCTCGGGCGATTCATTGTTTTATTGTACAAACTAATGGCCTTTTACAGAGTGCTGGCAGCAACTTTTGTTAAACATTTGTTGCCAAAGCCAGTTTAATTTTCAGCTGCCAGCAAAATGATTTAGGAAAGACGCACGTTTCAGGCAGCCAACTGCTGTTGATTCTGCTTCTGCCAAGGACAGTGCCGCTGTTGAAACTTTATTCAATTTAATTGAAATTTTATGTAAAACATGCATTTCGTTTGATGCATAGTTTTTTGTTCCATTTTTTTTACCCCCATGTCGCTCGTGGCAGCACCCAGAAATGTAAAATGCAAAATATATTTGGAAATTTTATGAGCATTTGAGTTATATGGTTTTGGGGCATGCAATGTGTGGGTAACTGAGGGACATGGTTGGGCGCTAGTATTGCTGCTTGACCTTTGCCAAAATGAGATAAATTTCATGATTTTTCAATGTTGGAACTTTCGCCCACAGTGCACAAATAAATTATACGGCCAAGGGGCCGACGAGCGATAGCAGACGATTTTTTATTGCAGCTGAACTGGCTCCGCACTTTTATCTTTAGCTGGGCAAATAAAATGAAATGAAATAAAATGCTTGACTTTTGCCAAAATGCACACAGATAAGCACAATGATGTTGCTCCATATGCACAGATACCCTGTAGACTATTTACAAAAGGGTATGCACGCAAAGCTTGTGCAAAGCAATTCGACATTTTTCATTTATTGTTCTGTAATAAAATGTTTTTTTTTTTTTGTTCAATGATTTAAAGAAAAAAGTTTAACTTAATTTTATTTTGAAGATTGTACAGGATATATAAGAAGCTGAGCAAACTGGAATATGTCAACCAAACTGGTAGTTTTTGCTTTGTTTTTAATAAATTGACAGCGCACTTATCTCAGCTAACAGGATGGAACAACAAGACAGACAGACAGACAGACAGACAGACAGGCAGACAGACACAACGTAGAAGCGCCAGCTGCAGGATGTGGATGTGTGACTGGAGTGTTTGTTGAGTGTGTGTTTCGAGTGCAATCAGCACAATACCAACAACATCAACAACATAAGCAGCAACTACAGCCACATCAACAATAACCATCAGGAAAAACAACACTGCGGCAAAGGAATTGAAGTTCCAGGAAGTGTTTCAGCGTTGATGGCTGTTGAGAAGTCTTTCACAGGCACGCAGACAACGGCGAGAGTACTTCTTAAGACTGAACCCACGGGGTAAGACCTATTGGTGTTAGCCAAGACATGCAGATAAGCTGTTAGTTACCTACATTTAATGTTGATAAACTTTACGTTAAAATCTTATCAACAAGAAAGTTATAATTAATCAACTAATAGATGATTAAAAAATGAAATAAATGTAGCTTACCTTTGACACGGAGACATTATTGAGCAAAGACTTGGTTTAGTTTTTATGTATTTATCTTTATTTTTTTTATATTTTATTTTGTGTTTTTTTTTTTGTTTTCTCTGGCCACTTATGACATTTACTCATAATACACTTACGAATTTGGTTATTATCCACAACTTTTTATGTTAATTTTATTTCATGTCTTACACATAATCATACAATGCTTTTACTCTTTAATCATACAAATATTTACAATGGTAATACGCTGCTCACTCAACCAGAAACTTTTTGGCTTTTGCTGAGTTCAGCTACATACATATACATATACGTACACATATATATATATATATATTTTGAGATTTACTTTGGGAGTACAGTTAGGTTTATTAATGTTATCATTATCTTTAGTTTAGTAGTTGTAATCAGTAAATGTATTTTGTTTATGTGGCAAATCTTACAACTGGCCTCAGCTCCTGCTCCTGCTGTTGCTTGCCCGCTAGTCAGTAAAAATGAATTAAATATTCGTTAATAGTTTAGTTGTTGTTGTTGTTGTTGTTGTTGTTGTTGTTGTTGTTGTTCTCAGTAGTTCTGTTGTGTTGTGTTGTTCTGTAAACCTTTTCGCTTTAGCTATTCAATAATCATAGTATTTATAATAATATATATATATATATATAATTTAATTTTTGATCACATGTGTTTTTGTTTTGTTCTAACTTCACTTGGTTTCACCCCGTTTTATCTTTAAATATGTTTTGGTATTTTTTGTTCAACAAAAAAATATGCTTTTGTTTTTATTTATTTCATAATCTGTTGGGTGGACTGCAAAGTTCAAGCCCCTTTGACCTAAAGCAAACAATCGAAGCATTGTTCGCACTTTAGTTGGAAATTAGTTAGTGAAGTTGTTTATATTTAACTCAGTAATTGCAAAAAAATATTAATTAATTTGTATATATTTATGAAATACGCTTCATTCATGAAATGGCTCTGGCATGAACATTGACTATTTTGCTCAATTTTGTCAGCATTTAATTAACATCATCTCATAGTATTTGCTTTACAATCTTTTTATAATGTGTGTTTTAAATTGAATTCTGAACTTATTTGTAATGTGTTTTTTTTTTATTTATGTTATTATTATTATTTTTTTGTTTTGGCGGGTTGATTTTGTTTTGGATTTACTAATTATACAATATGTAGTTCACTTTATTCAAATATATTGATTAAAAATTATTATTGAATCCTTACAAATTGCCAAATGATGCATAACGTGCTTATGTGGAATATGTTCGTGTGTGTCTGTGTGTGTGTGTGTGGGTGTGTGTGTGTGCAAAAACCTCTGGCTAATTATTGTTTAATTTTAATTAACTAATTAGAAGTACTATTTGAAACATTTCGGTTAGCTTCATAACGAAATTAAAATGCTGTAATCAAATAACGCTTCCATTTCATAATCTGCACATTTAATGAATCCGCTAATGACTAATGAAGTGCGCAGCTTTTCGTTGCTGCACTCATTAACCCTCAGCTTAGCTGGATAAGTACGATAAGGTCAAATTAAAAAATGCACGCATTCGAAAATGACCAAAAACCTTTTGTTGGCTTAGTTATTAAATCAATTTGAAAGTGTCTCTGTAATTGCCACATATATTTTTGCTTTTTCATATAGGCATATTGTTAATATTTAGTCAATATATATATTTATAACTCTAACTTTTTCATAGAAAAAATACGCAATGAAATATTCTTTATACTTTTATACCTTTTTTTTTTGCCTGTAACAGGACATTTTTTATTCGATCTTTTAGAGGCTTAGTGTGTTTCACTTTTCCTATTACATTGTTTATTAAGCCAGCTTTTCAGTTTTTTTGCCTTTCTTTGTATATTTTTTGTTTGTGGTTTGTTGTACGCTCTTGCTTTATGGTCTCTTCGGCTTTTGTCTGATTTTAGATACTTTTTGTTGCATTCTTTTTGCGGATCCTTGCCTTACTAAGTGCTAAAGATGAAAATAAACATGACAATGATATTTACACAATGTTGGCTAAGCTATGGTAACCTCAGTGTTGGAGTGGTTGCCAAGACGAGGGGAATAGAGATATGGTGGGTGGGCATGTGTGTGTGTGTGTGTGTGTGGTTGTATGTGTGTGTGTGTGTGTGTGAGGCCCCTATGCCACTTTGTATTTGTTTATGTGCACGGCCAGCTGCACACAATGTTGCCAGGCAGCAGCTGCTACGCGGAGTCTGAGCGATTGAAAGTACATGTGTGTGTGTGTGTGTGTATGTCCGTGTGTGACACACATACTTGAACACACACACTCAAACGCATTCACTATAAAAACAAATGGTCGCATGTAACGACGAAAAAACTTTGTCAATTAACGTAAAACAAGTTTCACTTTACAACACGTACGCTTGACATAATTTCTTCTCTCTTCGCTGGGCTCTGACATTGGTGTGTTCGTGTGTGTATGTGTATGTATGTGTGTGTGTGTGTGTGTGTGTGTGTGTGTGTGTGTGTAGGGGTTTGCATCTGTGCTTGGAGTGTTGTCTGAAACTTTACATATGAAGAAATTATCACGTTCTTGGTCCTTGATAGCGACAGTAGGATCTGCCCATAATGTCCTCAGCTGGAATTGACTGATCAATCGGTTGCACTCGCAATAATTCCATTTGATCACGCACCTGCAATGAGTTGCAAATAAAACACACACAACTATTACATATTTGTCCAACTTAACTGTGGCCGTGCCACGCGACGGCGTATGCGCAATATAAATAGAGTTTGATTAGGTTTGCCAACAGCTGCGCTTGCAACTAATTTCAACTGATTGCATATGAACAACTTTCCCATTTCACCATTTCACATTTGCCACATCTTAAGTTTTCAGCTGTGCACATTGCAAATGGATAAAGTTTTAGTTTAATAGTCAAATGGAATTTCTATTGATTTTTAGTTTCAAATGAATTTAGCGTTCCTAATGACTTTTGAGTTCTCCATTTATTTTGTATAACATTTCACATTCATATTTGTGTTGCATTAGTTGAATTAATTACATTTTAAGCAATTTTCTTCGATTTTCAAAGGAGGTCTTCAATTCAAAATCATTTATTTATTTTTGTATTTTAGTGTCGTTTTAAGCTAAAACAAATATTTTCATGTTTACTTTTATTTATCGAATTTTTTTTTAATATCATCTTTAAATCAATATTAAGTTAAGTTAAATTTAAAGCATTAACTTATATTTTTGCTTGTAGATATAAATTGAATAAAAAATTCAACATTTTCATGCTGTGTGTAGCTTTTAATGGTCAATTTATCACACAAACCAGGAAGCCTGTTCGTGTATAATTAAATACTGACGCCTCTGCTTTCAGCTACTTAGACAGCAATCATATTGCTATTAAATAATTCACATGCAAATTCAGAATTGTACAGACATTCAGTGGGCATATTGGCAACGCATAACAACGAGTCCTTAAAGTCCTTCTAAAGCAACAGCGAAGCTATTTCTATCCTTTTGCGTATTGTTTGGCAAACTTAGTGTGCTTTGCGCAAAGTTTGAAGCACATTTTATGCCGCACATCAAAACAAAAAAAAAAAACAAAAACGAAGCGGGGCAAGAGGCACAATAAAAAAAAGTATATATGCAAAAAAAAAAACGAAAAAAAAAAAACAAAATGCAAAAAATACAAAAACAAGAAAAAAATGTTTTGTTTTCAACACCAAACACCTTTTGAGGCCGCGCAGAGGGGAACTTGGAAGTGTGGGGGGGTGGTGGAGGAGTCTGTAGCAGCCGCTTTAAGGATGGTTTGGGCGGACACGCAAAGGCAGCTCGCTCGGCCCATTTCCGGTGCTTTGTTTGCCATATAACAATCGAATTTACGACTTTTTTATGAGGCTTTATGTACCAGCGTAGACTGCCACACACAAACAACAATAAAACGTCAGCTGCTGTGGTGTGGGAGAGGGGGGGGGGGAATAATGTGGGCCGCAGTCATTGCACTTTTAGCCACTCCCACGCCCATGCTTGTGCCCACATCTCATGCCAACAAGTTCTTTGTGGGATTCGCCTCGGGGTACGCTTTTCCGGGCGCTTTGAGTTGCAGAAATGAAAAGCACAGTTCACAGTTACATTTGAGTGAAAAGTTCAAAGCGAAAAATGGCTGCTAAAGAGCTACGCCATTTTCCATGCTAACCAAATCAATTGTAAGAAGGTCAGTCGCACACACACACACACACATATATATGCACACACACACACAGGGATAACACACACACGCTCAGAGGGCGGCAAAAGGATATTTAAATGAATTTGTCCCGCACAAATTGCTGCCATTTAGAAAGGACTTTTGCCCAATGCCGCCACTTGGGCTGTGTGTGGTGCCAAATGCCGTTCTATGCTCGCATTAGATACTCGCATAAAAGGCTAAAATAAAAGATACACTCACACAAACATAGGCAACGACCTCTACGGCCTGAACTGTCTCAACAGCCTCTGCTTTTTGTCTAGATAAAAACTGGCGTCAAGAAAATTATCATGTTCATGGCTATGGCTGCTGGCCCAATGGCCACCCTTAACTCATCCACCAGCACCACCACCACCATCACACATACATACATCACACCCACACCAACACTGGCACTCGCACTCATACACATACCCCCATACCCCCCACAGTCGTTTGTGGTTGTTGTTGGGTCGCATTGAAAAGGCGCCACACCATGAACTTAACCGAAGGCATTCCCATGAGCTGCCTCAAATCTCTATTGCCCTAATTTCGCTCATTTTTATAACTACGACACACTTATGGGCTGGGCCAATGGCAGTGATTGCGAGCGACATAAAATTTTGTATACTTCCAGCTGTTATTAAAATTAATAAAAAAATCTTTATAAAAAAAAAAAAACAATATACATATTATTACTTATTTTGTAATATATAAACAAGCATTTACTTAAGATTAAATATTTTATTTTGTTATTCTTGGTTTTCACTACACCACATGACTTGTCAAACGGTTGGCTTTAAAACTTCTGCCTATCGAAATATGAGCTGAATAATAAATTTGAAACACAAAACAAGAACACAAATGCGTAGTCCTTGTGCATGTGTAGCATAAAAGGGTATAAAATAGGCATCTGTATGCGTGTGAGTGTGTGCACAAGAGATGACAATCATTAAAATGGTCTTTTGCCTAATTTCTATGACTTGCTTAATTATCACAACGATGGCAACGCCCACACCAGACACCAGACACCAGCACAAATACATATACAAAAACAAAAACAAATACAAATACAAGCACAAGTTGAGAGTCCCTGTTGACCTAGTGGTCTAATGTTTTGGGGGTCTGGCCACTCTCCAGGGAACGGGCATTAAGCGTCTAATAATTGAACATTTGAACTGGTTTTTGTGTTCGTTTAATTGCATTACAGGCGACACTGCTTGCGATAATATATATTTTATAGCATATTTGGGTCACTAACCTCGTTAAATGGGGCTTGCATAAGAGTTGTGCTGATTTTTTATCAACCCATGGCTTAAGGCTGAGATAAGACACACAAAAAAAAAACGACCAGTGAAATAATAATGCGCTGGGCAATGTTTTTAATTACTTTGTGGCAGAGTTAACAAAAAAAAATATAAAAAAAAAATGGCAACATGCAGAAAAAGTATTACAATGCGAGTGGGATTTATAATGAGCATTATATCCATATAATAAACAAGATTAAGCGCTGTATTATATATTTACATTTACTATTATATGCCAGCTGCTTATTCATATATATTTATATTATTTTTTTCATCGCTGCTGAGTGCAAAATGCAATAAAAGCGTTGCGATTTAATCACACGCTCTGCGAAAGTAGGCAACACTTTGTGATGCCCATGCCCATTCCCTTTCGCATATACATTGCTAAGTAAGTATGTATATAGAAACGGGCATTTTAATCACATAGAGGAGCCATTGTCGGGGTGGAGTTTACTTTTTGTTTAATGCACATAGAAAGGAAGCGCAGAGCCAAAACTAATTACAATGTTGCAGGCAGATAAGGCGTCGACCAACTCAGGACGACTCAGAGACAGAGACAGAGACAGAGACAGAGTTAGAGTCAGCGTCAGCGTCAGCGACAACGCAGCATCAGAGATCCAAAGAGAATATGATTAAAGTTCGCAGACTGAGAGACAAGCGCAAAATTAAAAAATGCTGTGGCATCTCTTTAGCGTGCAACGCAACTTGCGGGGGTTTTTATAATGAGCAAAAGCAATAAAATGTGCGCCACAGCAGTTAAGTTCAAGGGGGCGTATGATTTATATTTGTTATTAAATCTTTAAATGACCATAGTCGCTGAGCTATGAACTCAACTCAGACATTTTAAATTAGTTTCTTAACTATGGCAATTTTCAAAGCAATGACAACAGGCTGTTTGCAGGAAATGAGGTCGCCGAAAGAACATTAATCTAGCCTTATGCAAAATATAATATATTCATTTAGGTGAACCACACCCAATAACTGTCAGCAAAATAACTAATAAATAATTAATCTATTTAACTAGGAATGACCACGTAATTTGTCACAAGTTTGACAATGATATGCAAAAATTAAACATTAGTTAAAATGGTCGCTCAACTGAGCGTGTTCGACATAAATTTGTTACAAATAGCAATGAGTGTCTTTTTGGACACAGTTGCACATGAAAGTCTTCGGCTTGACACATTTACCAACCCAGTTGAGCCAGTTGAGCCAGTTGAGCCAGTTGAGGCAGTCAGTGGACTGCAAAACAAACCCACTTGGATTGCTTAGCTGAATGGTGCTAAGCCTTGAGTGGCATTCGTACTCAATGGAGGAAGTTCTAGCTCAAAGAGGCTCTTACACGCATATAGAAAGGGCCAAAGATAGTGAAAGAGAGACAGAGATAGTGAAGCAGACAAAATCGGTCAGTTAGACGTTGCATATTGATTTAGATTGAATGTTCGAGCAGCCGGTTCGCTTTAGTGACAGCAACAGTGCTTGGCAAAAGGAACAAATAGTAGTGGCCACATCCCGGACGATCCTGGGTATCTAAGCAGACAGCAAACAAACTGACCACATCCGCAAACAAACTGCAGCAGCTTCAACTTCAGTTCCTGGCCGACTATTGACTGTTGGCTGCAGATGCGGCTGTTGCTGGACATGCTCATGTATAAATATCGGAATAACCATTTGAAAATCCTTTTAAAATTATTTTACGACTTGCGTCTTTTGGACGCCACAGCAGAATCCCAGTCAACGTCCCGTTCCTTCTTGGCCTGCTTACTTGCCGAGCCAAGTATGTGCAAATTCCATTGCAAAGCCACATTATTCTCTTTATCCTTTGAAAGGAATTTTCCCAAGTGCAATAACAAGCGAGCCAGAGAATGCGGCACCAACTACAGCTACTGCCACTGCCACTGCCACTGCCACAGCTGCTGCTGCTGCTGCTGCTCCTTGCAACTGGTTTAACTGGAGGCTGCTCAACAGTGGTTCAACTGGCGTATTTTTTGTTGTCCGAGAAATGCGCTTTTGTTTAGGATTCGGACTTAGCCTTAATCTGCAGGTAGTTTCATACCCAACAAGTTGATGCCAAGCAGAAATTGTTGCCAATGTACACAATGAACACAACAAACAACAAAAAAAAAACAACAAAAAAGAAATTCCGTAGCATGTTTCACTGTTTGCATACTCACCGCCTCGACTTCCTTGAAGACGCGTATGAGATTCCTGCCAGCGAGCTTGGCAATATCTCCCTCCGACCATTTATCCGACTCCAGCAAAGCGGCAAAGAGATGTGGATATTTGGAAACATCCTCCAATCCTTTGGGCACCCTAATAAAATACACATATGATACCAAAAATTGGATTATAAATTTAATGAAAAGATTAGATAACGCTTGCAAGTAACAAGCACTTAATTTTTGTGTGTGTAACAAATTAACTGACGCTTAAACAGTTTAGTTTGTGTTGCACTTACAGATTGACGCCATCGTAGCCAGCACCAATGCCCACATGATCGATGCCGGCCACATCCCGTATGTGGTTAATATGCGCTGCAAAATAGGCCACAACAAATAAGTTAATCTTTAAACAAAGTGTTGGCTATCCTTGCACCTACCCACAACATCGTGCAACGTCGCCTGGCCCGAGCAGCTGACAAAGTGCGGATAAAACGCAACCATAACCAGGCCGCCGTTAATGGCCTGCACACACAAAGAGACTCGATTAAGATAAAATCCAACTGCGATTTGCTGCATACTTACAATACGCTGCAACACATGGTCTGGCACATTGCGGGAACTGTTGCATATGGCATGCGCCGAGGAGTGCGAGAAGATGAGCGGTGCTCGGGAAGCGGCCAGTGCATCCAGCATTGTTGGCACCGACACATGCGACAGATCGACAATCATGCCCAGCCGATTCATTTCCTTTACCACAAGCTGCAAGAGATGTATGCAATTATTTAATAAATATTAACAAGTAAGAATGATGTGAGCTCGACTACGATATACCCTGCACCCAGTTGTTAAACATTCTACTTTTGTTGCCAAATTTCCCTTTTTAAAAGTCTTGCACACAAATGTGAGAAGGTCTTCAAGTGCACAGGGACTGCAGAGTAAAAAAAATCGAAGTCAGCGCATATTCCTATTCACAAGACCGAACTGACCCGAACTGGCTGGCTTCAAATAACTGCATATACACTCAAACATACACATATATATATGTACACGCAACTGTAGATAACGGGGCTCTGCAGAATACACACAAAAACATATTGATGCTCGCTGCGATTAGCATGCCATCTCTTTCTTACACATGCGCTCGCATTGCGGCTGCTGATAGAAAGGAGTTCAATGTGCGCATCTACTTTCGACTATAACTTCGGTGTTACTTATCCGATCTTGATGAAATTTAAGCAGTTGATCAATAATATGCATATGCACATTATGTATTATTTAGAAGATTCTGTCTTTAAAATTGTTGCATTAATCGCTATCAAGTCTCTAGCTCTGTAGTCTCTGAGATCCGGGTGTTCATGCAGACGGACGGACAGACGGATGTGGCTATATCGAACATATATACTTTATGGGGTCGGAGATGCTTCCTTCTGCCTTTTACATACATTTGCACAAAACCATTATACCCTTTTTACCCATTTTAAATTGGTTCAGGGTATGAAAATAATATAGCTACAATTGTTTCCCACACTTGAGTCAAACGTCAAACTCTGGCCAAACCGGGGCCAGGAATGTCCTTGAACATAATTCAATAAACTGATAAACTGTAAATGAAAAGAAATAATAAATAAATATATATCCCATGAGCTGCTCTTCATTTCTTACTCAAGATATACATATGTTACACAAAATGCATTGCTTCATCTCGCTATCAACAAGCATTCGATTCAATGAATTCACTTGCACCTATTGCATTTGAGAAGTGAAAGTAAAATTCTATTAAACTTGATTGCAATCAAGCCAAAATTCAATCGAATTATGCGAAATGAAACTCGAACGTAGTCAAATAAGGATTTGCATATTTATGGACTGCAATATATTTATGAACAAACATAAATATATTATTGGCAATTCGAAAGAGATGGCAAAAGTTTATTGCGTTCGTTGCATTCGCTTTGCGGATTGTATAAAATGGAGTTAAAAATAAATAAATTAATTTGTTATAAAATAAATAACTGAAATGTTAAACACAATTTATATTATACCTTGCCGAACTGCGAGAGGCCACCTATGTGCGGATATTTGCCCGGTTCGTCAACTTTGCAGCAGTCCGCCCTGAAAATGGTTAACGAAGTTAATTGCCCGGCCTGGCATTGGTGTATGTATTTCACTTACCACGGTGTGTTGCAGGTGTGTGTGAGTGTTAGGTAGCGTGCCCCGAGCTGATAGAACATGCGCAGAACGCTGAGACTGGTGCCGATCGCATGTCCTCCCTCGACGCCAATCAGGCTGGCGATTTTGCCGGTGCGATGGGATTGCTCGATGCCCGCGGCCGTGTTCACCAGCGCCATGTGATGCGGATAGAGTTGGACGAGGCGGCGTATGAGATCGATTTGTTCGAGTGTCAGCTGCACTGCGTCCAGATGCTGGGAGGAGCAGGGCGCGTAGGCGGACCAGAACTGTGCGGAGACCATGCCCTCTTTGAGGCGACGCAGATCCGTGTGGCTCCAGGCGCTCGACGACCAGGGCGCCAGTTCGCGCAGATCGCTGCCAAAGTGAAAGTCCTTCAGCTGGTTCTTGAGGAACTTTCGGATGTTCCACGGCAAATCGTTGTGGCCATCGATCAGAGGCACTTCCTTCAGCACATTTCGCACACGCTGCATGCGATAGTCGAAGTCCCCGCTCCCACTCCCCATGCCACTCGCGCTGCCGCTGGCGGCGCCGACAGCTGTGCATCTTAGGATGGGCAACACGAGCGGTATGTAGACAAGGGTCAAGCAGTTGAGGCCACAAACCTTGGGCAGCTTCCGCGATTTCATTGCCCCCAGGAGCAGCTAGCAGCTCAGCACAAGCCACGAAGCACTCACATTGATGATGTTTCTCGTTCCAACTGCCGGAGGAGATAGTGAACAAATGAATAAATAAAATCTGTATGTGCACGTCGACGAATTTATAGCCCTGCAGACCGGAATCCCTCTCATCTAAATTGAAATATTTATTAAAGCAAGCAAGAGCGGTTATCTGAGGCACGCCGTATATTGCATACTCTTCGAGACATTTAAGTTCTAGAACGGACTTTGAAATATTACTTTACTTTTGCACGTCTTTATCAAATTTTATTTATATGCTTTCTGTCTCACGATTAGCTTTCAGTATTTGTTTAGTTCTATCTCATGATACCACAACTTTAAACTCATCTTTCTATAAGATATAGTGGATGATGATGATGATGATTTTATGTACTTTAATCACACACATATTTGAAGAGTTTAATCAGGATATCTTAGTAAAATCTATATATATGTTTCAATACCAAAATACATTTTTCACCTTTATAATGGGTTTATCCAATGCTGTCATAAATAACCAAAAGCAAAATGAAGGATTTATACCAAGTTTCATAAAGATACATAGCTTTTAAGCTGAGGGAGTTCTATGCACATTAAACTATAAATTTCGATCAGATGTAAGGGTTGATAGATGTACAGTCAAACATGCCTACATGGAATCGGCTAGAAATGTTGATCTAGAATATGAATACTTTAAGAAGTCGAAAAAATAATAATATTCTCTACAAGGGTATAAAATCTATGTCATTTAAGTATTCATATGATTTTTATCCCCATTTTGAGCATTATAATTTCATGTCCAACAAATAACTCCCAAAATGTGCAACTAAACTAGTTCAACCTAGAAACGGAAAAGCATTTCTAGATAAACTTCGCATTAATGTTGATGAAGAAAGATTGTTGGAAATGTATTCATTGCTGCGTAGCACAGTTGCTAACAAACTTCGACTAGCCTCTATTCAGGGTATTTTTAAACAAATATAGAAATCGAAATCCAAATTGGAGGACGATTTCATCGAGAATATTGCATGTGATTTCTATTTGTTTGGCTGCGCCGATGGCGTGATTGAGCTATTGAAACTTGTTGGCAAACAAATGCCATAAATATAACGCCCACGGGCTTTTGCTACTCGGCTTTAGTATGCTCGGCTTAGTCTGTGGCCCAAACATAAATAAAACTTTTCATATTTATTTCCGAGCCAACTTCGATATCGAATGCATAAAAATGCACAATAAAAATGCTAAAATTATTTATAGGAAACTTTTTTGTCAGCGGATCAAATGCAAAAATAAATAAAAAAAACGCTAAAAAAAAGAAGCCAACACTAAATTTAAATAGTTTCCACTGGGCCAAAAGTTCATGCAGCGACACCAGCACAAGTCTGCCAGACAGAGACACAAAAAGTTTATACCAAAATTTTGAGGGGTTTGCTTTTCGTTGCTTTTTCCAGAGAAAGTTTTTTTTGGCGAGGTGTAGTGCAGGTGGGTAGACAAGAAGAAACTGCAAAAGACGCTAAATGTTGAAAAGAAATTGAAGTCAGCTTCGCACGTGGCATATGAATAAGCTGCTTTTAGAGGGTATTGACCGACCCCACATATGGCCTCCTCTCCCCAACTCCTGCCATTGCCCAGTATTCTGTTTTATTTTTCCATTTCGGCATTTGATTTCAGATTTTTCTCTACAAAAGCCACATTGAAGTTTGTCAACTAAACTAAACCAAACTAAACTAAACTCGTCTAATAGTTTTTAATGCATAAGTCGAGCCGACTTAGATGAACTGAGTTCAATGCCAGCTTTTGTTGTTTGTGCCTTATTTGCCAAAATATTCGAGTCGTTTAGATTTTGATGCATCATCAATTTATAGATTTGTTTTTGACTGAATCACTGCAGTCAATGGCCACAAAATATATTGAGCGAGATTTGTATGCGTCCTTAAATTAATTTAAGACTGCTTTAAGAGTGAAATTTGGAAACTTTCTATTAATTTTGAAATGATTTATTATTAAAATCTGTTTACTGAAGCTCTTCATCATAATACACAATGGACTTATTCTCGAATTATTTATTTTTGATAAATGAATTCAATTTTTGCTTTGACTATTTCCTGTTTACCTAACAATTGTATTTATTTGCTTTTTAATGCTCAAAAGGATTTTCAAATATCATTCTAAATAAACATGAAATTGCGCTTGTTTATTTTCGGTTTTTCCTATTAAATGGAAACTTATCCCAAGCAAAAATCAATTTTCATTCAGAACTAATGAGTTATATTGGGATCGTTGTGCCAAATATAATTTTATTGTCTTCATGATTTTACTGCTAAAAATGCCAATAGAAACCGTAAAAATCACATTTTTTTTGGTTTTCCATTTTGTTTGTGGTTTTATGCTCAAGGATTGACATTCGCAACAAATTTATTTGGGTTTTATTTGTCGGCAATTCACAATGTGTTTCATTTTTGTCTTCTTTTTTTGCAGTTTGTTTCGTTTGCACAAACTTGGTTTGCCCGATATGCATTTCGTAGAGCATACAACGAGATGGATGAGCATGGAGAGCATTGTGTGCAGGGAAGCGGAAATGGGGAAACACGAATTCGTATGTTGATTTTCATGGTCTGCTGCTTGGGCACAAAATGAAAACATTCCACTCTACAAACTTTCTGCTAAGATATCTTATCTGCTCTGTTTGCCCTCCTTGTGCTTCGGCTTCACATTCGTATTTTTTTTTTAAGGCATTTTTTATTTTTTTTTTTTTTTAGCTGCTAGTCAAAAGGCTTTAACATTTCGCCTTAGGCAAAATTATGCAGAAAAAGTGACAAACTCGATAAGGAGGAGTATAACAGCAGGAACTGGAACAGAATTGACAAGGACAACGACAGCGTGCTGCGAAATTCTCGTCATGCGAAACGTGACAGAATCGAAACGCACGAATTATTAATACAAGAACAAAACATTGGCACGCGAGGAGCCTAAATGAGCGCCTATTGGGTTAACAACGGCAACAACAATAACAATAACAGAGTAAACAGCAACCTCGAGTGGCAAACAAACAACGAGCGAGTGCAAAATCGAAAACGTCTGACGCTTCGTTAAACATTTATGTATGTCAGTGACAGGAATCCGAGAACCTATCATTTGATCTTTAATTAAATTGTCCTACTGCTCCGAATCCTTTTCTTTTCTTCCGTAATGCGGGAAAGGGGCTCTGTACGGGATTAGCAAAACATAAAAGAACAATCAAAACAAGTTGTATTAATGTTGTGCTACGATTACTTATACCCACTTAAGTAAAATTATTTATTTATTTGTTATTTGAGTTGCCCAAAGACCACCCGTCAACATCAATTCGAACTAATTTATTGGATCCTGGAAATTGAAAATTCTGCAAGTCACAGAAAACTTGAAACTTCATTCAGTGAGAAGTTCAAGAAACACTTAAAATAGTTTTGATAATATATTATATATTGAGCAAGTTTATTGAGTTTATTTTTGACAAACTAATTTGACAATGGATTCAATTAAACATATTCGAAAACATATTATTATATATAGTGTTAGTTTAACAAATTGAAATCATGCCTTGGCTAAAACAAGTTAAAGACTTATTTCTTTAGATCTACCTTAAAGCAAAAAATTCCCAAATATATATATATGATTCAATTCAGGAACATATTTAATAGAGCCCTTAAAAAATGGTTATGAATCGTCCAATATACTTCAGAATTGAGTATTTCAGCTCCGCTTTTGTCAATATTAACTCCAGGGAACCGGGTACAATACAATTTTGGTAGCTTTACAGTTGGTAAGTGGGCAGAAAAAGGACTCACAGACACACAGAGACGCGCCCTTGCAGAAGCACACACTCACTCGTACACAGATACAAGTGCTACTTGCTGGAAGGCAGACGAAATGGGCGCAAGGATAACTGCGTACAACATTGCGTATGCGCGTTGCCTTTACGAATGCGAATGGGAATGTCATGCTGCTACAGAAAGTGGGCAGGAGCGGGTGGTTGGCATGCGGGGAGTCGTACATTTATTGCAACATATAAAACATTATTTTGCATGGCCTCAAAAAGGCACAGCGCATAACGAAATAAGTACGCAAAAGTTGAAAGCGTAGCGCAAGGAAATGCGACAACGTCGCTCATGTCGCTGACTGCGACTCCGACTGTAGCTGCAACTGCAACTTCGATGTCTGCTGACTGCAGTTGGTAAAAAATAATAAAAACAGAAAATACCGTTTCTTGCAACATTAGCGTGGCATTTAAGGAAGTAGCTGGCGCTGCCAGCAAGTCGCCCAAAAAGGCACTTCCCAACTCAGAGCCAGCAACGTTCCGAGTCGCGATTTTGTCCTGCCTCATTTCCATGCGCACAGCGCAGGCAAGGAAACATACCGTAAACTATAGCTGACAATCAAAATGCATTCATGTGCGCTTATTTAACGTTATTTATAATCAACCCGCCTTTCTCCTGCTCCTCCTGCTGCTTCTGCTCCGGCTCCTGCTGCTGCTTCGGCTCCTGCTCCCCTTGACTCCTGTTGGCGGCTCCCTTTTGCATTGCTGTTACTTCTTTTCATTTACATTGTCGCATTCAGTCGCTGGCATTCATTTGCCACCAAATTCCATTCAATACGAATAGTTGCCAACCATCAGTCGCACAGAATTTCTATTCGCTTACAATTTGAATGTCTTGAATTTTCACAGTCGAACAATCTCGTTGGTGGTACTGAGCAAAAATTTGCTGGCTTCAACGAAGGACAATAATAATAATAATAATAATAATAATAATAATAATAATACAGCTTAGAACTCGACGTTCTGCCTGAAGCGCTTTCTCCAAATGCGTCAAGGACTGACTTCTTCCGACTAACAATCATTTTCCATTTTAATAAGCATCATCAAATATTTAAGCAAAAGGCATTGTGTAAGCCAAGCAGCTTGAACTGATTTTGGACAGATAAACTCAGCTTGAAACGGGGCCATTTATTTTATGATTTCAATACCCTGGTAAATTTGAAAATTAACTGCATTATTTAAGGCAGCAAAACATAAGCAGGTGTTGTCCTAAAACTATATTAGGTTTTAGATCATTAAGGGATATTTTGGTATTTGCACGTGTACTTCATTTTCTGTTGTTTATAATTTAATTTATTATTTCAATCTGCATTTTGTGATCTTATTTATTCCAAGTTACACATAATAATAATTGCAAACGGAGTTTGCTAACTTTAAAGAACAAACAAATATAAATAGTTTTTATTATTTTCAGAACTTTAACAAAGGTGCACCAAAAATCGAAGTAACATCATTAATTTTTTCGTTGAACTTAAATCTAGCTGAAAGTTGAGGCAGAATCATAAATAGCTCCAGTTAGAAACAAATCATATTTTTTGCGTGTTTGATGAAAAAACTTAACTAATCACAATTATTAATTAAACGCAATATTTGTACCCTTTCCCCAAGCGCCATTTCCATAAGCGATAAATGCAAATGCCACTTTGAAAACGAACCCATAAGCGACATTGAAGTAAACATATGGCATAAATTAATTCACAATAAAGCCCAGCTGGAATTTGGAAAGTGTGCAAACTTAAGTAAAAATACACAAAGCACTCTACCTGATGCCGCTTGGTGTGTGTGTGTGTGTGTGTGTGTGTGTGTGTGTGTTTCTCATTCCACATGATTTGCCTATTTCTTTGCTGTTTTGTGGAATTTCATTTCATTTCGGTTCAGGCTGAACAGAAAACTGTATAAATACAGAAAAACACACACACACACACACACGCAAACAAAAGAGAGCAATTATGGGAGAGGGGGGGGGGGGGAAGGAAGGCATGCGTGCGTAAGAATGAATGGAAATTATTTTACAACATTTTCTTGTTTGTGCTGTTGTTTGATTTGCCTTCTTCGCAGTTGCCTTCTCTCCTTCTTTGTTCCTTTTTGTTTGCCATGTTTTGCTTATTTTTCTGTGTTTTTATTTGTATTTTTTTCCTTGAGTATGCATAATTTATGCACGAGTTGGAAAGCAATTGCCAGCAACAACTAAAAGGCTTAAGTGCTTTCCCTCTCTTCATCTGCCACTTCCCATCCCCTAAATTTGAAAACTCTGCTTTAAACCAGCCACAAATAGACAACATTTAATTAAATTCCCTGAAGCAGCTCAAACACTAAAAAAAAAAACTCATTTTAATTCATTAAAAAAATTATTCCATTATTTAATTATTATTTGCGTTTCCTGAGAGCTTTAATCTTATGACTAATTGATTGGTTTTTTATATTTATATCTATACGCAATTGTTGCTTTTTTAATTAACTTATTCGTTAACGTTATTTGGCCAGTAATATACAGTTAATTTGATTTTATTTGATTAAGTTAAATCAAATTTTAATTTGTAATTGATTTATCTCACTTATATAATTGGAATGTGTTTATTATGCTCATCAAATTATCAGATGTGGAATGTTTGTGTAGCAAGTTACGTATAAGGATTATAGCAATTCCTTTAATGTGGCAAAATTTCTAATTAATAACACTTAAAACTTAAGCGCAATTAAAGAAAAACAAATATTACTTGTTTTAAGTTGATAATTTTTGATTGCTGCATAGTTTCTCAGAGTCTTTAACAAGGCTTTCCTGACCACTAAAATATCTAAATCTTAGACACAATTTGGTTTATATATACAACACTTGAAACTTAAGAAACATTTAATTGTTGCAGTGCTTAAAATTGTATTTCTAAGTGCTCAATCTTGCTAAAGCTTTTTGTGATTGCAAAGATTATCTTTGATTTATAATTTGTCTTTAACTTGCTTACTCCTATATACGTATAACCGACTTTTAACACAAACTCAAACTATTAACTCACTTCATATAGCTAAATCAGTGCACATAGTGCCTATGGAATTTAATTAAGGCATCACATAAGCTAAACAATAGCTGCATCAATAATGTAACGGGTTTTAAATATTTAAATTGTAATCCATTTGCAGTCGCCACTCACGGCATCGACGTTGAAAGCCATCCTTAATGGTCCTTGGGGAACTGAGCTGCCAAGTATCGCGTTTTAATCCCCGTCTAGACAGTAGACCTTATTCTGCCTAAGCCGAATGCCAATATAACTATGCTAAATAGAACAATACAAAGAAAACAAAATACACATGGCCAATAAGGAAATACTTATGGACAAGGGATTGTTATTTGCCCAAAACAATAAAGTGTGTGTCACACAATTCAAATGAAACACAAGAGGCCACAGCTCAAGCACCGTCCAGAGACATAACGACCGCAACTCATAATCACCTGCTGAAAAGGTAACGAGCATTTTATAAATGCCCCAACAAAAGCAACACACAGGGGAGTTTGTGGTGGGGGGTGGGGGGATAAGCTGAACAAGCTGAGCGCAAAAGTTCAAAGCAAATTGTTGCGGAAGGCAAAAATCAACATTATCATCAAGAAGAGCAGACAAAGGATACTCATTTCAACAAATGCACAAGCCAAGAAAGGTTCACACACATATTAAATGACATTGTGTTTTGGGTTTGGGCAAAATGTGTTGCAGGATGGGTGGATGGGTGGCAGCAGCAGCAGCGACTGACTTGACAACGCACAGCATTCGCTTGTCGCCTGCTGCATATTAATGAAGTGCCGTGCCTGCCACAGGCAGCGACAGTCAAAAACTGGTGGTGGAGTTGGAGGGGTTGCGACAAAAGGGAAGTGGGTTCGGACTGTTGGCTGCTAGAAGCAGTCATCAATTTCTCAATATTACGCATTTTGGCTGCCAAAGAAATCTGCATATGAACCGCAAGGGTGCCAAAATATGCCACATAAATACACGCACACATACACCCATGCATATAAATGTATATATTTATAGATATATATATATACATATGTAAATATCCGCCTTTATATATTTTCTCAGGATTTATGGACGTTTTAGCTTACCAAAATTGTGCAAGCCGTTTAACATGCTCTCCTCCTTCAAGCTGGTGCTTTGAGCGCTAACTTTAATACTTTTGTTTCTCTCTTAATTTGCTTCTATTTTTGTAATATTCCTTCAATTTGTTTTGTTTTTTTATTTTTCTTTTCTATTATTTGCACTTCACTTGTGATTCACATAATATGCTTGCTTTGATTCACAGTCGCACAATTGTTGTCGCCGCTTGAGGGCAATGGCAGTCACGGCGTATACGTAACGTAATTTGAGCGTGTTTGCTTGTGTGAGTGCACTACGTGTATGCGTGTGTATGTGTGTGTGTGTGTTTGTGTGAGAGACGAATGCAACACGTGTGGTTGTTTAAATGCCGCGCGATTGCCACACAACTCATCCGGCCGACACACGAATTTCAACTGAATCTAAAACAGGCGACACAATTGCGAAACAGAAATCGCCGTAACTGTCTGCCAAGCCTCCTTCCATACGAAGTCAGCCGACTAATGCACGAAGCCAGAGAGCGAGCGAGCGAGGATATTCAACGAACGCAGCAGTGGTGAGAGAGCCAGGCAAGGAAAACTAGAGAGCGGCTTTCAATTCGGCTGCTGCGTTAGATAAGAGCAGCAAATAAAAACAGTTAAATATATGCTTAAATCTTAAAGTAAATTATTGAATAACCTGTGTACATATGAAATTCGAGCTTTTATTGTTATTGCAGTTTTTAAAGCTAGACCCGCTATCGAGATGTTTAAGCTATGCCAAGAACAGCATCAAGCAGGACAACCAAAAGAGAGACAGAGAGAGAGTTGGCCAACTTTTCTCTTTTTACTGGCATAATAATGGGAAATATGCCGCTCTCTTGTAATCAGCTGATTTAGTGGTGCATTAGTGTGTGTTTAGGTTGAGTCCTTTTGCATTGCATTGGTGAAGGAGATGGGGAGGAGGAGGTGAGGCATGTTTTCAAGTGCTTTGTTAATGATGTTAGTGTTTACAACGTGCCAGGCTCGCATATAATGGTCAATCTTTTGTGTGGCTGGTGTCATTAAATAAAATCGTTACTTGTGTTTATCTTCGCTAATCTGAGGGCATACAAATCATAATTGATTGCACTTATGAGTTGAGTGCTTAAATCAAATATGCATTTCAAATTAAATTCTTGGCAAAGATAGATTTGTGTGAGGCTAAGATTGTAAATATCTATTTATTTTTCATTATAATAATTAGGGGACTTTTAATTGACCAATAATAAATAGCAAGTATTTAATTTTTAATTTATTGAATTTTGATATTTATTTAAGTTTCTTGTACAAATTCTTCAATTCTGCATTTCACTTAAGTTAATTTATATGGATAGGCATAAATTACTTATATGAATAATGCTCTAGATAGTTGATAATATTTTAAATTGATTGTTTTATTAAAATATTTAAACAATATTAAACAAGAAATGCTTCAATTTACATTTCTCTAAGCAAATTCCAGAAATTTAAATTGTTGCGCCGCAAGCAGAACTTTTCAAGCAGTACCAAGCAGTGCGGCCAGAAGAAAAAGCTTTTGATCAGCTGCGTAAGCTTAACCCGATTTGCGCACCATTTTGAAAGCTTGGCCGTTGCAAGCACCGCTAGCTTTTAGATACCGAATGTGATTGGTATTTTACGTTTAGGCACAAAGGTGCCGGCGATTTGACAACACCGAACGACCTCCAAACAACCTTTTGACGTTTCGCTTGCCTATAGTCGGTTGCCGCTTTACTTATTTCGCTTTGGAAATTCACGTCGCCGTCGCCGAAAATAAAAGCGTCCTCAACTTAACTCCAGTGCAGCAGCAGCAGCAGAGCCAGCCGGTAGCCAGCAGCAAACAGCGGAGCATACACAAAAAAGAAAACCACCCACACAGTTGTCCAGAGCGGTGAGTGTGCGTGTGCAAGTGTGTGACAAAAAAAAATATATCTAAATACGACACAATCAGATATGAGAAAAGTATCAAAGTTCGTAATCGTGTTATATCAGTGCATTTTAAGACCGATTCTATGTTGGTTTCGTAATCGCTTTTTTTGCATTTGGTCTGTTAAAGCTTCTTAACCAAACCCACAGAAAGTTTTCGCGTGTGTATGCGACTTTGTAGGTGTGTGTGTGCTTTTTCAACTGGAATATTTCCAGCTGGAACTTTTTACAGCTGCCTTTTGCCTTCTACTTTTCGTCAGCGTCGTTGACCTATGCAACTGGGATGATAAGGAAATACGAGTAGATTATGTATATCACTATTTTATACCGGTTAACTTGAGTTTATTACCGGTCTAACCGATTTAACCGGCTGCAGTTACAGCCATACCACCACCGCGTGCCTCTTGCCTTGCCAATAGATTTTCACCCGCTGAGTTTTCCTTTGCATTTGTTGGCAGCGTTTCAACTGCAATTTGTAGTCGACGATTCGCTTTATAAATAGATGCCACAAGTATATGTATATATGTATGGATATGCATATATCTAATCGTTCATTAATTAGTCAATTAAAAGTCGTCATAGCTGCGCGTTTGTTGACTTCATCAATTGTCGGTTCCCCTGAAAACCCTTTCTTCTGCCAATAAATGAGTGCGACATAGCTGAATGTGTAAATGCCGTCTCGCTTGGATGTGGCAACTACTTGAACAATTTGCATATTTTGCTTCGAATTCGAAATTCCTATGACAATTGTTCGCTTTACATAAGAGAGTGATCCATAAATAGAGAGAGAGAGAAAAGAGAAGAATGAGGAAAACAATTTTGAAGGGATGTAAACAAGTTTTGTGAATGAAATTGCTGTTGAAATTGCTGTCAATGAACGCACAGCTTCAATTCCATTCCACAGCATAAAAATAATACTAAAATTGTGTTGTTAATTTAATCACATTAAATTAATCTTATGTATTATTTATAGTGTATTATATACAATTTACTTATTTTCAAGCATAGAAATATAAAATAATGCCTAAAAGTTTAAATATATACAAATATTTATTTATCATAAAAAGATTCAACTAGAACATATTTGAAATGATCATTTAAAGAAAACAACAAAAAAATATAATTGTATGGAGATAATTATACAAATTCATGCCGAAAATAAAATTAAAAAGTGAAATTGGGTCTTCAAATCGAATTATGCGAGAAAGAAACACAAATATTATCAAATAATAAAAGTATAATTGTTTTTGTGTATCTTTAGCGCATACAAACCCATCATAACATTCTACATTGTAAACACTCTGTTTTCTCCCCCTCTATCTCTATCTCTCTCTCTCTCTCTCTCGCTGTCTCTCTATCCCTCTCCCACTTTTTCGCTGTACCTTTTTGACGTAAGTTTATGTACTTTGCTCTTTCGACCTAAGATGGTTTTTTGACTGGAGGCCGGACCTATTTTAACATCCCGAATAAGTCTCATTAGGTGATAAGAAAAGGGGAGGAAGGGGGCTCGATTTCTTGTTTTTCTATTATTTTTTGTTTTTGCTGCTGAAGGTTAAATGTTCAGCTGCCTGGCAACAGCCTCATTTAATTTTGCTTCCAAAGATTCCATAATTTTCGAAAATTTCATTTTGTTTTTTTCTGTCGAATATTTTTTGTCTTATTTCCATTTTATCAACTTGTTTTTGTCTACATTCTGTTGTTTGTGAAATGTTGGGCACATGTGTCTAGTTTATTTTTATACCCACACATTCACACAAATTCATTTACACATACATGCTTTTTGATAGCAGCATTATTTTTTTTGTTTTTTTTTTTGTTTTTGTCATGTGTCGTTTTTTTCTTGGTGTGGCTGCGCTTGATTTTTTTAAATATTTATTCGATGTGTATTTTGGGCCACATTTCAGTCTTCGATCGTTTGCCGGCTCGTCAAGGTGTGTGATTACTGAGTGAATCAGCTCTATATACATATATTATCTGTGAAAAAAAAAAGAAATCTTGTTCTTTAACTATCTTTTTCTAAACAAATGAATTTATTGCAATTTTATTGACTTATCAGTTGCGGTTGTAGCACTAATCAGTTCGTGGCATATTATTTATATATATTATTATAATATATATATATATATATATATATATATATACGTGTGAATAGTTTACTTGCGTACTTTTTCAATGTCAAACAAGTCAAGCAACATTTCTTGTATCTACATCTTTTTCTATGCCTCCCTTCAACTGCCACCCTCTTTCTCTCTTTCGCACGCGCGCTGAACAACTTTCTATTTAACCGTTTCGTAAGCAACACGTCACTAATTCGCCGCGGCATTTGCCGCAACATGTTGCCTGACCTTGTTCAATGTCACAGTCTTTGGAGCATGCGTCTTTGAAACTGAAAGTGAAAGTGAACGTCACAAATTGTGCGGGCGACAGCCACTCACCCCACTCCCTCTCTCTCTTCACTCGCCCCTCTCTGATTTCAGCGCCAACCAATTTGATTACATCAGGCGAGGTTGTAGTTAAATTCGCAGTCGCATCTTGGCTCAGTTGCTAAAAAATCATTGTCGAGGTTGGTTGAGCAGCCGGTGCTGAAAAAATAAAATTAATTCGTAGACAAGTGACTAATACTAATTAATTAATCCAGTGTGTTGCAATAGAGATATTATTGTTGTAATTTATATTGGTGAAATGTGGTTTACAAATAAACATTTGGCTTTGCATATTTATTTCTATATGCTGAGTTTGTTAATATCTATAAATTTTGACACATTTCACTACAATTTTCGGCGAGAGCTTTGGACAACCGCTTGGCAACATTAGAGCTTTAATTTCAGCAACATTTTGTGTATACTAGAAACATTAGCGAGCGAAATGTTGCAAGCAGAGCAAGAGCACTGAAAATTTAGCTCCCTGTTTTGCAGTCACTGGGAAAACAGCTGTGAATTTATTTGGATATGTGCATGTATCTGCTTATGTATTGGTGAATAGTAATTGGACTTTGAGACTATACTTTGTGTTATTGTTAACAAAGCAAAGCACATAGATGATTTTTTTTTTTTTTACGAATTTTCGAAGTCAAGTACAACATTTCTCATTTCTTTACTACTCAACAAAATGTTGCTAAGAGATTTAGGTTTTTTTTATCTGTGTTCCTAGAAACCAGCTATGCATTTGAAAATCCGTCAAAATGATAAGAGGCAAATTTTTGAATAATATACGATAAAATTTCAGCCGCTTTGTAGTATTTACCCAGACATAAATTTATTCAAAATTTCCGTAGAGTAGCAATAAAAGTTCCATAATTTAATTCCTTTTCTTTGATTCGTGTCAAAATTCTTGGTAGAGGGACCGGAAAATGCAGTTAATAATGTTGCGAGTGCTGAATAGCGCCAATAGCCATTTGTTTTTGATTCACAATAATTCAAAGTCACAACCACAATGCGCTCCATTGCAGAATTACACGCGAATCTCAAAGATGACCACCTACTTCAACTATCCCAGCAAGGAGCTGCAGGAGGAGCTCAAGAGCATTGCCCAGAAGATTGTTGCCCCCGGCAAGGGCATCCTCGCCGCCGATGAGTCCGTCTCGACGATGGGCAAGCGCCTGAGCGACATTGGAGTGGAGAACACCGATGAGAATCGTCGTGCCTATCGCCAGCTGCTGTTCACCGCCGATGATAAGCTCGCGGAGAACATCTCCGGTGTGATTCTGTTCGATGAGACGGTTTACCAGAAGGCTGATGACGGCACCACCTTCATCCAGCTGTTGAGGAAGAAGGGTATCATTCCCGGCATCAAGGTCGACACCGGTGTTGTCCCACTGATGGGCTCTGAGGACGAATCAACCACCCAGGGCTTGGATGATCTGGCCAAGCGTTGCGCCAAGTACAAGAAGGAGGGATGCGATTTCGCCAAGTGGCGTTGCGTCCTGAAGATTGGCAAGAACACCCCCTCTTACCAGTCCATTCTCGAGAACGCTAATGTGCTGGCTCGTTACGCTTCCATCTGCCAGTCAGAGCGCATCGTTCCCATTGTGGAGCCCGAGGTGCTGCCCGATGGTGAGCACGATCTGGTTCGCGCCCAGAAGGTGACCGAAACCGTTCTCGCTGCCGTCTACAAGGCACTCAGCGATCACCATGTCTTCTTGGAGGGCACCCTACTCAAGCCCAACATGGTCACAGCTGGCCAGAGCGCCAAGAAGAACACCCCCGATGAGATTGCTCTCGCCACCGTCACGGCTCTCCGCCGCACTGTCCCCTCTGCCGTTCCCGGTAAGAAATAAGTCTATTCACTTTGATTGTTCCACATTTACTAATTCGTGTTTGAATGCTGCCCTTAGGTGTGACCTTCCTGTCTGGTGGTCAGTCCGAGGAGGAGGCCACCGTCAACTTGAGCGCCATCAACTCTGTTCCTCTGACCCGCCCATGGGCCCTGACCTTCTCGTACGGTCGCGCCCTGCAGGCCTCCGTTCTGCGCGCCTGGGGCGGCAAGAAGGAGAACATTGGCGCCGGCCAAGGAGAGCTTCTCAAGCGCGCCAGGGTAAGTTATATCCATAAACATATAAATATATTTAGTATACAAATGGGCTTTTGGGTCTAGTCCTAGTGCTCTTGGTTCTTGGGTCTAGTCTTAAGTGGCTGGGCTTGTGGTTAGGCTTTAAATTTAAGTTAACTCATCACAATACTCATGAAACTCACTCATCCAGGCCAATGGAATTGCGGCCTTTGGTTGCTATGAAGCTGGCTCCGTCAAAGGCGCTGCCGGCGATACAGGACTCCATGTTGCCGATCATAAATACTAAAGTCGCTTGCAAGAAAGCCGTAAATGGCAATGCTTATCAAACTCAATACCTCGGAGGCATGCACCCACGAATTAGTGGATCAAAGGCTAAATCTGAAATCGAATCGTGATCAAGCACTATTTCTGAATATGGCAATACTTCCCCTCAAGCAAATATTTAAAGTGAGCATTCCATTTCCGATCCACATGCATATAACGATTTGTAAACATTGTTTGCTGCACAAGAAAATTCAGTGTTGCATAATTTGTAGGCCTTGTTGCCACACAAGTAATTTAAGTGTGGCACATTCATTTGGAGATATTTGTATCTGTGTATTAATAATTAAAAATCTTGAAATACTACTACTAATCCTTCGCTGTGCTTATATTTGTATTTGCTTAATATTATTATTAATATGATTAATTTGTAATTTCTTGCATTGCTCGACTTATTGTGCGCTTACATTAATCAATAATATTGAAAAGTGTATGAATAGATCTCTAAAAAGCTAAAATCTTTTATAATTTATGCCATTTTTCACTTCTTTTTATTTCAACTCTAAACATGCTTTTTTCAGATATATCTTTTGTTTTTAGTCATTAATAAATATTCATTTATTAATAATATTTTTTTGTATTTGTCTTTTTACCTACCTCACACGTACTTACAACTGCTTCATTAGCTATTCAATTGGCGCTAAATTAAGCTCATATTTAATAATTAATTGGATTAATTAATAATTGCACGCTCGTTTTGTTTAGCTTTATTTTGTATTCTTTATTTTTTATATCATGCACGCATTTGTTTGTATTAATCCTAAACCAATTCCCGCTTTCCCTTTCTGTTTATTTACCTACCGATCCCGAATCCACAGGCCAATGGACTGGCTTGCCGAGGCAAATACGAGGCTGGTTCGATTCCCTCGTTCGCAGGCAATACCAGTCTGTTTGTTGCACAGCACAAGTACTAAAAAATAAAAAAAAAAACTGTTCCAGTAGCTGCACGTGCAACTTGTCCAATAATCTAACGGCTGCAGTCTTAACCCAATTGGCTTACCTGTGCTGAGAGCAAACATGAAATACACAAACAAACAAATACACATTCCTCACAGCAACACCTGAAATGGAGTTCCACACTTCCCGCATACACACATAGACGTACAACTAGAATTCTAATAATAAAACGTAAAAAACTCCAAATTATTAGTTTTTGACTTGAGCTTAATTATTTATTTCCCAACTTCGAATAAAAATGTGTTGAAAAATTGAATTAGAGTAAACATTATGGAAACCATTGGCTTTATTTATCGTTATCAAAGGCAGCACTGAAATATTACATGAAAAGTGTCAAAAATGCTGCTCTTATTTTAATTTAATTTCGTATTTTGAAAATGATGTAACTGTACATTTTCCATTGTATAAAATATGCAATGCATCTGACAACCTTTAGTTATGTAAGCTGAACAAATTGCAGCGTGCCTTTTATGAAATAACTGGCCAGGTAAACTCCTGCACGCAACAGACACACACGCACACACACTCAGAGAGACAGACACACACACACAGAGAGCTATATATAATTAATGGAATTACGTGCAGGGTCAGCTTGAAATTGGCCTCTGGCCTTTGCAAGGCAGCAAAAATTTGACTTTTTGATACCTTTGTGCTGGTTACTCAGTTTCAGCGCAATTAACCGTAATCGAATAAACTTTTGGCTCAAAAGACTTGTAAATGCAATTTACAAAAAAAAAAAAAAAATATGAAAAGAAAAAAAGTTTGACAAGGTCTGTGTGGTGTGGGATTTGTGTGGGGAGTGAGTGAAAAGTTTGAAAAATTGCCGCAGGTAAGGTGCGGGTAAATATTAAGTTTACAGTTCAGTGAGCTATGTCAGAAAGCGCAGCGCAGAAAGTTGAGCTGCTTCTGGCGGGCGTAAGGCGAATGTAAGGAAAATTGTTTTGAGCGATATTTTTAGGATGATGCCAAATGAAATATTTAAAATTAATTAAAATTTTTCTCCCTCTTCTCGTTCTCTTTTTTCCCCCTCAGGCTAACGGTGAGGCCTCTTTGGGCAAATACGTTGCTGGCAGCGCTGGCTCTGGTTCCGGCTCTCTGTTCATTGCCAACCACGCCTACTAAGGCGGCAGCAGCAGCGCCAACGCAGCAGATAATAAAAAACGCAAATTGCCGGAAAAATCACAACTTTTCCACGCAATTTTCATTATTTATTTTCTAAGTTACAAGCAAAGAGCTAAAAAGCATACAAAAAAAAAAATCAAAAAAAAACGCAGAAAGTTTGAAAAAAAAATGAAAAATTATGTTTATTGAGACGCAAATTTACTTTTAGTTATAAGCACAAAACCAAACACATAAAAAATGTTGAAGTTATGCAAATTATATACATTATGATTAATCTGATGTTTATCAATATTATGTAATTTCAATGTTCGAAATTCACTTGCAATGTCGTAAATCGTAAATCGGCGAGAAAAATTACAAAACCAAACAAACCACTTCAAAGATTTCAAACATTGAAATCACATGAGTTTCTTACGTTTCTATTTATCCATCAATTTTTTGCAATGTTTGTATACAAAAAGCAATGAGAAAATGTTTTTTTTTTTCATAATTCTTATTATTACACTTTATATTTATGATTATGATTATAATTATAAGTGAAAAATGACGCAAATAAACAAACACAATACGAAATAATAATAAAAAACACAAAAACGAGAAACCAACAACAAAGCAACAAATCTATGACATATATATATAATAGATATATCAGCCGAAATGAGCTGGTATACATATACATACATACGTTAATTATGAAACATTGTTATTGCTAAAAAGCAGAAATTATTAACAAATCAACTATTAACACAAATAAGTTCTTAGCATGGTGACTTCACAACTGTATTTGACATATATTGCCTAACTGTGCAAAAATGGGGCACTCGAATTTGCAGCTTATTATTAAACATATATAAATATTCATACATACTAACAATCGATAGCCGACGAGAATTCATCTCTTGGTTTGCTTGGATGCATCAGCATGCAACATTAATTTGAAAAGAGAAACCAAAGCAATCAACTAACCCCCCATATATACCTATTCTATATATATATTTATGATTCTTATTATTATTATGTGTTACTCAAATTTCTATAAATTATATATTTATGCATATCGTTGTTAATCCCAAACATTTTAGATGCAACAATGCATATACATAATATTACATTTATAAGCAACTATTTATGATTTTACAAAAAAGCAAAGCAACAAAAATGAGAAAAAAAAAATGAAAAATGTTGAAATGGTATCTCACATTTTTTATGACAACCTGAAATCCTGAAAGCGAAACGTACAATAACAACTAATAAGAACAACAAACAGCATGTTTCACTTAACCTTTAGCTGAAATACAGAGAAAATTCGACAACAACAACAACAAAAACTTAACCAAATAAGGCAGTTGAACGAACATCATTCAATAAAAACGAAACCTTATAAGAGAGCAAAAATACCAAAAGCATCTTTTTACTTATTATTGAGCTGTTCTCTGAACTGTCGCTCAGCAAAAATACTGTTGCATACAGCAGGGCAACACTTACAAGGTTTGCAATGCTCTTTTACAGTTTGGCAAGCACCAAATAATGTGTGGCGCGGAATTGTGACAACTATTCGAATATTAGCCTCAAAAATTGATATGCTTTTCAAATATTGGTTTATGTTTTAGCAAGCTGAGTGAAATTGGGGTGTTTGAAAAATATTTGATATAGTTTGAATTTTAATATACTGTTTTAATAAGCCAAGTTTCAAAAATTTAATTTTATTTGAATTGACTTAATTAAGTAGTTGAAGTTGGAATATTCCAGTAGAGAGAAATTGACGAGTAATATATATTAGATATATTCCAGATAAACATAAAACATATTCATATATACTCGCTGAAAGTAATTTGATCGACATTAAAAATCGTTTTATTGCTTTGCTGATAGTTTGTTCAATATGACAATAAATTTTGATGGCAAAGTCTGAGTTTCTTATCCGCAATTAAAATTATCCGATATGAATCAATAATAAGCAAGGTTATAATATATAACAATTATTTAATATATATCAATTGGTTATGTCATTACACTTGTGACTTTTACTGCTACCGGAAATCGATTTGTATCGATATTAAAGAGAAGTTGCAGCTATTGGTAAAATAAAGTTGTTAAAAATGTGTTAAACGCGGCGCTTTATTCAAAATTTAAGGTCTCCATAGGCTTCATAGTCTGTTGAGGCTGATTAAGAAGCATATACATTTCAAATTATAGGCTTAATGTTCCCGATTTTGCTCAGTTCTGCCTATTATATACTTTTACACGTGTCACGGTCACTATTTGTAGATAAATACAAAAAACCGTCTTAATATTTATCTATCACAGGTCTGCACAGGTGCTTTTCTTTAAGATTGCTAATGGCCTATACAGTAGCAGAGCGGCTACTTAAAATTTGCACGTATGCGTATTGATAATGATAATAAACATTGGTGGATTATTAATACTTATTGTGCTCATATATATATATATATATTTATTTATAGCACTTTGGACCCTAAAACGAGAATCTTTATCGACCAGTATATTCCTCCTCTTTTTTGGCTGATTTATCTGTCAGTTATTAGATTTAAATTTGAACACAAAATCTTTTTTTTTGCTTTCAGATATGCAGCAGTCCAAATCGAAAATATCCAACTCGTTTTTTAGAGGCAAAAGAATAATCTCTCTTGGTTCAAATTGAATAAATTGGTTACAGGTAATCTCTGCGCATAGTGAATATATATACAATTTCTCCCGGCAGCTGATATCCACAATGATTAAGCAAAAAATGTTGCCAAATCTCTTTGTATCAGCAAGGCTGCGTATTTTTAGCAATAATTAAAAAAACCATTTCCGATTAATTTATGCAATTGCTGTAGCTCTTGTTTCATGTTGCTCTTTCCACTGCTAGAACATCGTCGATTTCCCCAATCAATTTGAAATTTCATTTAAATGAAATGTTTGCACGATACCCGCACTTTATTGGCACAAAATTGCCGATTTTCACACTTCGTATCTGTTATTTTATCAGAAATTCATACAGTCGGTGATATCTCGCCCAGTGCTGACTCGCATTGGCCGACTTTCAATGTACTTAACTATCGATGAAAGCAAAAAAAAAAAAAAAAACCGCACAGAAAACAGTGAATGCACTTTAATCAAACCAAAGACTTTTTGAATTGTATTTTCGTTTATTCTCGGACGTATCTCTTTTGGCATTTTAATTTACAATTTCCTTCATTGCAGATGCAAAAGTAAACAGACGAAAAGGCAATGTAATCTGTCCAATCATCCGCAATTCGTTGTACATTCAATTTTTGTTTGTTAATGTTGTTGTTCTTGTTTTTGCTGGCGTTTCTTCAGCCGCATTGAGGGCAAAGTTTCTTTAATCAATACCAAACAAAATGCGCAAGGGCAGAGCCAGAAAGAGATAGAGGGTAAGAAAGAGAGAGAGAGAGAGAGAGACAGACACAGATTCAGCAACATGGCGACAACACTCAAAACCGCGACAAAAGGTTACTTCGATGCCTGACGCCCATATCTGACCACACCACATGGTGAATGGAATTGTTTTTCTCTTGTGTAAACACACTTTCGCAAAGTAAAATCACAATAAAGTTTAAGACAAATGCAACGCTTTGTTGCACGCATTCACGCAACTTCAAAAGTATAAACAACAAGAATGTTTCAGCCAAAACATTAATTTATTATTTATGTCTGAAGTCATCAATCAGTTTTTTAAAGATTAAATAATGTAATAATTATTTCTCTGCAGCAATTTAAGAGTATTTTCATTTCGTTATTTTCATTTTCATATTTCATTTTTGATATTTTATTATTATTGTTGTTGTTGTTGTTTGGTGCTGCTGCATTTGGTGTCATCTTAATGGAAACCATTCATATTCATTTTGGACGTTTATTGCATATGCAATAAATTATTTAAATGACTTTATCAGCCATTATAGCACAACCCAATTTGCGTAATTTGCTTTGATTAATCTCGCCGTGATTATTCGGGTCAATGCATTCAACATAACTCAAATTTATTCGGGGCAAGTGTGCCATATTCAATTTGTATTGCTTTTCATATATAGCACAAAAATCAATTCATTTGGATTGCAACGGCTTATGGTTTTCCATTTCCAAATAAATGTTATTTATTTCCGACTTGAATTGGGTTGCGGTTGCCAGATATTTGTTAGAATTGCACAAATGTACAAATGCATAAATAACTAAAGACCGCATTCACCAGCTGTCACCTGCAAAGGCAATGGACAATTTACGGTTCATCTGCTGCAAATGCACATTGCAACACAAAGCGGGTTAGTTGAATGCTTCTCCGTGCTTCTTCTGGTGCGTGCAGACAACAATGCGCTAATGTCAACATTTCCGTTACCAATGCCAGTTGCTGCTGCTGCTGCTGTTGCTGCTGCACAAAGATTGTCCACATAGTGGAATTAATTGTATTTGCATAGCATGTAAACATCATCGCTTTTGCTGTCAGGGTTCCGCTTGGCCAGGACCTTTAGTTGCTGCCATTGTCGTTGCCATTTTGTACGTTTCAAAGCTGTGCACCCATTTGGTTGGCATTTGCTATCTGACGGTGGCATGAAAGGCACGTCATTGTATCCTTTGGCTTCCTGGGGCTCGACTGCGATGCGGGCGTGTATTTTGAGCTGCCAAGTTGCTGATTACGCGTCACGCTCACACATAAGCACACACATACATCGAACCACATGCCATAGCATCAACGAGGAAGCGGATGTTAACTCGCTACAAAATGTTGCGACATCAACGTTTTGAGGCGGAAATTGACACGTCGTGTGACACACGCTGTGTATGCTTAAGTCAAAACTAACTATGTATGAAAGAGAAGGAATAAGTGAGAGTTAGTCAGAGAGAGAGACAGATAGCTGGGATGTCTGCTTGAATGCCTCTTGCATAATTCAAACTCTAAGAGCGAACGGCGGTTCGTCAATTGGGCGTCTTCTGGCTAAGTAAATCGATTGAAAAGCATCTTATGCTCAGCATTACAACCACATACGTTAAGTAACTTTCCTTGCTAGTCTGCAGTTACGTGACCAGACTTGTCACCTTATCATTAAAGACAATTACACACACACACACACACACATGAGCAGTAACGGTAATTACAAATACACGCTATTTGTGTGTTCTTTCACAAGCACTTTCTAATTAGCTGCCCAAGGCACACAGGTCTTCGAAAAACACAGCTGAAAGCTTGTTTGCCGCCAACGCAGCACAAATTGACAACGCCTCGCATGTTGCCCCATTTGACAGCCGTGTGCTACAATGTTTTTCAACTGACCGCTCCACAGAACCACAGAGTGCTGCGCCCGCAATTCCATCAATTGAACTCCCAGCTATATCAAATGTAGCGTTGCTTGGCAAGAAATGTCTTAAATCAGCTAATCACTGATTAAGTAATCGAAGCTGAACGCAAAGCTGAACCTTAGTAATCAGCTGAAAATTTTCCAATTAGAGTTTAATCAGTGAACTGAATCGTAATTGATTTCGCCACAACAATCCCAGACCAAACTATAGGGTTCACAAAATTTTGGAACTGATTATAGCTAAGCTGGAATTATCAATGAATGCATTTGAAAACATTGAATGTGATTAATTAAAATGCATTAGGCATTAAAGCGCAATAAATATTTTATTATGTCGGTCTTACACTTGTCAAATGTTATGTTAATATGCAATGAACTTATCTTCAGATGACAACAAAGGATTTATGACTAGTTGAATACATAGATCAAATATTCATTACTCATTTACTTGAGCAAATCACAGACTTAATCCGGGTGTCGAGTGCAAAGCCACATGCGAAAAACCACACCCAACTTTCGTGCTAATCAATTAAGGAGAATATTTTTCTTTGTTTTACTCAAAAGGGATTTCCAGTCAGTTTCTCAATCAATCCGTTAGCAAGAAATTGGAAACGAAGTCCTGGTGCACACAGCGCACAGGAACAGAGCAAAGACCTGCCAGTATTTAAGTGCAAGTGTGTGTGTTTTTGCCTCTGTGTATGCGTATTGTGTGTGGCGAAGCTTTTTGGGCCATTTGAACTGTTTGGCAGTGGGTTGGCTAGTGGCGGCTCGGCGTCAGAGCGACGCCACTGTCGGCCAATGTGAAGGCCGATCGATCCGTTTGGCCGTCCCCCAAAGTCTGCCCATTGCATTGGCAATTTATGTTCATTGAGTTGATGTTGATTTGCACGAGTCGGCATGACTTTTTAATGGAATGCCATTTTATGCAAGGGCAGCGGGGCTTGGAGTGGACCATGCATTTTGGACTTGCAGAAATGAATGCGAATGGCCAAATCGACCAAAGAGTCGAGCGGCTAAATGTCGAATATCTGAATGGCCAACTGGCGTGCATTCGATTGCATTTTGAGCAATTGTTGGCCGTGTGCCAGAAACCAAATCCGGAAAGACAGCTCTCATCGAAACAGAATTGTTGCCGCCACAATTTGCTGCGTTTCTGCCGTTGACTGTCGTCTGGCAGCACATGCTGCGTATGCGTAATATGATGAGTACATTTAAGCTTAAACTGTGGCCAATTGGTTGCCTAGCAGCGACCCAAAAGCAAAATGGATAAAAACGCCATAAGTGGCTTTCAAGCATTTCTTTAATTAAAGATAGCAAAGCCAGCGACGGAGTGTTGAGTGTACTGATTAAGGACACCTTACAGAAAATGGTAAAACTTGAAATATAACTCAAGCATGAAAATTTTACACTTTAGCAACTGCTTAGTCACAGGTAATGAAAATGTTCAGGACTTAAAGATTATAAGATGTTTCAAGAGCACAAAAGAACACCTTAAGGTATACCTAGTTTCGATCATAATGGCAATGTCCACCTGTTATTCTGTCCGTCGGTTTGGAACTGGTCTCTCAGTTGTTAAGCTGTCATGATGAAACTTGGAGTATATTAATATATTTTGTTGCAGGCAGTGCATATTTCGGAGCCGAACGGATTGCCATTAATCGGTCGTTAAATGAGTTCTTGAAAAAAAAAACTTTTTGTTTACCAAGTTATTCTCTCCAAACTGAACAAACTTATTGTTATTGCTATGTGCATAGCACCTTAATAAAAAAAAAATGTAAACAGAAAAGGATTTCTATAAAGTGAAGCTATCATAGCAACATTCAGCTTATAAATTTGCAGTGGAAATTATAAGTCGGCAGGATGTCTCCGGTCTTCAAGGGTAAATCCATATTAGAGTTTCTACCGTATTTTATTTTAATTTGACATAATTTGAATATGCAAAATAAAATGGACTACTTAATTAATTTAATCCACATCACGTATATATATTAAGAACTCTGAACATATTTTGCATTTCTAAGATTACGTAATACACTTAAATAAATTCAAATAGACTACATAAAAATAAATGCAGTTGAGTAAGTTTTCTCCTGCTATACGTAAGGCAATAAGTATTAATTGCCCTGAATATAAATTACATTTTTAAAAATGTCGAATACTGATCTTTTTTTAAATTAAAGTTTTTAGCCCTGCATAAATAAGTGCAATAAAATAAATGCACTTCCCACTAGAGTTAAAATAATAAATAGTTGCTCAGCGGAGCAGCTGCTCAGCTGCATTGCTGTTGCACCCGCATGCAATTTATGCAATCAGAAAATAAGAGTTACACTCAATTAAGGGGCTCATAGCGTGCAAGTATTATATAAGCCGGGAGTCCGAGATGAACAGCAAACAAATTTTAATACTCAACAAACATGCAACAGTAGCCGTAGCAGTATGAAAGACACTGCTGATGATGATTTGTGAGCATATCATGTGTGTTCAGTTCAGTGGCTGAGTGAAAAATGGGAATTTGACAAAACCATTTATGTGATTTGCGCACATTTACTGCCACCATAATTGACACAGAGTATAAATCGCGTCACGGATAAATAGGTTCGCTCTCAGTGCGTTTGGTTAGCATTAATAAAAATCACCCGCTGACAACAATCGCGGGCAACTCTCGTGGGAGAGGAAAGCCCAGCAGCTGAGCTGCTGAGCTGCTATAAATTTAATGCGATCCACTTGCATTGCAGTGCCGTAGTTGGAGCTGCAAAGGTCACAAATTGAATGGTCATTTATCATTCATAGCCCATAAATTTATTACACTTCTAAGCACAGATAAATATTTTCTAATCAGTGTAAGTTTCACTGGCACATTTCGTTGGAATTGCTCAATGCCCTGACATTATTCTAGTCGCTCATATGTGCAATTAAAATACCTTTATGCGATCGAGTCTTTAGTTTGAAACTGATTTTCAATTGGAGTGCCATTCTCAGTTTTAAAGCAATCGTGTGTATTTTCTGCAGCTGTGTAGCTGTGTGGCTGGGGCGAGATTCAGTTGCCACTTACTTAGCGTTCTGTGCACACGTAATTATATGCACAAATATTTTCTAATGAGCACTGCAATGAATGCCACTTAATTGCAGCTGGCGAAAATAGAAGGGCGTTCGCTGGGAGCTGGAGAAATGGGAATGTTGCGCTTATGAAATTGTAATGAGGTTCATTTGATGCTATTCTTTTGTAAACATTTAATTAAATTAAACACGCCAAGCCTGTCAGCGCCAAGATTTTTGCATAGCTAAATAGAAATAGTAATCATTTGCACAAAGACCTTTTTGAAACTACTTAAATTCTCCAGATGTTGACTTATTTGTTGAACATAGCAATTCCTCGAAAAATGCCGATGCTTATAAAATCCAAATAAATATTTGACTTGTGCACATATCAAATACATATTAACAAGTTTTATATACTGCGCATTTCTGCCGAAGTCGACGTCAGGCTTGAAACAAACATTTAAACTCCATTTTTTATTAGTTTATTTGAATGAGTTCGAAAAAAAAGGAAAGTAAACCAATTGACCCACATAACGTGTGCGCAATGTTTACTTGTCATACGCGTATAAAATGTGTTCTTATTGCTTATTGTTTTTTTATTTCGAACATTCACAGCGTGCCATTAAAATGCTACGTGAAATATATGCCAAAAACAAAGAACCATCTGCCAAAACAAACTGGACGAGCGCACACTGAACAACAATGAAGCAGGCGATTGGATGGCGCCAAAAAGTGTGCTACGCATTTTGCTGGGATCAACTACTAAGCCACAGGCAAATCGCCTACTGTGCAGTGATTCGACAATAACAGAAGCGCCAACAGCCACAACAGCAACAACAAGTTGAGGCTTAATGGCCTTTGTCAGAACGTAAAGCTGACATTGTCAACGTTGCTTTGTAGGCGAAGCTGACAAAATATTTTTGCATAATTATCTCAGCTAAACAAAGCTGTGGGGCGGGGCAACGGGCGCTCAAAAATGTGCGCATACTTTTGCAATTAAAGTTTTGTGAATGCCTGAAATGGAAACGAGGATATGACGCCATTTAGATTTTTCCCTCAAGATATACTCTATCCATCCGAGTGCCACGAGTTGCCCACTTTCGCACGGATGCATTTTTTTAACTGGCAAAACTGGCAGCGAATTGGCTGTGGATTATTGTTTGGGTTCGCAGCACTTGAAAAATGTCATTCGCTCAGTTGATTTTTGAAATTAATTGAAATTGTTTGTCGTCGGGATAAGAGCGAAGCCAGCTAAAGCAAGCCGAGTGGCTGACGTCAATTAATTGCGTAGTTGAACAAAAGCTACAATGCTGCACAAAGTTGCCTCTCAGACGACTGCCTCTGCTACGGCTTAAATTCCCTTTGATGATTTTTCACTGTAACCTAAAGCCATGGATGTGACATAGAAAACATTTAGACAGACAGAGAGAGAGATAGACCTGAGTTGGATAAGCATGTGGTAAATTCGCCTTAAATCACAACCAAATGGATACAATTTTAAATTGCCAATCAAGTGGAAATTGGATAGCAGTAATCAAAATTAAGTCATTTCAATCAGCATTTTCTAAGCTAATGTTTGTGATGAACTTCTTGTAAGTAAGAGATTCATGAACATTTTTAAAGAATCCAGTTTCATTTTAATAATTAATCAGTCAGCAGTTATCGAATGCTGCGGAGTAAATGAAAGCAAAACAATAAATATAAAATATTATTATAAATACTTCTGGTTAGGTCAATGTTGTAATTGTTCAATTAATATAGACGAAATATTTCAAAAACTAAATATTTTTTCATATTTTCAACTTTCAAATTAGAGAAGTGACTATTTTTTATTATATACACTCAACAAAAAGTGTATTATTTTTTATGTTCTTTTTGATTTTTTATTTGTTGTTTGTTTTTGATGTTTTGCTACTGAATCTCTCACTTCATTTTCAGCCACTGAGTTTGATAATTTTTCTATGACCAATATAAAAGATATAAAAGATATTCAGGACAACAATAAGATACTTAATATCACAAGCGGATGGTGAGGCAATCAGAGTAAGCTTTGCATTGTTGGTGAGGAAGCTAAGGACCCTATTAGGAGAAGCAAGTTGGACCAAGATGCTTTTTAAACCAAATGCGACAATCGACGAAATGGAAAATTTATTACTCGATCAATTGAAAAATATTTTTGCCATCCCTGATTAGACTTAAAGCTTTGCAGTGAAGGAATAAATTCGATTTGATTTTCATGGAGCATATAAAATCGCAATATTATTTGTCTGCTGACTATATTCTTCTTTGACGTTTCAAAGCAAGACAAATTTAATATTTGCATGTCTAATTTTATATATTACCGCAAGCATTTCCTTATAAATCCCACCCTATCACAACATTAAAACTGTCTGTCTATCTATCTGTCTGTCTGTCTGTGTATATATCTCTCTGTCGATTAGTGCAATGTGTCTGGCGCGAACATCATCAGCATTTCAATTGAAATAAATGCAGCGACATTTGCGTAGACATGAAAAGAACTAAGTGCACAAAAACACACACTTAAGCTGAATGCACTTTATACTCATACACTCGTTGACGTATTCGTATTCGTATTCGAAATCGCATTCGTATTCATATTCGTGTTCCAAGCCGTTGTCGTCGCATTTGTTGTTGTGGGTTAAAGTGCTGGTCGCGCATTAGGTCCCATTATGCCCCACGGTGCCGCAGTGCCACAGTGCGTACACTTAATGCGATGATAAAATCAGCATTGGGACACGTGCAAGCAACTACAATAGCAGCAGCAGCAACAACAACAACTAGCAATCCCATCATTTCCGTTACGTTTAATGCACCGTAGACAACAGTATGTACAAATTTTTCATTGCCATTGTCAATGGAGCTGTTGTATGGCAACCGTTTTGAATGCATTTTATGAATTGCAATTGCCTTCAAATCAAATCGAATCATTGAACCTTTTGGCTGGCTGCCCGACTGCCCGACTGACTGACTGTCTGGCATACTTACATACAAGTTTGCTTGATATACTCGTATGCACGGCTTTTGTATTTTATATTATTTGCATAAAGTGCGAAAATTGTGTCGAGACATTCTTGACGTTGTCGTCGTTGTGTACGACGCAATGTTGAATTGCCTGCAAATCGATCAGAGACGGAATTGGATTGAGAATGACAGCGCATAAAATTCATTAAATTCCGAGCAGTCGCTTAACAAATTCAAAAAAGTCGCACATTGCAAATGGATTGGATGTGTGGGGGATTTTTTTTATTTTTTTTTTTTTGTAGGGGAATGGAATGGAAATCTCATTTCTAAACTGTCTCTCGCATCTCTACACATTTATTGTATTCGCTGGAATGCATTTTCATTTCTAAAGCGACTCACTCAATAGAAAAGCATTGTCGATTTCTAAGCATTGTTGTTGCTGTTGCTGTTGCTTTTGTTGCTGTTGTTCTTGCTGCTGCTACAGTTATATGTTCTATGTCTGTCCCCTGCCTAACAATGTGGAATGCAGCTCAATTCACCTGCGTTGACTTTCAATGTGGCTTTGCAGCTTTTTTCCCCGGTTGCTGCTACTGCTGCTGCTGCTGCTGCTTTTGCTCACTTTCGCTTCTTAAACTCTTCAGCATTCAACGTGCTTTTTCTACTTGTCAAAGCGGAAATTATTTTAACGGAAAATAAATTTAGCTATCAACAAAGTTTTTCGACCAAAACAAGCAGCAGTTGACGAGGCGCTACACTGAAAACATGAAAGAAAAAAGTGTTAAAAAGTTTGCGATGAGCTAAACTAGAAACAAGATAGCTTAAATATAAGTTGAACAAGATTAATTAAACGCAGAGAAAAGAATACTTGTATATTAAAGTATGTCTCAATACGTTAAGTGTCTCGACGTTCAAGGCCAATATTTTGGAAATGAGACAACTCTTACAAATGTTTTATTGTTGTATACAACTACTTGTTCTTGAATCTCTCTCTTGAATATTCAATATAAATCGCACCAAGGCGTTTTGTTCTTATTTTATGTTTTCAGCAATTCAGAGCTGTCAGTCTGTTCTTTCTTCCGGACAACTTTCACTTAACTGCCTGTCAATTAATGCGTTACTTTCCCTCATAGTTAATCAACTTGGCGCTCGGCACTCTGCCTTTCCTCCTGCTCCATTCCACTTGCATTCCAACTTATGCAATTAGATATACTTGAGCGTGTCTGAATTATTTACCAATGACGTGACCATTTTGCACATTCAGTTTTAATACGGGGCGTCGCGTAAAGACAGAAAACGAGTAGAAAAAACCAAGAATTGGGTTAAGTGAAAGAATTTGTGAAATGCAGCAAACTATTTATATCCGGGGCACATATGTCATGTTAACCATACTCTACGCCACCGGGAATTCAATATCGTTAAATGGCAAGAAATACTGTTGTCAAGGACAACCAGAACTGTCAAGGACTACACACACGCAACGTTGACTGGGTTGATAGTTCACGGAAATTGGTTTGTACCAATTACTATTAGATAAAACATTTCCTTTTGATAGCCCGTTTAACAGGCAGCTTATCCGAAAGGTCAGGCTCTATCTCTCTCTCTCTATCGTTGTAGCCGTCTCTGTCGTTGACTAATTGAATTGTTGGAAATTGCCTTTGGGCCCATTTGGGCTGAGTTAACAGCAAACCGCGAACGATGAACGTCTGACTCAACGTTCGACAACTTGTCAAACTGTCAACAAATATTTGTTAATATTGACGAATTGCCTGCGGAACATGAACAGCGCATGCATTTAATGAACAAAATTTGCTTTTTTTAGTCTTGTCTTGAATTTTGCATAACTTCTTCTTGGGAATTCTCCGAGTGCGTCACTCACTGGGCCAGGTTACTTCGTACAAGTTGCTATATTTATGGCACGCTTGCCGCTTATGCAATTACAATGCTATCGCTACGGACTCTGACTTAATGCTGTAATTTTCCACTTGGAAATTCATTTTGTTTTGTGTTTTTTTGTTTTTGTTTCAAACAATGGGCCCACTTTGTCTGCCGTTGCCAACGCCTACCATACAGACATCATTTGGCTGTGCGACTCTGCTGTTAACCAGTACCCACCAAATTTGGCCAAGTTGCCGAGTAGCTCCTCTGGCAGCAGCCGTAACCGCAGCCACTGGTCTGGTTTGGTCTGGTCTGGTCTTTTTTGTAGTCTCGTCTTTGACTTTCCGTTCGTCTCGGTCTCGGTTTCAGTTTCAGTTCGAACGCTTATGGTGTTGGCCAAGTGCGAGAGCAGAAACATGACGAAGAACATGACATCAGCCACCAACGGAATCACAATCCAACTTTGATTGGATAAAAACGAAAATGAGTTGCGGCTGCCCCTTACCCCTTACCAGTGATGGCATAAGGAAGAAAGCTGCTTTCTTATGCCGCTGGTTCAGAGAGCTAATGTGCTAAGCCAAATTTAAAACAAGATATTATATTTAATAATTAAATTTAGACATTGTACATAAAATACAATCACAGAAAGCTTTTTCTATTTGTGTTATTTATATATACATTAAGGTAACACAAACCCCTAAAAACCTCAACATTAATTAAAATTTGTATTTAATTAATTAAAAAAAGTTCCCTTTAGTGGTTATACATTATAATAGAAATCACTTAAGAGTATATTAAATTCTGTCCTGTTAGTGTATTGAAAGTTCGCTTGGGAATTAATGGCAGAGTTCGCTGACACATTTTTGGTTGTTGTTGGTTTTTATCTTCATTTTTATATTCAGTACGACGCCAGTTTGGCCAATAACCGAAATAAAAACTAAGCCACAATTTGTCGAGAGAATTGGGCATAAAGTCACGGGGCAACAAACCGAATGTTTGAAACAATACGCACACTCAAACCAACAAATGGAATAAATCAATAAAGTTTTGGTAGTGGGAAAAATCAAAAGCACTGCAAATATCATAAATGCCATAAAAACAAAGAAAATCGTAGTCAGAATGATAGCAGTTCTATTAATAATGTCATAAATAACGCAAGTTTTTCAATGCAGCCATATTCTGTGTAACATGTTTTTCTTGCGTTTGCACGCTAAATGCAATGCATGAGATAATTAGATGTATTAGTCGTTAAATTTTCAAGAACTTTTGCTGCTAATTGTGCCACTCAATCAATAAACAATATAAAATAAATAACAATAATCGAGCAAGCTGCGACCGCAGCTCAAGCTCAAGGCAAATCAATTGACGCCACTTAAAGGGGATGATTATAAAAACAAAAAACAAAAAACAAAATTAACTGACTGAATGACTGATTGACATATGCAGGCGCCAAACCCACAAACATCAGCAGTAACTTGCAAAATGTGACTTACATCAATTAGCGGCTGGGTTCATCTTGTCGGCATCAAAGCCTGCATCAAATGGGTGCTGTTGAAATTATTATCGCACAGTCATGCGGACACTGTGCAGCTGGTTTTTGCTTTTGGCAAGCCCATTCATTGATACGGCAGACCAGGGCAGACCACAGCACGGTGACGAAGCTCGTGCTGCAGTACTGCACCACGTTGCGTATGCGCGATAAAAATGACATGCCGAAAGTAATGTTACTGTCAGATAACAACATTTAGAGGCCTGGCCTGCCCCTGGCCATGCCCCTGTGTCGTTCTTTGTCTGGGTGTGCACAAAACAATACTCACATCCACCAGTCGCATTTTCAGTATTTTTTCATGTGACTAATACACAAACAAAAAATTTGTTTGTTTCTGTGGATATTACGCAAGAGCTGCTTTAAGTAAATACATTATTTATTGTCTGATTAAGTCTTACCCAAAATTTATTATTGATATACTTCAAGTCGCCTCCTATTACCATATTATAAGATAAAAAAAATCGAACTAAATATTCAAATTCAAATATTATAAAATTTCCATCAAAACAAACTTTAATTGAGTAAACATAAATAAAATGAATTAATCAGCCAGTTTTGCAGCTTAACTGTGGTCTATGCTGGGGAACCCCTAGTTAACTTTACAGCTACCTTCATTATGAGCAATTGACAAGTTCGAAAGACGTCATATAAAATTCAATGCAAACAATAACAAATAACAAACAGGTCAAAATAAACAAAAGATACAAATGATATGCAATTAAGTAAATACGAACACTAAGAAAAACTGAATGTACTATCAGCAATACAATTTAAATGAATTAAAGTCATTTTAATTATTTTTTAATATATACTCAAAAAATGTAAGTACAGAGCTATGCAATTACCAGATCACAGAATAGCTGCTCTTGCCATTGAATATAATTACTAATTGAGTGAATGAGTTGCCACAGATTTTGTGTGATATTTTCTGATTTCTAAATCTCGCAAATGAATCATTTGAAAGGCGATTCTGTGTTTTTACTTTTTCAACAGATGCAACAGATGCTGACTCGTTTTTTTGTTCGTGCTCTAAATTTACACTCCGAATTTTTCCCTATAAGAATTTGCCCTTTAAAAAATAATATGCATAAGGGATATAAACTGAAACCAAAGTGGATCACTAATAAAGTAGAATTTATTTAATATTTTGTTTGAAATCTTTATTTAAAGTACACAAAACATAACTCGATTTATTTTATTTTTTCAACAACAAATTTAGGTGTAAGCAAAAAAATAAAGATAAATTGTATCTTTCGATAATGATCACCTCACCTTTTTATAGGGTATGTCAAATTCCTGCGAGCAATTTTGTTTATATTGTTATGGCTTGCTGTGTAGCACCAGTGACATAAGCTGACTTTGTTCTTTCTGGAATGGGACTGGGACAGGCATTGTATTTCCCTCTGGCTGAATGGGTGCTTAATTAGATTTGATTTCGGTGCGGGAAAGTACAATTATTTTTACTGTTTTGGCAACGACACTCTGCGACAATTGGTTTTATGCTTGTTGGGCGTGTCGTCAGATGGAAAATTTGGCAAAACAAAAGCCAAAAGAAATGGGCAATTAAAGTGAACGATGGAGCTGAGCGGAATCAAACATTACGCACAAAACTGGGCACAGTAGGCTCGTCATTGTCATCATTAGTAATTAATCGAGCACTCAACTAAGCGACCCCAAAATTACTATATACTCTTTGCCCACGGCACAGCTGCTAGCTGTTAGCTGCTTGCCATAGGCCCTTAACTTGTATTATTTCAACCAGTTCACCAGCTGCTGCGGATTAAGTGGATCTAAGTCCGGGGCGACGCCAGTTTGTCTGGTTAAAACTGCCACTTAAACTAGTTTCTGAATTTAAATTCAGCTATTGTTCGTCCCTAGCTTAGGGTTCTCTTTTATATATGTTTTTTTATCCGCAACCGTTCACACAAACCGATAAATCTAATTATATTTATTGTTTATCTTTAATTGTTTGTGTTTCCTTTAAGATTTCATAAATATTTATGTGCTCAATCGATTTATTATATGCTCACACATGTGCTGAAAAATTTTAGAGGGCGTGTCTCAGGCCTCTTTGTAAGGGGAAGCCGAAATTGTTTACGGTTTGGAAGTGACTTGTACTTTTCTTACCGTTAGGCATATGGTTTATATGTTAAGAACATGTTTTGCAGTCTTATATATTCTAGGAATCACAATTTTACTTTTATGCTGAAGTGGATATCGAGTAAATGTTGTTCGTTTGGTTTTTCTTTTCAAAAAACTTAATTTAGACACCTTTTAATCTGTTAACAACAACCAATTTATAACTGGTTTTTAAGCACCCCAACTTCGAAGTCAAACGAATCAATTTTAAAGGTCACAATTTCCTAACCAAGCCAATAAGCGAACCCAGACCAAAAATGTAAAACAACTCAATGAGGTGTTAATACCTTTGTATATTCAAATTATATATATTTTTTTAAATATCTATAAATATTGTGAGCCAATGCTCTGTTTACTAAATAGTTATAAAAATATATTTGTTTAATTTATTCTCATTTTATAAAATGAATAAAAATTGAACTGATGCGAATTGATCATAAATAAAATTCGATTTTTATTTTATAAAAATAAAATCAAATTGTAAGGTTTTGTCACTTCAGCCCTGAATGTGTTGCATATTTGTGAAACCGTCTGAAAGATACAAATATAACCAGATGAATCTGGTCACGACAGACCGTTTGACACAGCAGTCGCAAACATGTTTCGGCTTTTTTGCGGTTTCAACTTGAAAAATCATAAAAACTAGCCAAAAAACCAAACGTGCCACCATTATTTGCTAGTGTTTGTATTGTTTAATTTTGCATTTTGTTTTATTTTTAGAAATTAACATGTTAAATCATTTAACATGGCACATAACAGACGCCAAAGCTAATTTATGCAAAAGCTTTTTTAATTGCCAGAAAACCAAATCCCAAAAAAAAAACCCACAAAAAGCATAACTAAAAAACACTCGCAGCGGCATTGCTTGACCATCGATATGAAAATGTAAATTTATATTTACCCATGTACCAAAAAGCAATAAAAAATAATGTTACGGTTGGTTGGACTATGTAAAGCACAAGCCGCATTAATTGGGAGCGACTGTGTTGTCATACATAAACCAACAGTAATATTGTACGCAAAAAACTAGCTCAAATTGTAGATGTCCGCTAAACATTTGATATGACGCACCCATTGATTGTGTGATTTATTGTGTTCCCCCTTTGTCTCTAAATCGCATGGAGGCATAATAACATTTTAGGCATTTATTATGGGCTGCCAAGCGAAGAGTGCTCACTTAGCCCGGCACACACAATTTGAACGCATTTGGAATGCCAATCAGCATTCGCACTTATTGGCTGAACCCACAGCCAGAAGACTGAGCTCCAGTCTTAGCTCCAGCTCAGCTCAAGCTCAACTGGGTGGGTAGCTGCACGTGAGTTGCGGCGTGGCAAGCAGCTTTAAGCGGAAGCATTGTGCATTCGTTTGCCATTCTGCACAACATTCGCGTGCCGCATCTCGTGCCGCTATTGTTTGGAGCTGATATTGATCCAGCGAAGCGAATACCGGCATGGAAATGCAATAAGCTGGCACCTCGTTTGCATTTGTAATGCGAATTTCAAAAGCCTCTTCTGCATAGCACAAAAGTGACAAATTCGAGTATGTGCGGAACTTAAGCGTGCCTCTGCTGCATGACACAACATAAATGCTCCAAAGAAATGAAAAATGCAAAAATATATGAAAAGACAATGTATAAATATGTATACAAAAAAAAAAGAGCAAACAACTTGTAGTAATAAAATAAATACTATTCATCAGACCACCAATATATGTATAAGGTAAAATTCAAATTAGCAAAAATTGTCATGGATTCGATATGCATATTCACATGTTAATAAAAACACATTTAAATTTGACTTCATCATCAAAGCGCTGAGCCCTGTATTATTTAAAATATTTTTAAATGCCATTTTCCAAAATACCAATTTCATAACTTTTGATTGGCTGCCATCTGCTCAGAAGAACATGCATTAATATTACATAATTTGACATCAATATAATAATTTTCATAATATTTATCTGTTCCCAGGGACAGCAAGAAAGAAATTTATGTATATATATATATATGTTTGGCAAATTGTGCTTTCGGAAAATTTGCTATATGACAAATGTGAATGAATATGAAAAATGACTTTATTTGCGTGCTGCCCTTTACCCAGTTTTCAGCTGTAGAAATTTATACAAGCGGAACAAAACATTCGCCAGTCAAAGTTGCGAAACTCAGCAATATGTTAGAAGAAGGGCAACAGGCGATGTAGACAATTATATATAATTTTTGGTCAGAGTCCAGAGTGATCACGAGACTGCCTGCCGCTGTCAAATAGACCCGGAGCTAACACTCAGCTAAAGTAACCAAATAAAAATGCCAGTCACCATTAGGTTGGTTATGTGAAGCGACTGCCTGAACACTCCGGCACTTGTACTGGATGCAAAGTTCAAGCCGAGACATCTCTCCAACATTAGTTGATGACTTTACGCGCAGACTGGCGGAAGAGTAGACGTCGTCACAGTGAACCACTTGAAGTGAGTGCCGGTTGCTTGGATTGGGGCAAGCAAATTGCATTTCCAGGTGCATTGAACTTTGCCATATTGTGATGAGGTAACTCAGTGGCTGAAGTAGCTCAGTACTGTACAGCTTGTATATGCTCATAGCCACCGGATGTTGGCAACGAAACGACCGTAATTTCAAAGTCGTCACAACCAAATTTGAATTCGTTCCGCATTTAAATGCAATTTTGAATGCTGGAAAACCCATACCACACAGTTCTCACTGAACTGAACTCAACTCAACTCAACTCTTTGGATTTTTGGCACAGGTCAGCAGCAACTATTGAGTTGGAGTTGGAGTCTGAGCCTGTGTTTGACTGACCCTCTTGCAGTGCATTGTCACCGGATGTGGAGGGCATTGGTAAGCATTGCTCTCGGTCTCGGTCTGCCCCATTGTTTGTTGTTTGTTTCCCATTTTTTTCTCTCGATTTCTTTTCTCTTTTGCAAATTGTTTAAACTTTTCTGAAAGCAAACAGAAAACAAGAAATAGGGGCAAAGAAAACGCAAACGACTGCTACTGAGCGATTTATAAGCGTTCCCAATTTATTTACGAGCTACACGCACCCACATAGTTTGTGATTGTGTGTGTGTGTGTGTGTGTTTCTGGCTCCAATCGATTTGTCACCTTAATGGGACGATTATTATCATTTGGCTTAAGCTGAAACTGAAACTAATTTGGCACAGCCTCATAAACAAAAAGTCACCCACATCAGCGCTGTTAACTTTAATCCGCATGCAAAGATGCCAACTAAGCGATAAGTGGCTCAACAACTCAATAAGTATAGCCAAAATAAATTCATATTTTTTTAAATGGCTTAAAGTGCGCACTACTTCTAAATTAACAATAATGAATTGAGAGTTCGCAGCATGACAACTCATTAATTAACTATTATATTTTTGACTCCTTTTTTGTAATGCTAAACTAAATATATTCAATAATTAATAAGTATTAAAAAAAAAGAACGCCATATTTTGGAATAACTAAATTGTTTCTTTTTTCAGTACAAGAAGTAAACGAACTTTTGACCTTGCGTACTTTGTAGATTTAGAGAGTCGTAAAGAATAAATTCAAATAAATAAACACAAACCAGAAACCACTAAAAAGTGTTCACTTACAATTTCTGACAGATTTTCTTTATATACTGCGTACATATTTTTTTTGTAGTAATTTTCCACATTTAGAATATTGAATATTATTGAAGCACGCACTAATTGACAGCGTGCTGATGTATAAATAAATAAATCATAAATATAAATACGACTCGGTGCAGAATTTTAAGAGGCAAAGGTTCAGTTCAAACCAACAAACCATGCAGCGTTTAGTCATCTATTTTTCTTTGAATTTTGACCAGAGTAAACAAAACGTGAGCGCAAATCGGAAATAAGCGGAAAACATTGTATTATTTGTCTTATGCGCAACGTTAAATTAAGCAGGTACGCAAAATCTTACAGAAAACAAAACTATTTGAAAACAAATCGAAAAACCAAGCTCGAAGCATACACAATTATGTAGTCAATGCTTTGAATACATAATCGCAAGTTAATTGGTCAAATTGGAAGGGAAAAAAAAAATATAACATTAAAACAATTTTATTAAGCACTCAGTATTAATCAGTTTTGGAATGTGTTTGGGTTGCGAGTGCGGAAAACTTTTGCTAGATAGAAAAATTTGACAGCAACGGAAATATCTCTCTACACAGCTGGTTTTGAATGGGGCAGCTGTTAGAGTGATTTTTCACATTGGTCCACCCGCTGATGGCCACACAGCGACACAGCACAAATTAACGATGTGTGGCACGAGTCGTGCGCCTGACCACAAAATGTTGCATGTCTTTTCAGTTGTTGTAAATTCAATTGCAGCCACATGACAATGCAATAAAAATTTCAACTGCTGCTGCTGCTGCTGTTGCTGGGGCTGCCTCTAGTGGTTTTTGAGGGCAACTGCAACCGCACGCAAACGCCAAGCCCAAAACCCCAAACCCCAAAAAGTAAGTTGCCCTGGTGCGACCTTGACTTTGGCCGACTTGGTTGCTTGCTTTATTCGATTTTTGTTTCTCTCTTTTTACTGCAGTCAGCAGCATTTGCGTCGTTTTGTTTGGTAACTGCTTCGTTATTTGTAGCCAGTCGGCTGCTTTGTTTGTATTTGTTACTGGTTTCAGTGTCGAGAGCTGAACTAAATTGAGAAATGGTTAAACTGCAGCCACTTGCATATCGATTGGCATGACGCCATTTGAATTTTAATCGCATCACAGCCCAATGAAACAGGTGAACAAATTATTTCCCCCACATCACACCCCAACAGAACCAGTTCCAATTTCAGTTACTCCTCAATTATGCAGCCTTTCAAATTAAAAGCAAAAAAAAAAAACAAAATATCCCTTCGAGCGTGTCCTCAATTCATGAAGCACTGTTGCATAATCGACGTCGTTTTTCATTTCCACACGCCCACGTCGAGCCACTAAAGCCGGTGAAGCCAGTGAGCTTCAACTGGCGACAAACCAGGGAAAGCACTCGACAAAATGATTTTTGCTTCAATGCACTTCACCCCCCTCAGCAATGCAGTGCACCATAAACTGCTTTTTCATTTGGTGTTGCTGTGAATACGGTGACTGTGACTGTTCATCGTGTTCATAGTGATTTTTTCTTGTTGATTTTAATAATACATTCATGAATGATTTATGTGAATTGGAAGTTTATTTTAATTATCATAACGATCAAGAATTAATATTTAAAACTATCAAAAATAAATTTATTTCATCTACTTCGAATCTTACGAACTCAATCACAATAATAGCCAGCAACCAGTGAAATCACTGTGAACAATCACCGTTGGCAATACACTCCTCATTTGCACTAGGACGTCCAAAAAAAAACAAAATTTAAACATCTTTTGTAGCACGATGCAAAGGATAAAGGTCCTGCCTCTCATTTTGTGGCATAAATGTATATGTATATATTGTGTGTGTGTGTGTGTATGTGTGTGTGTGTGTGTGTGTATGTGAGTATGTCCATACACAAGTGCATGCAGTTGGGTGGTTTGGTGGCTTTGGTGACTGTTGGTTAACCTCTAAGTGTTGTCGTGAGAGCTGCCAGTCCTGCTGCACCGGGCGCATTTCATTGCCGTTTTGTTGGCTGCCGTTGCCGGCGTGAACTGGAAAACTCTGTAATTTTCACCAGCTGACGTGGGCCGCGCAAAGAGTTCAACGGCAACAACAAGTGTGCATGTTGACGCGGCTTCAGTTGTTTAGTTTTTACCCTTATGGCACACACGTGGCCACAGCTGTTTGCCCCTAAAAGCATCTTTAGGCACAAATCGAGCTTATTTTGCCTCTCGTGCTCATACAACTTTCATTCGACTTTCCACAAATGTCGCCGAGTCAGCACAGCAAGAATATATGGCGCCTGTGACAGTGCCGAGTCCCGTGCTGGTTTCGTTGTTTGGTAATTTATTTTCCACTGGCGCAGAGCAAACAATGTGCTTTAATTTAGCTAGAAGTCAACACACATCCAAAGCAATGCAGACCACAAGCCAACAATAAATACTCTAAACATGCTAACTTTTACAGACAGAAATCATCCAAGTAATTTAATACATACATATATGATAATAATAACAGTTAGAGATTTCGAAATAGATTTCTTAAGACTTTAAGAGGTGCTACTTAGTTGACAAGGTCAAACCGAGGCGCAGGCTAGGGCGATATGACGAAATCTTGCTTATAATAAAACCTTAAAGCCAATAAAGACCTAAGACTTATACAACTATCATTACAGTTTCCAAGACTAATCTGACTATGCTATTAAGCACTACAAAGTTGTAATCTTACCAACAGTTCTATTTTTAAAGCAATTATTTTTTATTTTTAACTCAGTATTTTGGTGCTGCCAATATACCCTAGCTATAAAGCCCCATAATTGGCTTAAGCAAACTAAATGGAGCCACAAATTATTGCTATGTTTTAAACCTTAAATCATCCGAATTCAGACAAGTTGCACATATTACGTATACGCCGAAAATCTTATGCTGTCAGTGGCACGTTTCTGCATATTGTTTTTCTGATATCAGTTTTGAGGCTTAGTTTTTTTTTTATGGCTGAGACGAATGCTCTGACAGTCGACGTCGTGGCGCCCAAAAAAAATAATAAATAAAATGTGAAAATAGATGGAAAAAACGGAGAGGCAAAACTGTCTAAAAACTTTTTTGCTTCTTTTATAAAGAGATGTTATTGTTTACGAATATTTTCTTAACGGTTATTATATAGTGACTTATGGCGCCTGATGCTGACAAGCCGTGAAGCTGACTTTTGCAGCTCGGTCGCCGGCTAAATTGCTAAACTGGGCGCTGAGCCCTGAGCATAGAGCACCAAGCACCGAGCACCAAGCACCGAGCACTGAGCAATGAGCACTGAGCACTGAGCTGTTCAAATATTTGTTTAGGTGTGTGTCAGGGATGCCTGTTAAAGTTCCTCTACAAAATAAGTTCAACTCTGTTCACGCTTTTGTGCAAACAAGCAATTCAAACAGCAGTTTGAACGCTTTTGATACTCTCTTTTTTGCCAGTGGCAATAGGTTGTAAGGGGTTTTTTTTGTCAGCGCCCATGTACATAAAACAATACTAGGCTCCCAGCAAAAAAAAAAAAAAGCAGTAAGCGCAGTCAGCTGTAGAACATAAAGCAAGGCAATAACAAAAAACTTTTTCAAATATCATCTGCGAACTGCCGGCTAACTTGCCACAAATTCAAAGAAAGATATTTCCAAAGACTTATTTTTCTTAATTGTTTACTCAGCCATAAACCTTTTTTTTCGTATTTTTAGTTAATAAATATTTAAAAGGCAATTGAAGCCGACAAATTGAAAATTGTATAAAGATGCGGAAATATAGTAGCCTTGGAAGAATAGAACTTAACCTTCTATGTATAATAGGAAATTCTGCAATTCTCAGCACTTTCTGCGCTTACTCACAGCCTGTATTTATTTTGGCATCCACAACAACGACGCGCCAAATGGCAGCAAATGCAATGGTTGACAAATTGCTCGTGCAACCACAAAGCAAATTTAAATTTATTTCAAAATACCAAGTGGGCGCGACAGATGAGGTAAAACAAAATTAGTCGATAAGCCACCTCTGTGGGTCTTTTGGTTTGTTCGAATTTAATTTAATTTGATTTCGGCAAGTCAAAAAAAAAATTATTGCATTTCTGCTTACTTATTATTTGGATTTATTTTTGCACTTAACTTTATGTTCTTAACGGAAATATTTGCAAAATATTGTATTATTTTGAAATTGTTCGAAAAACTCGAATATTTGAATTTGTTATTTGTAAAATCTTTACTATAAACATGAATTAGACTTGACCCAATAATTCCACAAAATGAAGAGATAATACTTTTGGAGCTGCGTAATAATCAAAATAAACAAATATTTCCCATAATTATGCGCACTTACACAGTAGTTGAGTGATAAGTCCGTAAAAATTCCCCGTTAAAAACATGTTTGTCTGTGCCCAAAATATAATATATGCACATGTATAATTCAAGCAATATTTATCTATGCCACTAAATAACTTACATCATTGCTGTCAAGCAAAAGGACAAGTAAGCTAAATAATTATTTGCTGCCATTTGCCGTACCCTTTCTTCCACAATTACGCTTTAAAAAAATACATTTAAATTAATCTTATAAGTAAACTTATTTTCTTGTTGTTATTTATTTTTCGTTTAATTAGACATGGTATTTTTATTTAAAGCAAAATGCTAACTATATTCAGTGCTATATATAGAATCGCATCAGCATACACTGATTTAACTTATTTATCTAGTAGGTACTAGAGTAGTGTAATACTTTTCGAATTTAATATGTAAAAACAGAAGTGAGTTCGCCAGAAGTCCCACATAAATTCTCAAGCAGACGTCTGCCAACTTCTTGGAACCACTTGGCATACATCTGCCCTTATTCCAGTATTCTTCTTCATGCGAATTTATTGTATGGATACACAATTTCAATATAAACAAATGATTCTGCTTAAGCAGAAATCTGCAGTTGTCAACACAGTTCTACGAATAGCGATAAAATCATTTGCCTGTCGTATAATAATAAATTTAAGTTTTTCATTGCCAAAAATGAAATCGAAGCTGTAGTTTCTGCACATGCTTAGTGTAGCATTTATTATTTGTGTATCAGTTTGTCTGCAAATGCATAATTCTTGTGACACTTAGTTGCATTACTCATACAGCTCTAAAAATAAATGAGATGCAGATGAGAGAGCAGATGAAGGCGTCCTCTAATTGCAAAGTGTCAAAACATGTTGCATATTTTTGCGTTCCGCTCAATTTGGCTTGACAGTCTTTGACTGCGTTGGGTCGGTGTTTTTGTTGATGGCTCGAGCGAATCTGTGCGCTGATAAGCATGTTTTCTGCTCTTTGCGAAAAAAACTTATATAAAGTTGTGGACCAACCCCCGCCCTAATACACACAACAACAGCACTGAAGCAGTGCTTTCACTTTGCTTGCTCTGTGACAATATTTGAAACGTGTCATGGAATATTCCAGGAACAGAACAGCATGAACTAGACTCGTAACCCAGACCAGACCAGACCAGGCCAGGCCAGGCCAGGCCAGGCCAGGCAAATCAGTGCCAGTCCAGCTGACATCGCTGATATTTCTTGGTATCAGTCAAAACAAGTTCAAATATTGTCAGGCAACTCTATATATGCTTTCACACAGGCACACGAACAGAACATGTAAGTGTTTCTATTTCAGTTCTGACGTCATGGAAGCAAACATCAGACAACTGCGAGTCAACTTGAATGGTGCGATAAGACCCCAAACAACCAGCGAGTCGGGTAGTCGGAAAGTCAGGCAGACAGTTGGCATATTTATGGGCCCATTTCTACTGCAATCCGTATAGAGATATCATTTTAAGCTGCGTGAGAATGACACTGTTATCTCTCCAAAGGAAAGCACCCAAAAAATTGCAGAAAAACCGCGTACTTTAAATATATTTATTTTAAAATATATAAATGAGCTGAAAATCTTTCTAATGGGGGATGCATTACTGGGAGATGTCCTATAAAAATGTTATTATTTAATGTGTTTAAATTTTAACTCCTATCAAGATGCTTATACTTACACAGATATCTAGGATCCTATTAATCTAGGAATAGAATTTTCTTAAATAAAAGCGTTAATTCAGATATGTAGTGATCGTTACTAAATCATTATAATATGTCAATGGTGTACTAAAATAAATACATTAGAGTAGAATTCATGCGGCACACCGAATACATTAGACAATTTTTTTGTACACGTATTATGCCCAGCAGATATGCAGCACTTTTCTCATTGCCGCATACAGGGTATTAAAAGTAGCGCATTATTATGAAAATAACATCAGTCAGTTTGCTTAAAAGCAAATATATTAAATCATGATGTTGTTAGATTTGCACCACGATAAGCCGCAGACCCCGATAAGCCAGCCCATACATTTTCATATTACTGGTATAGGCCCTACCCTACTCGTACTTAATACAAGTACTCATATATGGCCTTAGTACATCTGTTCGATTTGGATCCCGAACATCATTTTTTGGTTTGGCAACCAAACTGAAATTTTTGGCTGCGGCAGCAGCTGCCATAAATTTTGTTTGAGCACAATGCGGAAAAACAAGGTAATCGTTATATATATAGTATGTAGTATGGATATATCAATCAGTATTGTGGGCGTATGTGTAGATAGCAGCCAATGAGGGGAGGCAGTGCAATAACCAACAGATGAGTACACTCAAGGCTGGCGTGCAGACAAAGTCAATGTACTCGGAAACCTGCTGTTTTCAAGTTCGCATGCAAATTGAAAAAAGCCAAAATTGGCAGTATTAGATTTATGATAATGTTTACTACTGTCAGGGGCCGTCGCATCAGCGATTTATACCATACGATTCCATGCTCAATTATGCTTTGAAAGCTGCCGAGAATTTAGTGCGGTTCATTGACACTCATCTAAGCTCTTGTAGGCTGACAAAGCCAATATCATATTTAGGCATGTCAGTTAACTGCTATACTTACATATATCAGGTATCAGCTATTTACTAGCTTATTGCCAACTTTTCTCACATCCTTAGCTGCCACTATTCTGACGCACAATTTATCCTCAACTTGTTTGAAATTGGTTCCTTTTGAGCAATCGGTCAAATTTGCTCAAGTTGACAGCCGCGTGTCCACCCACGATCTGTTTTCGCTGATTCCCTCACCTGACAGTCAAATAATTTGTTCAACTCATCCATTCACTTTGAGCGTTTAAATTCAATTTATTTATTTATTTCGTCAGCTCGTGCGAAAAGAAGGAATAAAACAAAATAAAAACTGTGTTGCTGTGCCAACATACAATTTTTGTTCTAATGACTTTTGCTGTAGGATTATGCATATATGTATAATATTTTACTCATATACTATATAAGTACGTCTCTTATAAGCTTTCCGCGAGTCCAAAATTCAATTTATAATTTCTTAAATATATATGTATATATATATATATATTTTTTTTATTAATTATGCAGTTATTCAAATTAGACTTGTCTTTTGTTGGCATTGCATATTTGACATTACGGAAGCAAGTTGTCATTTAAGGTAATTTGTCGTGGGCTCTCAAAATGAGCCCACAATAAATCAATTGTTTAATTAAGAGCAAGTTTATTTCTTAACGGTTTCGTATAGCCTATAAATTTGATTGTTTCGCATGAATGTTTCGAATGAGTCAGTTAAATACAATGCAACAAATATCAATTATGCAATCTTAGTGTATAACCTGAATCTTTATAAAATAAAAAAAATTTTATTAATCAGCTAAATATTTTTAAATATGTATTTCATTAAAATATAAAGACTGTATAAATTATATCTGTATAAATTATAACGTTTTCAACAATTTTGAATTAGAAACTTAAAGCAAATACATTTTGTTCAATTGCAAAATGTTTGCTTATATCCAAATTAACATTTATCATTTTTTGAGCACAATTTCTGTTTCATATTCAAAAATTCAAAAATATTCCTCATTAAAAATCACATCGAAATGCAGATTGAATTTGAGTTGTTTTTTGTCAAACTGGTGCCTTCAAATTTAGTTATACATGTATTAGAAATATCCAATTTGAAATTCCATTCTGCCGCAATTTGCCCACCAATTTGCAAATGTCAGACCAAATAATTTGAATTGTTCACATATTTCGTTTGCATGTATTTATGTTTTGTATCAAATTGTGAAAAACAGACCTTTTCACGCATAGTTGGATCGAGTGAATCATAAACATGACAAACATCACAAGTGAGTTTCTGGTGATGTTATGGTGACCGCTTCGCTGAGTGACTGACACGCATCCGCTGAACCTGGTATCTAAGTGGAGCACATGTCACAGGGTCGCTGGTTATACTCTTTAAAAATGAGTGAAAAAGGTGTCCAGGGTCTGTCTGTTTGATAGGCATATCTCAGAGACCAAGAGCGCTGAAATTTCAATGAAGATACATTACCTCACCCAAATCATAAGGAATCGATAAATATAATTTTCTGGCGCCTACAATGTCTGCTTATACTACTTGTAAGATGTTGTCTGTCAATTTTAATGGACTCACCAAGGTGGATTACAATTATTTTTCAGAGTATTTTCTAGTCGCGCACTCGCGACTGGAATAAGCTTACCATATGTGTGTTTACTCTGACTGGCACATTTTCCTTTGCAGACCTGTCGCCCCAATGCAGCAAGTTGAAAGATAGCAAACTTTTGCGCAAAAAAGTCGTCTGAGTCAGCAGGTAGCAGCAGTTAAATCAGTGTGCCTCACATATGTCAAATGATTAGTCACGCCCCAAAGCATTATCTGCCATAAGCTGCAAATCAATCAACTTACCACATTGCCAAACATTTTCAACGCCCATACGCCCTATTGCCACCAAATATGAATTGACGCTGCACGAGCTTCTAAATTTTTAATGATCAAACCCGTTGTTTATTGGAGTGTGTGTGTGTGTGTGTGTGTGTGTGTGTGTGTGTGGAACTTGTCACCGCTCAGTACCACTCAACGCCCCATTCAGAGCAGCTATTCAAGTCCAGCCATTTGTGACAATCAATCAAAGTTCTTAAGCAATATCCATTTTTCAATTCTCCATTTGTGTTGGAAACCAGCGTTCATTAAGACACTAACTGTGGCAGTTTTTTTTATTGCTTTTCTTCATTGGGCTACTGCCATATAATCAATTAATTTAGTCACGAATATATTGAAAAAAAAGCGCCCTAAAGTCAGCACTCGTCAAGTGCTTGTTCGTGTTCTAGAGCTCTTGTTCTCTCTGCCAGTCGCGGAGTTAAAAAGAATAGTTCTCCAGAGAGGTTGAATTGAATTGATTGTTTTGCAAACAGAATATGCTGCAAAGTCGGAACAGGTTTGACTTTTTCAAATTTCAATGTATACATATTTATTCTCTGGAAGTTTCTATAGATTATTAAGTATTAGATTTGCCAATCAACATTTTGAATCCATTTAATATCACTTCACTACTCCAAATTTATACAACTGAGGTCAATTCTGTTAGAGCTATTTGAATACACAATTAGTTTCATAAATTTGTATTTGGTGAATATCTCATTTGAAACTTTATTTCAATCAACTTGGACTTGCTCTCCAGCAGGCTGCATATATGGAAATCAATTTTTACAACTTTTCAGTCTAACCTCTTTCGTATCGCTCGTATCATCTATATGTGTAAAAAGATTGCGTGGGCAATTATCGCAGATCAAACAAGTTTGCCTGCAAAAAAAAAAAAAAAATGGAATAAAAAACCAGGCAATAAAAAAAGTCAAAGTAATTAATTGTTTTTAAGACACATATTCTTTTATTTAAATAGTGGTTTTTCTGTTGGAATAGCTTAAATTTGTTTCCATTTTTTGTTTTGTTTTGTTTTGGTTTTAATTGTTTAATATTTAGCGTAACTAAAAATACATGATTAAATTGATGTCTTGCTTTAGCTACCAATTGCAATTGTACTGTAGTTAATTTTTTGTGTATTTGTTTATGTTTTCTTTGTTTGGTTTAATTTTCTTACATTTCGTATTCGGTATCTTTGCTGTTTCACAATTAACTCTAATTTGCCACATTGAATTTTTGTGTGTTTTTCTTTTTGGTTTTCATATGTAGTAAATAGCGATGGGTATTGAAAAATAACACTATTTTTTGTTTATAAACTATTAATACATGTCTTAGTTAGTTTTTGAATGCATTTGACAATTACATTTCCTCTGCTTTATTTACTTCCCTCGTTCACTTTGCTCGGCATCACATTCATTTGTTTTAAAATTGGTTTTTTGTTTTTTGTTTTTGTCTACACACACAGAACATACACAGATATATCATATTTATTTATAATACATATAAATATAGTTTTTGAATGTAAATTTTTAGAAATATAAATTCGAGGTTTTGGTTTTCTTTTTGTATGTGTGTTTATGTACGTTTGAGTGTGTGCTCGTCGTAGTTATCTTTAAGTTACAAAAGGCTTTGCTAGTTCGAAGCAATTCAAATGGCGGCAACAAAAAATGACAAATGAAAATATTGATTACAACTGAATTGAACTTAAATATTATAAAGCTTTCGGTGAGAGGCGGCAAATACGTTGATGCGACACAGCACATGCCCTTTTAAGTAGAACTTTGGGCACGTACCGCCCGTTGACGCTCTATTAAATGTATAAAAATATCTTTTATTTGTATACTTAATAAATTAAAACTAATGAGGTATTTCGCTGCACTCTGTGACTGAAGTACGAGAAAGCAAATTGACTTGAATGGTCATCAAACATAGTAATAAAAATTAAATAATGTACGGTCATTGACCAACTGATTAAACAGACAGCACAAACTAAACAGATGACATTGCACAGAACGGAAACAAAGTTTTCAATATGAAAACTGCCGCTTGCAATATCAGAAAATCATATACATATAGAGCACTAGGTGCATTTTGTAGTATATGTAAGTCTACAGTAGATAATAATACAATGTATATATATACATACATATGTATATACACATATATATATGCTTTGCACATTTACTTAATGTATATAAAACTTATAAATTGAATGCTTAGCGTTGGGTTTAAGCCAGAATGTTTTTTTTCTTTTGTTGTGTTTTTTGTGTTTTTTTTAAAGCTTGTTGTGTTTGATTAATAAATATTTACCAAGTTAAATACAAATAAATAAATAAGTGTCGTTTGTCGTTTGTGTGAGTTGTGAGAGTCTTAAGCAATTGACTTCATAAATGTAGCTGTCTAAAGTGTATATTCATATGTTTAGCTAGTTTTGTTAGGTACTCGAAATTGGCTGCTTGGTTCCCGTTTACAGTTTCTTGATATATGTATGTATAACATTTAAGCTATTTACTTTATTTTTTTGCGACTTGCACACAGTTGTTCTTGCTATTTGATATTTGTTTTTGTATTTTGGCTTATAGTTATATACTCTTCTTCTTTCTGTTTGTTGTCTAGCCGGACAGATGTTTTACAAGGTACTTTGTTTATCCTTTTTTATGCCTGTGCATTTTACAGCGACATTTGCAGACATATCATATATGTATGTATATTGTGAATTTGTAGTTTTTGGCATGAGAAGCTTCTAGCACAGCATTTTTAAAATTAAGTTCTGGTTTTCTGTTGTTCTGGTTTTTAGTGTTTTTCTTAGTTAGTTTAACTTATGAATTACGAATACTGTTCTGCGAATTCTTCAGCAAGCAATCAACATTTAGTTAGTGTACTTAGTGAGTTAGTGGTTTTTTTAGACCTCCGTGGGCGACGCTTGTCCGCAGCTGGATTGCAACTTCTTCGAGCTGCGAAAGAACATGTCGAACAGGCCGCGTCTCGCCTGAAATTTGGGCGGCGAGCTGGGAATATGAATGTGCT